>CM028378.1:165954627-165992348 GCA_013146195.2 Codonopsis lanceolata
AAAAATTTCAAATCAGAATGAATGAAACTAACATTTCTTCGCAATGGTTAACTGATTTTTGAAATATGGACTGAAGTGCTAATCAATGTATGCAAAGACAAAAGACAAATTACACCTTCTAAAAGCTCAATTCATCATTAAAGTGCTATAGCAGTATGTCAAATGAAAACAAAGAAATAGAAGATTTAAATATGAATATCTTAAGGGTGTGTTTATTACACCAATTCCATGACTTGAATTAGAATTGGAGCATAGAATTCTAATTCTATTGTTTGGATACTAAAATGAGGGATAGAATTGGAATTGACTTATAATTCTACTACCCCCAATTCCATAAAATCAATTCCATAACAAAATTAAAAATTACAAAACCAATTCTGCGCGGATTTGAAACTATCGGGATTTTTTTTAGGTCGCTGGTTCCTTGTTTTCGTCTCCATCTTCCACAAACCCTCTCCCCCTCGAAGACGCATCGAATTCATCCATCAATGGAGGACGCTGTGAAAGATCAACTGTCTGCGCCTGGTAACCCGTTGATTCTATGCATCTCTCTTACACACATATGGTTTCATATGTTTGACCTAGTTTTCTACTTTTACCTTTTTTGAAGGAAGCAAGGGAGGATCTTCGTCAAAACTTCTTCGTTATCCTCTGCGATCATCATTTAAGTCTAAGGAGGAAAAGTCGGCCATGGTCGAGCCCTCCAGTTCTTCTGTTCCCAGGAGGTATCAATTCCCCTTGCCACTCTTTCTCTATACAAAAATCAACTCATCGATGCATATAATATATCTACTTTGGCTATCGTGATCTTTTTACCTGATGATATTTAATGACTGATTGCTTTATTTCTTGGTTGTTCTAGTAACTACTGAGGGGAATTTCGGTACTTGAATTTCAGGAGGGGTTTTTGGTTAATTATGCGTCTTCTTTTAGAATCTGATCTATAATCGGTTGAAGGTTGCATATCTGCAGATATTTGGTCAATTTTAAATTCTGTTAACACAATTTTGGTCTCAGAATTACAAGCTTTTGGTTTGAACATCTGGTCAGTGGTAATTGAATTTGAAAGATTGCATGGTTTGCGAATCATTATGAATTATGAAGAGTTTATATATTCAAATTTTGTCCTTAAGGAGATGGGCAGGATGAGGCATTTTCTTGGGAATTTAGTAAATGGTTTTTCTTTTGAAGCACTTGGCAAATGTCTTTTTTGTCGTGAGTGAACAAGAGAAACAATGCTTTATGCCCAGGAAAAAGCCCATTTACCTTCTTATCTTGTTCTCAGTGATTGGAACCAAGTACTCAGAATAATCTACTCCCACCAATCCATACAAATAGTCCATTTTTCTGTTTTGGGATGTTTCACTTTAAAGTCCAATTTCAATAATTATGTTAACAATCTCCAAAACCTTTCAACTTTATTCTCCACATGTGGTATGCTCAAACATCTTCCTAATTGTGACCAACTCTAATGATACTTATATATCCCCTAATTTTTAGGCATGCATTCTTTGGGTGGAATGGAGGAAGTATTAATTATTAAATGTACATTTTTGACATTTAATTTTGAACCGAACAACAGTATCTCTAAGAAAGAATATATTATTCAGTACTAGTGTATTGGTCACTATTAGCATACCGACAGCTTAGTGTACATGGTGGTAGTCTGGCTCGATTTAGCTTTATATTACCTGGCTCTGTTTCCTAATCAATGTGATTAATAATTAGACTTTGATATAAACTTTTGAGAATGACTTTAAAAATCTGTGTTGATTACCTTTCACCTGTACCTGCTAATGTATTTAAATTGTAGAGGGTCAAAATAGTTCAACTCTTTGCATTCCGTCTAGATGATATTATTGCAGAATATGCCAATCGTCACAATCCTTGGGATGAAGCAGAACTTCAATTTTCTTGAATATTATCTGTAGATGCCAGGCACTAAAAATCAACAAAACACATGAAATAGATTGTTTCCTGTTTATTACATCAACTCTCGTGCAGTTAGTTTTTTGTGGAGCATATTAAATTTTTTTTTTGATAGGTAAGTGTGACCCCTTGTTGCTACGGGGATTAGAACCAAGGACCTCAAGGTCTTTGCCTGAGTGTCCTTGCCATCTCTCCTACCCCTTATGGAGCATATTAATTAGGCATGCACTTGATTATTCTCTGATTGTTACTGCTTACAGACCAAACTTTATGTTACCAAATACCAATTACTTTATAAAGCTTATTGGGTCTATCTATTAGGGGACCTGCATCAAGTGTGAGTAAGAGTGTGAGTGTCCTAGAACTATCGAGCAAGGAAAAATCTGCCAAGCCTCCCAGAAGGCTGTCTATTCCTGCCAAGTCAACAGCAACCCCTGCTCCGAAAACAGTTGGCAATATTACTCCAATTTCAGAGGCTAGAGCAAAGAGGCCTGTTAGCAGTCAGAATAAAAGCGAGACACCAACTTCTGACGTTTCTAGATCAGCAAGCCGAAAGAAGTTCTGTACTCTATCCTCAGCATCGTATTGGCTTACTCAGATTAAGATTTCTGAATCTGCTGCAAAACACTCAATTTCGAGTGGAACTGCAGATATTCCGTACTCTGATTCCACCAAGCGAATGGTTCCTAGTTAAGGAGTCTGAGTTGTGTGATTCCATTCAAGTTATTTTCTGTAGTCGTAACATATGTTAGACGAATAATGTGATTACTATAAATAGAACACATTTGGAAAATGCTATTCTGTTGCATGTTTAGAGCTCTACCAAGTGACATGGTTGTGGTTTTAAGGTATTCCTACAAACAATCCTTACCTTTGTTGTCATATACAAGTGTATGAACACCATTTTAACCTCATATTTGTTATGAAAAACAAGAACATGGCTGTCAAGAAAACTGGGTTCATCATATTTGTTATGGTTGTCATTGTTTGTGCCGACACCAGTCAAGCCGCTTCTGATTACGTCAAAGACTGTACACCGACATGCTTGAAAGTGGACGGCGCCACCATTAGTGCATGTCAGACAAGTTGCTCACAATTTTGCAAACAACTTTCCGGCAACGGTAGCATAGGAGGCAGTCCCGGAAGTGATTCTAATATGCATGAGACATCCTGATAAATTTGGCATCCTTTTTTTTGTATATACACACGCCCGCACACCTTCAGATGAGTGTATTTATCATTTTACATATGCATGTCATTATCAGATTTTTTTATTGTGTTTGTTCTTCTTTAGGTTCATCCCGATGCTGCCCCTTATAGGACAAGAATTGTTATTGACAATTGGGAAGACATTTGTCAATTGTTTGCTCAAGACCGTGCTAATGGTGAGGGTGCTCAAACAGCAGCAGAAGTAGAATTAGAAATGGAAGTGAACGAAGAGTCTTTTGACTTAGAGGAGACCATTGGGACCACCGAGGGAAACGTGAGAAGCTTAGAAGATGATGCTATGCATTCACTCGGAGGGGAAAGAAGACAAGGAAAGTCCAATGGCTCATCATCATCTATTTCTCGCCCCAAAAATCGGAAGCATATTGGTTCTCAAGCATTATATGATGTACTCTTTCGTATGACAGAATCTCTTGACCGCTTCATGAACTCTGACGCTCCTAAAGCTACTACACAAATGGTGTTGGACGAGTTGTCTAACGTGAAAGATTTGAATCGACTATGCTTTTGAAAGCAGCTTGATCTATTCATGAATGATCAAAGGAAATTTGAGACATTAGCAGGCCTTCCAAATGAGTTGAATGCACAATATGTTTTGATGCAACTTGATCTTGTGTAATGGTGTTTGTTAGTTTATTCGAATTATATGATTTTTTATTATAATGAGTGGTTAAACTGGTTGATGGTAGTAACGTTACTTGTTGGTTAAACTTGTTGACGGTAGTAAATTTAGTTGTTTGGAGAATAGCAATATTAAACTGTGTTAGCTTTTTATTTTATATTTATGAAAGTTGAAACTTGTTTGGTTATTTTTATAATGTGATTTTATATTAAAATGTGTTAGTTTTTTGTATTTTATGTTCTATTGCAGGGAATATAAGAGAAACACATATAAGTGACAAATTCATTTCCGTGAGACTACATGCGTATCCAAACAATAGAATTAGAATTGTAAATCAATTCTAATGGAATTCTATAGATTAGCCAAACAATAGAATTGAAACTCTATGGAATTCGAATATGTTGAAATTCAATTCCATAAAATTGTGATTCCAATTCAATTCCAATTATGTGTATCCAAACATACCCTAAGTGCAAATATTCAACCCAAAATTTGCTGGAAATAACAACAAAAAAAAGCCTAAACAAACCCTAAATTACTTGATAATATGAAGTCGATAGAGCATTATGCATTGCTCCACAAGACATTCTCAGACGTTACACTTCCTAAAAATCAAAATTTCACCCAAAGGGCATTTGCACGACCTTCCCTAAACTGCAGACTGAGACTGCTTCTTACTTTTCTTCACCTTCAATGTCGTCCGGATATCACCCTTCTTCTTTCCCTTCTCTCCAAACGCTCCAATACCACTTAATGTGGATGCACCTTTCATCTGTTCCTCCTTATTATCTCCCTTTGTTGTTTTATTTCCTTGTTTCCGATTGTTCTTGCTAACAACCTCCTTCTTCAATGAATCTCCCTTCCTTTTCTTCTTACCAGCACTTCCAGTATCATCATTTACCACCTCTTCCATCCCAGAAACTCCATTATTTCTTTTCTTACTCACCAATTCAGCACTGCCAATATCATCATCACTCTCCCCCTCACTTCCCAATTCATCATCACCCTTGGTCTTTATCTTTGCTTTTTTCCAATTATTCTTGCTAACAACCTCCTTCAATAAATCTCCCTTCCTTCTCTTCTTACCAGCACTTCCAGTATCAACATTAGCAACCTCTTCCTTCCCAGCAACTCCATCCTTTCTCTTCTTACTCACCAATTCAGCACTAGCAATATCATCATCACTACCCCCCTCACTTGCCAATTCATCATCCTCGCTCAGTGCAGTCACAGCAGCAGCATCCATATACCGAACCTCGTGAATCCTCCCCTTCTTCCTTAACCCCAATCTCTCATCTTTTTTCACGACAATCTCTCCACCACCAACTGTTTCGTCATTTTTAACAAGCCCTTGGATTTTCAATTTCATATCAGGCAATGCCTGATAAACCGGCAATGGCACTGACTCAGAAAGCTTCAAATGCAAAGATCTAACACCAGCCCACTTCTTCGGAACAAACTCAACAACTCCATCAATCGCAGCACTCACATTCTCAATAATCTCATCCCTCTCCATCGAAACTCTCCCAACTCTAACCACGCTACAAGTGCCAGTCCTTAAATACAACAAGGCAGAAGAACAGGCTCTATCAATCTGATATTTCCAATTCTTATGCGTCAAATCGACCGGTAAAGGCAGCTTCCTCTTCTTAAAAAACTGTTTACCCAACAACTTTGGAAGCAGGGTAACCACCCTCTTGTCAGCGAAGAACAAATCATAAGAATCGCAGAGCTTCCGTTTCGCCTCAAACGCCTTGTAATCCGTCTTGAGCTTGGACAACCGCAACACTTTGGAGACCGGTACGCCATCGTCTTTTATCTTCTGTTTGGCGAGCTCGGACGTGAGTTTCGAACTGGGTCGGTCGTCAATGATGAGGCAGAGCTCGGAAGAGGATTCATCGTGGAGGACGAGAGGGTTTGGGAGAGGGATTTTGTGGGGATTTGTTCGGACGGAAGTTGATTTTGGTGGGATTTTCTTGAGAGACAGAACAAGGTAGAGGAATTCGTCTTCTGGCAAGAGTTGGGGCTTCTGTGACTTGGATTGAACTTCTTTCCATTTGAGTAGAGCCCTCACTGCCTTTTCGATTGTTTCCCTGCGAACCTTCGAAAGAGAAGGTGATGGAAGTGAGGATTTCTCATTAACAGTCGCCATTGAAGGGAGAAGTGGGCGGCGCTGTAGGGAAGGGAGGATGAAAGCAGATTAAACGAGGATTAAACGACGATTAAACGACTCTAGGGTTTAATAGACCAAAATATGAGAAAAAAACCCCTGAAGTTTTCACCTAATCTCAAAGTGGTACTTAACGTTGCAATTCGTCCCATTTTACACCCTGAGCCAAACGGTCATTTCAATTGGAACTTTAAATAACACGTGCATTAGCACGTGCCGGGTAAAATAGAAATAGAAGTAGAGGCGGAGACGGTTGTGAAATATTGAACCTGAGAGTGATCTTTGGACGAGCCATGGGCGAATCCTCGAAATCGAAATGGGCGCTAATGAAGCGGAAATTTAGAGGCGAAGATTGCGTTGGCAATTTAGAAGGCGGCGGGTCACCGTGAGGGTTGACTCCGATCGATCTCTCTTCTCTCACAGCCCGACGTGGGCCAATCCTTCCTTCTTGTTCATTGATTCAATCTAGAATTGGAATAGCTTCTAGCCTTGATTTCTTCTGAGATCGGCCTTTCCTTCTTCGATCTGTCTTCCTCTGGCACCTTCTCTATTGATAGATTGAGATTTTGATGATATTGAATGGGAAATGGGTGATTTCTGCTGTTGGTGGGTTTAGATTACTGATGTTGGGTTTCTATTTTGGGTATAAAATTATTACCATTTTGGAGCAGGCTGTAAAAGTGATAGACGAAATTAAAGAAAAAAAATGAAAAAATGACTATTTTACCCGACACGCTCTATTTAACGTTCCAATTGAAACGATCGTTTGGCTAAGGGTGTAAAATGGAATGAATTGCAACGTCAGGTATGAGTTTGACATAAACCTTAGGTTTTATACCACTTTGAGATTGGGTGGAAACTTGAGGGGATTTTTCATATTTTGGCCGATAGAATAAAAATAAGGGAAAACTACACAATTGGTTCCCATGGTTTCTATTATTTTTTCATTTCATCCTTTACAAAAATTGCATTTGTCATTGGTCTCGTACCAACCAATTTCAATGAAATTTGTCATTTCGTCTAGTTCCATTATTTTGGAGCCGTTAAGTCAATACATATGGGGGTCACTTGCATTTTGGATAGGTTAAAATAGTCATTTTACATTAACAGTTTAGGGACCAAATGTGAAAGGCGGCAAGAATTGGTGTCATTTATATATAAACCCCCCGTGCAATAAATAAAGAGTCTCTGTTCAAAATTGATGACTAGGGACCTGAAATTTGAAGATATCAAAATGGAGGTTTATTATCCATGTGGAATGAAGGCTCGCTTGTTAACTACTTGGACCGATTTCAACCAAGGTTTTGGACTTGTGGTAAGCGTGTGGTAAGTTTTTCCTCATTTTTCAATTCAATTGATTATAAAACCTCAATGTTGAATTATTTATTTATTTTCATTTTTGTTTTCAACTACCAGCATCCATGTGGGTTTTTCTTTGGTTCGATCCACCAATGTGTCGTAGGGCTGTGGAAATTATACTAGGGCTACTCCAAAGGATTATGGATAATGAAGCTTTAAATGAATGCAACCAAAGAAGGTAGGAGAGTACTTGGAAATATTTGTAGGTATGCCTTCTCTTAGCTTAGGTGATTCCTGCTTGGATAATTGTTGTAGATGAAGGAAGCAGCAGTGATGACTCAAGTAAACTACTAGCCATTAGTGGTCAATAAGGTTGTACCTTGACAAAAAAAAGAGAGAGAGAGAGAGAAGCATGCATGCCTTGATGTTGTCAAATTAATGTTGTACTAGTTTGAAACCTTAATTCTAAATGGTAAGCTAATTTCCTGTAAGCTTAATCCTAATTTGTACTAATTTGAAACCTTATCAATTTTCAATTGTTGTGAAAGAGGTTGTCAAACTGATGTTGTAACTACTCCAAAAGTAAAAAACATCCCCTGCTTTATTATGACGAAAAATATATATTGAAACAAACATTGTATTCAAAACAAAAGTCAAAACAGAGGAGAATCACATCCTCATTGACAATCATGAAAACAAAAGGCAATGACATCCAGACAATCGTTGTATTCAAAACAAGGCCCAATTAATATATGTAAACAAAACATAGGAGAATCATATCCTTTTGACATTCACTAAAAAATGACTTCATATCTTACTTCAATGTTTACTTCCTGACTTCATTGACAAAAGTAGGACATACATAGATCCTTTTAAATCTATTACATGAACAAAAGGTAGGACTTCACAATTTAGACCCAAAAACAAGTATGACAATTCAATCCACATTCTTGCTTCAGTTACTAGGCAACTTCATCTTCTTTCCACCAACATGAGAATCCAAGTCTTGTTTGGTTATGGAATTCTTCCTCTTCAAAGTAGATCTTGGAGGTGGGAATTTGCTTGAATGAGGTTGGGAATGTGGTTATGATTGTGGTTGGAAGAACTTAATGGAGGTATTGCAAACATGATGTTTCTTGGTCCCTACAAAAGAAACATATTCATAAGGAAGAATTAGAAATAGAATATGAAATACACTAAAAACATACATAAGCAAGAATTAGAATATGTAAGAAATGCTCACAAATAATTATCACATTTCTTCGGCTCTTTTTTTTTTCTTTCCTAATTCTAGTCATCTAATAATTCCTTATCATCTCAAGCATTGTGATAATAGGCTCGTCTTTGGTGGAGACAATATGCCCATTGAAGCTCTCATAGATAGTGTTCATCAAGATATCACATTTGACTGCATCTATAAAATGGGATCTAGACTAGTGATTAGGACTTGTATGGCATGCCCACTCAAATGCTTATGGAGAAAATGACTTAAAAACCTCCATTGCAGCCTCAAATGCAGGAATATTTGTTGAAAATGTAGCTTTGTACAATTTATCCTTCATCTCTTTACCCTTAAACAACTTTTTGAAATTGTTTTGTGCTCCACATCAGGCAATAAATCCCTCAATGCCAAGTCCAATCCATGTATTATTTAGGTTCCAAGTCCAATCCATGTATTAACAATGGAATAATTGGAAAAATTAAAAAAAGTTTACAAAACAGGGAAAAATTAAAAACAATACCTTCTGTTGGTCAGATATGAAGACCCGCCGCTTATTACTTTGAATCCCAAGGTCAGCTATCAAAAGTTCAAGGAACCACTACCAGTATCATTACCAGACTAGTTATACTCATGGTCAATAAATTGATTATAATCCTCGTCAGACTCAAAATGTTCATCATCATGTTCAACCTCAACTTCAGAACGTTCATGTTCAAATTCAAAGTCTGCATTATCATCATGCTCTACCTAAACCTCATGAGTTGGTTCAACCTCAACATGATGTTCTAACTCTCCATTATCAATCAAAACCTCATGCAACTATGTACCACTTTGGTTTTGTCCTTTTTTTCTCATTTCAACATGATATTCATATTCAAAAGAAGGCACAACATCAGTAAGATCATCCACACAATTAATTAAGTGTTACTCTATTTTCACCTAACACATTCAACTCCTCAATCACTACAGCGCTTCTGAGTGTTGGTTCCACAGGTGATGGGAAAGAGCTCATCGCTACAGCTCCTTCCTCCACCGTACAACCATCGTTCATGCCCACAACCCCATTTTGAAGAGAACTAAAACCACCACAAATCAACCAATCATAAAGATTCATTCTCTTCTATTCATCTGATAAAGCTTAAAAGAAGGAAGATGATGTCATATTATAAGAAAGGGATGGAGCTCTTTATTGATGTTAGACTGTGAATGCTACTGCTTCATTTCCCCTCTCTTCGGCTTGGCAATCAACCAGGTAAGTAAATCCTATTCTTTTTACATCCAAATATATATGGTATAAGAATCCGCCACAAACCAATTGTGTAGTTTGCCATAAAAATAATGAATATACCAAACTGACCCTTGTGCCAAACGTGTGAGTCACGTGCAACATTTTTGGAATCAAAGAAAAAAGGGTTAATCACATCATTGGTCCCTTGACTTTGAACAATTCTAGAGATAGTCCCTTAACAATTTATTGTAAATGTTGGGTCCTATGAGTATGAAATCTTCTTAGCCGCAATCCTTTTTGTGAATGTTGTTTGTTCAGAACCATTAAGTCAGACACGTGCCTCCTACGTGTAGAGTTGTCAAGGTGGGTTGGCGGGAGGGCCAACCCATAACCCACTAAAACCCACCAGTTTGCGGTGCGGGCAGGCCAACCCACCAAAGGTGGCGGGCCTAATAAATGCCAACCCAACCCAACCCATCATGGGTTGCGGGTTGAGCGGGTCAACCCACCAATTTTTCCACAATTCTTAAAAAATAATTTAATTCTAACAATTGATAACAAAAATAACACGAACTTTTTCTAAGATGTCCGTTTCGGGGAAAGAGTCCCCATTTGAAAATCAAAATTTTCAAGAAAATAACACTTTTAACTGCCTATTAGTAATAAAATGATAATTTTATACCTTAATTTTTGAAAGTTGAACTCTTTAAGTGAAACATCCTAAAATGGAATAGTGGATTCTTTGTCCGAAACGTAGGGATTATCTTTTAAGGCTTATCCATTTTTCAACCAAGAAAATATATTAATTAATTCAATTAACAATTACTTTCAATTTAACTTATCAGGATACAAAATTTTGACATAAGCTAAACCAAATCGCTACGACAGTGCATTGAAGCTGCTACTAACAAAAAAAGAAACACACTGATTGCTCACTGTAGACACCCCAATTTCGTACCCCTGGTATGTAACTCTGACATGTAATATCAAGACCTGTGAAAATTTAACAAATGTCAAGTTACAAGAGTTAAAAATGCAAAAGGCAAAGCATGATGCGTAAAACAATGAAATGCAGGGGCTAAAGCGTCAAAATTGGAAGTTTGAATAGTGGGTTGGCGCTGCCAAAAGGGGACCTTGGCGCGGCACCCAAGGAGCCTTTTGGCCGCGCCCGAGAGCTACAGTACACCCCGGACTTAACGCATTGTGCAATTTCTGAAGCGCGGTGTACAAGGAAATCATGCACGCTGAGAGAAAAAGAAATCCCCGATGAATCCCTTCTTCAGCCTGTAAATAGAAGGCTTGGGGCTCACTTTCGACACACAGGCAAACATACCGATGAATCCCTTCTTCTAGAAGGCTTGGGGCTCACTTTCGTTCCGATAAAATCGTTGTTACGCTGAGAAAATAGAGAGCGAAGTCAGATAGGGAGTGATTCTCCTATAAAGTCTCGAAACCCTGCCAAAACTCCGCCAAAAGTAAATCCAACCGGTCAAAGTGATCCCTAGCCCTTTAGTTAGGCATCCACCCTATTTCTCCGGTCCAAAAACCTCGAAAAGAGTCGTTGCTCTGCCCGAGTGTAAAGGCCAAAACCACCAAAAATAAGCCATTACTCTGCCCAAACCGCAGCAGCAGCAGTATAAAAAGTCTCCCTCTCTCGAGAAGGATAGAGTGAGCACACCACGTTATAAAAGGTAAAACCTTTAAGAGACTTTATTTTATAAAAGTTATTTTCAAATCTGGCCCAATGTAAAAATATAAGTCGTTGTGATGCCCGGATTTAGTTAGGAAATGCTATTTAAAATCTCCGTTATTATGACCAAATATTTTTAAATGTATTTGTAATTATTGTAAAGGAGACGGCTGCAAGTCCATAAATAATGTAGCCATGGATGTATTTGCTTTTATTTCATGTCTTTTAATGCTTTGTTTATTTCCTAAATAAATATAACAAAAAGCATACTTTAGCCAAAAACCGCTTTTGAGACCGAAATGACGAGTTGGGTGCCTAGCACCTTCCCAACTCGTAACTTAGCCTCTGAACCCGTTTTTGCAATCTCTGATTTTTCTTTTTTGGTTTTTCTTTATTTTTTCCTTAAAATAAAGATGACGACTCTATAAAACATTTTGGATCCAGTGGGGCGTCACAACACTCCTTTCTTGCACTTTTCCATTTTCCCCTAAAAAAGGGAGAATGTGAATGAAAGGGTGATGTATTCCTATATCCTGGTATCCCCTAAAAAAGGGATAACTTGATGTAGAAAACCCAAAGCACCCATAGTGATCCGAAATAGGACATAAGGTTATTTTCATAAAATCCATAGTGGGGCCTCGCAACACTCCTTTCTTGCACTTTTCTGTTTTTCCCTAAAAAATGGAGAATGAGAATGAAAGGGTGATGTATTCATATATCCTGATATCCCCTAAAAAAAGGATAATTTGATATAGAAAACCCAAAGCTCCCATATTGGACCAAAAATTCACTAAAGTAATCGATGTGTATTCAACACACTATTTTAGACAGCGCTCCTCTCGCACTTTTAATTTCGTCTTCCCCTAAACAAGGGAGGGTGGAATGAGAGTAGTGGTGTCCCGCTTCCGCACGTACATACACCCCTATCCAAGGGTGCGCGGGCGACCCATAGTGGCGACTCTGGTGAGGAGATCGTTTTTATTTTAAATAAAAATGGAGGGCTAAACTCATTAAAAAAAAATTTGTTTTTCTTTGTTTCTGGCTAAAGTATGCTTGCTATATTAATTTATGCATTTGAATATTGCGTTCGTATACATCCGTGTCTATATTTGTGGATATGATCCTCCATCTTGCAGCAGTTTCCTTCCAATAACTGTTATAGGTATGTTTAAAAATATTTTAAAAAAAACAAAGAAAAATATATATCAAAAAGTTTTTTTTTTTGAAAAAAAAAAAAAAAATATATATATATATATATATATATATATATATATATATATATATATGCAATATTTTATATGCAATAAATTTCCCGGCAGCACAATAAAAGGGTCGGGGCTTTATTTTTAATATTACTTCATTTTCGGCTCTGTATTATTATTTTGTTCTGTATATTATTTACTTTTTATTCCGCAAAATATGTGTATATTTGCATTCCTTCTGTCATTTTATTTTGAGGATTAGGACCAATTTGTAATTAATATGGATAGATAGATTCCCCGCTTTTCTTTCTATTTCTTGATGTGATTGGCTTGCTTGCTTGCGCTCAAACTAAAAAAGTCGAGAAAATCCACAAATAACAGCAAGACAGACCATATCTGTTTTATTTTCTGATTTTATATCTGAAAAAAATGATTTTACTACTTTTTAGATGTCGCACACACGCTCATGCATGTAAATATATTCTGAACTGCTAACCTATACCATGGCCAGCCTACCCCTTGCATAAGCCATCGTTAGAATGCATATAGATTTTCAGGACACTTCAAAGACCGACCGATTTTTGCATCTCTGAATCGTGGGTCAGCCCCTGTGAAAAAAAATGAGATCGAAAAAAAAAGGAAATAAAAAATGCGCAAGTCAAAAAAAATGATGATAAAATATATAAATGCGCAAAATAAAAGAAGAAAAAAAATATAATAAAAATATGCACAAGGGCTGATCGATTATTCTCTGATGCTCGACATAGATCATTTCAAATGGTGGATCCCGGAAAGAGTATAGGCCCTTCGCCTGAGATCAGTCCGATCTTGGTGAGTCGAAAGGCATGTGGATGACGTTGGTCCTATACTCTGGAGAAAGAATCCACTGTTCCAGGAAAAAGTCCTGAGACTGTCAAAATAAAGCAGGTGCTTATCCGGTCAATTGTATGGAAATAATAATAAAAAAAATACTAATAAAGGCACGCTGTACTCCAAGCCCAGAAAGCCTTCACCAAATTCTCTCGATACCTCGAACCTATTTTCCTCGACATCCGCCCGAATTTGGGAAAGGCGCAGATAGTACGGCCTGGCTGATAAGGGATACTGCGTCGTCAGTAAAAGGGGAATCCGGAGGGCATGCACCCAGAGTATGGCAAAGTGAGCAGCCGCCTATGGGTATTGATATGGGCTCCGGTATGCTCTCCGCTATACAACAGTGGCTAGACCAAAATCTGGATGCACGAAATGATCGCTTGCTAAGCCAAATAGCAAGTCTTATGCAAGGTCCAAAGCCCAGTGGTGAGGTAATCTCTTTCCATGCAGTTCCCCAAGAAGCATCGACCTTCATTTGCCTCCAAACCCAATCTCTCAACCAAACACCAACCCACCAAATACAACCACTACCCCAAATCTAAATCCTCCACTAAGCCCCTGCTACCCAAATATCAACTCTTACCCATCATATCCTCCATACCCTTTCCCAAGCAGCAATATTCCCCAAAGCCCAAATAACCTCCCTTTTCCCATAACCAACCCGCTCCAAAATAGCCCGTATATGGACCCACAAAGCTATAACCCGCCAGGCCAAGTTACCACCTATTTACCTCTTTAATGATCCTGGCCGCCAAACTGAAACCGCCAATAATCCACTAGCCCAAAATCCTTATCCAACTCAAAATCCATATCCAACCCAAAATCAATATCCAGCCCAAAATCCATATCCAGCTCAAAATCCATATCCTACCCAAAATCCATATCCATCCCAAAATCAATATCCAGCCCAAAATCCATATCCAGCTCAAAATCCTTACCAAATACCGCAGCCAGGAATTAACCAAGTCTTTCCTAATCCTGCCAAATTTCTGCATCTAACCTTCGGTGTTGCGACAAATGTTGTAACATGGCTTTTTAAATTTTTGCATCTAACCTTCGGTGTTGCAATGGATGCTGCATCACGACTTTACTTTCCACACAAACTATTGTTCAACTTAGGCCGAAGTGTCGAACTACGACTCAGTTTGATTCCTTTAAAAAGGATACGCATGCAGCCTATTCTAGTAGGTCTAGCCGTCACTTCAAACAAAATGAAATAGAAAAAAAGGGAGAAGAAATAGAAAAAAAAAACAAAATAAAAACGGAGGAGAAAGAAAAAAAAAAGAGATTTCCACCACACCTCGACGTGCATCGTGAAACGTTTTTCAAATATCAAAATTTTCCCCGACGATGTCTGTCTCGAAATTGGAAATCTATTCTTATCAATGACGTTCGTCTACTTGTAAACTTCATCGTTGAGGGGCTTTGTAGACACCCTAATTTCATACCCCTATGCTACGATGTCCTAAAAATATAATTTATAAATTAAATAGACAAACTAATGTTACTTCTGTTATGTTTCAGGAAAACATGATATAACGGAAAAAAATTGAAAGATGAGAAAGGGGTAGAATGGAAAAGGCTAAAAAATTAAAATTGTAAAGGAAAACAAGGAAGGAGACACGCCCCCAGCCTGGGAGTTGCGCCATCCTTGCCTTTTTGTTCTTCATGTAGACGATCACATTCTGGGCTGAGATCTTCGATGTTACCTTCGGTTGCCTGACTGCCGGTTGCCTGTCATTGATTTTTGCTATAAATTGAGCCCTCTGCCTCTCATTATAAACACACCAAAAATCTCTCTCCCTTAGCCGATAGGCTATCCGCTCTCCTCCCTTGCCCAAGCAAGTGAGCGTGCTCTCCTTGCCCAAGCGAGCCCTCCTTGCTCCAGGAAGCCTCTGCCCAACGCACCTTTCTCCAAGCAAGCCTCTCCCTGCCTAGCCACCTTGCTCCAAGAAGCCTGCCTAGCCAGTCCAAACCTAGCACGCACACACGCATAGCCAAAACAACGCAGAAAAAAGACTTTCTCTCTCAAGAAGACAAGGAAAGCACTCGTCAACTGCCTAAGCCCGGGATTAGAATACTCACGCTTCAAGAGGTAGGTATCGACCTACTATTCTGTTCCCACAAATATTTAAATAAAATAGATAAAATGTAGATATATGTGTTATGTAGAAAAAATGTAGATATTTGTCTTATGTAGATTTGTAAATATATTGTTATTTGTACATATTATTATATTTAGTATTTTTTGTTTTAGTATAACAAAATAATTATTTCTTAATATTTTCTATGCTAAGAAGATTAATATAATTTTTATAAAGCTATAAAAATAGTTGTTATTATGTCCAAGTAATGCTACTCTTTAACTTCCTTAGCCTCCAATATATACATTTTAAAGATAAATATACACATAAAATGAACATGTTTTTTTGGTAAATCCCAAAATCGAGACCGAAAGGGCGAGTTGGTGCCTAACCCCTTCCCAACTCATACCTTAGCCCCCGTGTGAGAACCCAAACCCTACTTGTGTAACATGCCTTCTATACTTGATTAATATGTTCATTATGTGCCTTAACATGTTTTAAAGTCCATATTGTTCATACCATACTCGCATTAGGTCAACCATGATCGTAGTTGCTTGTATGCCTTCTATACGTTGCATGCTTTGTTATAACTACTTCGTGTATCATCTTAGTACTTAACTAAGTCCTACTTGAGCCTTAGTACCTTTATAACATGCTTAATGATGCCTTAACATGTTAGAGACTTTATTTTGTTCATGACATGCTTGCACTAGCGTTGTTACGTTCATAGTCGCTTGAATGTCTTCTATGTGTTGCATACCTTGTCGTTTGTGCTTTGAGTGTTCGCCTTAGCATGTTAGCGCTTAACCAAGATGTGTTGGGATTCTATTACCTTTCATATATGATTTAGAACGCTCATCTTGATCATAGTAAGCTTGTTTGGAAGTTTATAAACTTCCTTGCTTTGTTTTGACCTTAGCGATTTCCCTCGTTGCTCGTATTGCTTGTATTTCGTCGTGCGAAGTGTTCGTTGAGTTCTCGACCTTGTATTCAGGTCATAACCATGTTTAAACAAGCCTTTTCCATGCCCAAGTTATCCTAGTTTAATTGGTGTTTGATTCGTGTTTGATTCGTTAACCATTCGTCGCATGATTCGAGCCTTGTTCTACCTTGTTCCGGATGTTGTTCGGGTGTGTTTCCGACTTGTTTTGAGTTGGGTTAGACCTTAGAATGGTTTCCCATGAGTTTGGAACCATTTAGGACATGTTTAGACCAAGTTCAAGGGCTGGACCATGCGCTCGCATCGAATTCTGATCACCAGCTCGCGGGACAGTGCTGAGAGCATTGCAAAATGGACATGAGCTGGAAATAGGTCCAGGCGCTCGCCTGGCCATATGTGAGGCGCCCGCCTCAAGAACTGGTTGCACTTACGGGATTTTGAAATCCTGATGAGCATTGTCTTGCAACTTGACCCCTTTGTACGATCCAAGGCAACCCCCAGCTTGACCCTTGACCCTTTTAAGCCTATTTTCAGCCCTTAGATGTGTTTTAATCAAGGGTACTCTTTCATCCACCAATTAGAAGCCTCATAACTCTAATCTTGGATTGACTCTTTTAGTGAGTTCATCATCCCTAACCTCCAACAGATCAGCCATTTTTCTCTCATTCCACCATTGTTGAGCTGGGTTCTTAGAGAGAGAAAGCTAGGGAGCTCCACCTTGATTGCTTGATTGCCGGAGCTCCGGCCATCCGTTTTTCAATCCGAGACCACCGAATCGAAGCTCTTCTCCTCTAGTTTTATAATCCTTGGTTTGTTTTAGCATGCAACAATTGGATTTCGAACAAGGTAAGCTATTGATTTCCCTTAGGATGTATGCTAGAAATGCCATGCTATCCCCCTTCTTTCATGTCTCTCATACCTTTGCCATGTTAATATCATGTTTTAGGATGATTTGAGATTTTGGGAATTTTGAATGATATATTCATCTTGTTGTTTTGGTCCTAAGCCTAGAATTAAAAGTGTTCTATGCCTCCTTAGGAACAACTATTGTTCTTGGACTAATGAATTTTGACAACTCTTAAAGATTGTGATTTCTAGGGTTTCATAAGCTATGAATTGTTTATCTTGTTAATTTAGTCCTATGCCTAGAATTAAATGTGTTCTATGCCTCCTTAGGAACAACTATTGTTCTTGGACTAGTGACCTTTGACAACTCTTAGAGATTGTGATTTTAGGATCCCATAAACTATGAATTGTTCATCCTATTGACTTGGTCCTATGCTTAGAATTAAAAGTGTGCTATGCCTCCTTAGAAATAACTAATGTTCTTGGACCATTGACTTTTAATAACTTTTAGAAATTAATGATTCTAAGGTTCCCATGAGTTTGAATTAATGATAATTCTTGACTATGGTTGTTAAGTGGATTAATGGTCTAGTCTATCCTATACGAGAACTTAGAAAAGGGTTTAGGATGCATTTAGCATTTAAACTCTATTGGATGAATTTTTAGAGACGACTCAACGGAGTCAAATTTAGTGAGCCATTGAACAATACCGGCTCAATGATCAATCCCTACGACGTCTAAACACGTTTCGCTAAGAATAATAATTCTCGACTCTTGAATTTGGATTGATTACCATGCTTGATTTTGGATGTCATATAATAGAATGCCTATTTGACATGTTGAGTTCGCTCTTGCCGGACTCAATCCTACTTGATTATTGATGAGAATAATTTACTTGTCATGAACGAGATCGCTTTTGCCGACCTCGTTCACTACTTGAGAATTTGTTAAGTAAACACTACTTGGCATTTGCATGAGTCCAGCTGGCATACCCGTCTTTGTTCACACACACCTCCACTGTGGCCACAGTGGGAAACTTTCGTAATCATTAGAGCATCATTGGTGTGTCTATCCCGGGCATCTCCTCAGAAGGTCGATGTACTTACACACATCCGACACCTCACATTCCAGATAACGCTTGTATGCAGGAACTACGTAGCGGCCCGGCTCTCCATATATCCTTATCCTATGTGATTTAATTACAAGCACCTATGTGAAACAATGTACATCTTGGATATATGATCTCTATGATTATGTGATGATATCTTGCCTTGTATGTTGCATATTGCCATGACATGCATGATTGATAGCTTACAAGTCTTTATGACTTACCCATTCCCCTTTACTGCTTTAGATCCTAGCAAAACAGGTCCTTCTCGTTGAGGCTTGCGGTGTTCATGCCTTGTTCCTCTTTTGGTCTGACGTTGCAGTTGAAGAGGTGGTTTAGATGTCCTTTTCCTTCCTTTTATATTTTGCAAGGACGATGGGTTAAAGCAAGTCAATTAGACTATGCTTGGGTATTTGTTTAGAACTTGAACTTGTTACTTTTATTAGCTACTAGTAGTTTTAACACTTGTAGTACTTGTAACCCCTTTTATGTCGGCATTGTGTAAGCCAAGCTTTGGTTATCTTGTTTAGTAGTTCACTACATATAAGTCTTCCGCTGAGCATCCTATTAGCTCTTATTTAATCTTTGTCCATAAACTGTTAGCTTGGGTTCCGGCATGTAGTGTCGTCGATGACTTGGTTTAATTGCTTAACTGTTTTATCAGGTTTGAAAAGTTTTGAAAATACCGGCCTTTTGGTGCCGAGGCGTGCTACGTCTCTAATGTTGCGTCACGTCGTTTTCTTTAATTGAGTCCTTGCATGTTAATTGTTTACTTGTTTTCCCCCTATTTGGGCGGTCCGACCCTCGGTTCCACCTCGGGCCCGGGTCGGGTCGTCACACCCCGAACCTATATTTTTCTGGTATTTTGGGTTTTTTTCTGTTTAACCTTAAGATAAATGTGGCGACTCTGTACACACATTTTTAGAGCCCACAATGAGGTCGGACGTATTTCACGCGCTTAAGTTTTCAAAACCACTCACTTCTCACGTAGCGAGGTTGGGGTCAAAACGGGGTTGTCACACTTTGCTGTCTAGCTCAACTAGCTATCTTTCATCCTCAGTCCACTCAACTTCAGTTTTATCAATTTCTGGTGGACCACCTCCAATCTTTGTAAGGAGATTTGACTTCATTGGAACATGGCGTCCTTCTATAATGCATCTCCTATAACGCATCTCCATAACTTGTTGTCAACAGAGTTCATATATCACATGATCTTATTCTTTCATACATCGAAATAACCTTCATCCAATAGTGGGATGTGGTTCACATTAGATGTAGGTAGCATATAATGTGTTTGTGTCATTGGATCTTTATCTTTAAAGAGGTCAATCTTGGATACACTTGTTTTCAAAGAGTTGAGCTCTGATACCTATTGTTAGTCGCAAAGAGCACAATACTAGGCTAGAAGGGGGAGGGGCTTGAATATCCTAGTAACACTTAAAAACTTTTGAGTAGATTTCCTTAAAGTGAATGCTGACACCTATCGGTAAAGATGCAGTGGCGGAATAAGCACTAGGAAACGTTCTCAATGTCTACTGATAAGCACTACCAGTAGACTTGTTGAGTCTCACAGCTTTATGTAGGAATAAGATAATAATATAAGTAAGCAATAAACTGAAAGTAATGAACATATGGATTTTGAGATGGTTCGTGCTATAAAGAGTACTACGTCGACCCCTAAAGTAGTCAACCTTGGATTTGAAAAGTGCACTATGTTTTCCATTAGTTCTATTACAGAAATCTCTAATTGATCGTGTACAATATAATGGTGTTTGGTGGTTGTAGTGAATAACTGGATACAAAATATTAATGTGATGAGGAACAATTAATGAAACAACAATTAAGAAGATAATAAATGTAGATGATTGTGCAGTCTTCTTGTTGTTGTTGAGGACTTCTTCGATCTGTTAAAGATCACTTGAATGCACTGAGAGTTTTGAACTTGTGATTTGTTGGACAGATTCAGAGCATTAAGTTTTTGCTTCAATATAATTTATATCAAAGGATCATTGAGACCATTGTGGAAGAAGAAAAAAGGTAACAACTACATTAGGTTGAGAGCATTAAATGCAAAGAGCTGTTGGTCTGCAACTTCTTTTGAAAAACTGGTCTGATCGAGTTGTGGAGATGGGGCAGGTACTGTTCAAGAATAGTTGTTAGCGAAAATAGCT
This sequence comes from Codonopsis lanceolata, assembly GCA_013146195.2. Classification (NCBI taxonomy): domain Eukaryota; kingdom Viridiplantae; phylum Streptophyta; class Magnoliopsida; order Asterales; family Campanulaceae; genus Codonopsis; species Codonopsis lanceolata. Next base: position 165,975,239 of record CM028378.1, read on the forward strand.
CTGACCTGCAAGAGTTGGTATAGTCTGCAATTGCCTCAGAGAGTAGTGTATCAGACTGTCCAATCGATCTGTCTCACTAGTTCAGTAATCATCAAAGAGGAAAGTCTTCTACTTTTGATAAAGCATGGAAGAGAAGCTTCTTCAAGAAGTCAACTTGGAGATTTATTCAAACAGATATTCATAAGAGAATATCTGGAATAATACTCCCTCCGTTTTCAAAATATTGTCTACTTTGACCCACCACACCGTTTAAGAAAAGTAATTGGCTTTAATATAAATATTGATGAAATGTCTGGTTTCCTTCAATTCCTTTGAGTATGTGGTCATAATTAAAGTAGGTAGAAAAAATAAGGGTAAAATGGTAAAAATATTTTTCTAAAAGGGAAAGTTTTGAAAAAGGACAATTATTTAAGAACGAACGAAAAAGGAAAGGTGGTCGACAATTTGAAAACGGAGGGAGTAAATCTTTTGAAAGTGTTGAGTTGGACATCTTGATCTCTAAAAATGTTTTTCTAAAAGGAAAAGTTTTGAAAGAAGACAATTATTTAAGAACAAATGAAAAAGGAAAGGTGGTCGATAATTTCAAAACTAAGGGAGTAAATCTTTTGAAAGTGCTGAGCTGGACATTTTGATCTCTTTAGACTTCTAATACGAGTTAAGCAGCTAAGTTACAAGCAGACAAGGTTTGCTAGTGAAGCGTTGAAGGCTTGCTGAAGTCTGCTGGTGACTATTTACTGAACCACGAAGTCTAATTAAAATGTTCTAAAGGCTAAGTTCTATACACAACTGCCACGCTAATTGGTACACAACTCATTTAGTCACTAAGTATAAAACTTAAGTAATGAATGAGCATGTGCAAATCTAAAGTACAATGAGAATCACCAATACCTATTAGGGTTAGGAGAGAATCCCTAAATTGTAGGCATGATAGGGGATTGGTCGCGTAAAAGTCAGAGCAGATATGGTAAGTGTTTTAGTCGAATAAGGAAGCCTTTGACTTTTCATGGAGAGCAAGTCTCTAATATTCCTTACTCGATGTTTTCCTAGGTAGGCATGGTCCTGCCCGGTTGTATAATGTTTGATGTGATGACAAGTATAACTCCGGGCATGGCCTCGTGGTCGAGCAGGCATGGCCCATGCTCGACTAGGTCTAGACGAAGTGTAACAATGATCTTTGCTCGGACATCTTACTACCGTTGTTTCGATGGGCATGTGGGTCCCATGTTAACGAACTCGTGACTAGCACGTGATGCTCGCATGTTCCTTGCTCGTGATCGGCTTTGGATCGGGCGCATCACTACTATTATTTGGTTGCCATGAACTTGTTCGATTGTCCACAAGCATCCAAAGTCCAATAGTCTACAATATCTCGATATTGTTAAGACACCAGGAATAGAACACATTCCCTTGGGCATTGGTATGTTGACCCATGTATGACTCGTGACCCATTTTGCTTTGTGGCATAGGGAGGGTAGTATATGTGGTACATGAGATCTTAATCTCTAAATTATGTGCCTAGAGAACTTTAAACTTTAAAATACAATTAACAAAAAAATAGTCAAATTTTCTAGACTACGTCTCCTGTGAGACCATCAAACGGATCCTAATCAATAAGACGGAGCCTAACTTTCTCACACATCAGCTCACCAACACACGATGGATCGAGTCATGAGAATACATCTTATACAAACTATCTATAAGATGATGTTTTCTAAGTTTTCGTCATTTTGCTATATTTTACTTAACTAATCATTGCATTTTGCCAAAAAAAAATTAATTTTCGGAGAAAAGACAATTTAGTTCTATTTGTCTTAGTGATTAAGATTCGAATTTAATTTAACATTGTTTCTTGAGTAGGTCTCCTGTAAGATGGAACTATCCATGTTACATGGTCAAAGATTCTTAAATTGCAGCGTTACCCCTCAACTTTTTAAAATTTTAGTGCCACCCGTCAGATTTTATAAATGAAACCGTGTCACTTTTGCCTTTAAATGTGTTAAATTTGCCTTTAAATATATCAAATTTGCGTTTAAATGTGTCACATTTACCTTTAAATGTGTCACATTTACATTTAAATGTGTCATTTTTGTCCATTAATGTGTAAGTTATGAAAGTGTGTCACTTTTGTCTTTAAATGTGTCATTTTTAGTCCCTCAATATATAAGTCATTATGTATAAAAATGTGTCGCTTTTAGACTCTTAATGTTTAAGTCATCTAAGTCAGTCAAATCATGTTGAGTTTTGCAAGGCAAATTGAGCTAACAGAGATTAAGACTGCGGCTCACTTTCCTAAAAACAATAGGGGCACCGGAGCAATTAAGGAAACATTTCAATTTCATTAATGTGGTGGCACACTCATAGCATACCATGTCTCTCGCTTATGTTTAATTATGGTTTGAAGCTTTTCGATCATTTCATGTTCAAAAAAGTTACGACGACCTTCAAAGTGTGGATCCATGAGTTTGGAAACAGGTCCAGATTGGGTTGCTCCATCTCACCAACTTCCATCCTATTTTCCTCTTTTTTTACCAGTTTATTTGATGGATAACCCACATTTTTTGCAAATGGGTTGTACATGTCCAAACCAACCCCGACTTCATTTCCTTCCTATTTTGGGTTCTGTTTTACGGATCCTTGATCCGTAAGCGGTATTACACTAGTTTTTACCAATTTTTCTTTGGTCTTATAACTTCCTTCTTATTTTCTAGCAAGAGCCGAATTCTTTGTTTTTATTTTTGGGGTGGGGCTAATTACCACACACCACAATCTAATCTCTACACCCCATCACAAATAATTGCATAATGGTGTAAAAATGACAAGTTTAGTCACCCTAGTCGCACAACCGCACACACCTTATTGTGTGTGGCAACTCTTAACCGCACACAACCCATTGTGTGCGAAAACTCTTAGTCGTACTCCCACTGATGTGTACACATAACAGGTTTGCACACTCCTATTTGGTTCCTTGTTTAATGTTTGATGGTGGTAATTGAAAATTAGGGTTTCGGAAGGGAAGATGAAGACGGTGAGAGAAGGGAATATGAAAATGGTAAGAGTAGGGAAGATGAAGATGGTGAAGGTGAAAATGGTGAGAGAATGAAAGATAAAGATGGAGAGAGAGAAGTGGTTTTATAGGTGACAAGAAAGAGATTGGGGAGAAAGAAGGGGTAAATGGAAGGGAGGGAAAGGGAGGATGCTGCCTTTGAGGGAGGGAGAAAGACGAAGGATGAAAAAAATAAAGGCAAAAACTTGTGTAGGATGGTCTTACGGATCATAAATCCGTAAAACGGAGCCCCAAAAGTGATAAAAAGAAGGCTGATGGAACGGGTAACCTATCAACAAAGATCGTAGGTTATCCAGTAAAAAATAAGGTCAAAGTGTGAGAGAAAATGAGTTAAAATCAGAACAAATGAGGCTGAAACCCACGGATCGACTGGATCTAGCAACACAACGCGGGTCGCCCAAGGGGAAGCATGCCACGTGTCGACTAGGTAGGGGTGCCAGCACATAAATGGGATCTTTCTCATTTGGCTTTGGTGCCCCTAGATTCTTAAAGTTTGTTGCCGAAATGTTTACTTTTCACAAGCCTTGCAATTTCATACTATGTTAGCTCCGTTAGCCTTATTTGCATTGGGATGTTTGACCGACCCTAACGAATTTTGATGAAATGTTAATTGACTCATTTCTAAATAAAAAGTGTCACATTTAATGCTAAAAAGTATCACCTTTCGAAGTCAAAAGTGACTCTTTTATGTGAAAAAAAAGATAATATTCATTAAAATACAAAGTAACACTTTTAATATTAAAGAGTGACACCTTTGATACTAAAAAGTGACACATTTAATACTAAAAAGTAACACTTTAAAACTAACAGCGACGATTTTAATTTATAAAGATAAATTAACACATTTAGGCCAAAAGTGACACATTTAAATACTAACACGTGACACTTTCAATGCTATAAAGTGACATTTTCACCGTTTTATGCCAAAAAGTGATAGGTTTCATTTATAATGTAAAGTAATATTTTTTAAAGTAAAAGTGACATATTTAAGACTAAAAGTAACACATATAAGGCTAAAACGTAACGCATTGAAGGCTAGAAAGTATAAATGAAAAAAAGTGATATTTTTTATTAAAACCGTAAAGTGACATATTTATACTAAAAAGTAAAACATTTATTATTAAAATGTGATACTCTTTATATATACATGTGAGGGGTGATGTAGTAATTTTCAAAAGTTGAAAGGGTTGTACTAAGATTACTGATTTTTTACCTATTTAACAAAGATAGGTCCGTCTTATGAATTAAAATCCGTAAAATTGTCTTGTAGGAGATCTATCTATATATATATAAAAGCTAGGTAGTCTAAAAGAGGTAAGATCCCGCCAAAATGCACTTGCTAAAAATGAAAAATCATCTTTGAGTATTTATTATATAGTAGTTAGCATGCATTGAGAACAAAAATCTGATTAATTGATTACACAACTCTCAAGATGTATTAAAAATGTGTAAATATCTACATGTAGTAGAAAATATCAAGTTTCTATATAGTAATATTTAATAGGAGTAGTCACACATTAAAAATCTGTAAATACAAATTTCTTTTGATGCATATTTAATTTACTGATTAATTAAAATGAGCAAATAATATTGTAAAAGAACAAATGTGCTATAAAAATTATGTTCATTGAATACATGTGATTACAAAATAAAATATAACTACAATTAATTATAAAAAAAGTTTGCTATGTAAATCTTCATATATGATTTGTTTGTATTTGAAACTTTTTTGTCTTTTTCATCGTATCTGAAATTATAATATCAAAACAAAATTTATTTTTGCAAATAACCACAATTAATTATAACTTATTGGTAAACCATTTGAATGTATATGATTAAATCATAATGGTCGATAACAACCACAAGTTATAAATATTTAATAAATATATATGTTATATAAAGAATAGTATATATCTGAATTACTATTTATACTACTTAAGATCCTAAATTTTAATAACAAAAAATATCAATTATTAAACTCTAGAAAATTATAAACGAGAAAATGACTTAAACAATTATAAAAATAATGAATTAAATGATATCAATTATACGCTGGCGATTGGGTGAGTTGGGTCGAAACGGATCGTGTCCCATTATAATCTAAAATAAAACATGTCGAGAATGAGTTGTTTTAAACCATATTTTCCGCCAAGAAACCTACACTTACAGTAAAAATATGGGTAGCGAGCCCGACCCGATATTTTTTGGGTTGAAATGGATAACCCTTTTTCGGCCAGAAAAAATAGGTCGAGTTAAGCCAAATAATTTTCTAGCAGTTGGGTGGGTTAACGGGTTTTAGGTTTTAATTATCAGACAAATTATACCGATATAATTTGTTTCTTTCATCATGTTTTTTATTTATTTTTAAATTTTGTTTATAATCTTCATTTTATTTGAGTATAATTTAATTAAAATAGATATATGCACGTACGTTTAACGCACGGGTGTAAAACTAGTTTTAAAATAAAAATTGAGCAGTAGGAAAGGGAGGTAGGGGAAGAGGGCAGATTAGGTGGTTTGAGTGGGGTGTAAAAAATAAAGGTATAAAATGTGATTAAATGGGTGGAGTGAGTTATTTTTGGAAAGTGGCATAATAAATAGGCGACAACTTCCTTCTGCTTTTGGTTTTGGGTTACCCATAAAAACGGCCTTCTTATGCCCTCTCACTCCACTCTGTCATTTTCAGCTTCATCCACCATCCTCCATCCTCCTCCTCTTCTACTCGGTTGTCCTTTCGTTAGGGTTAGCGTTAGGGTTAGGGTTAGGGTTTCAGTTTTCTGAGAAAAAAGGATAAAAATATGGACGCAGAAGCCGGCGAGATAAACGACTGGGAGGTACTCACCGATCCGGAAGACTCTGGAAACGTTAATTCCTCCGATTCGGCTGAGAATATGTGTGGGTTGGATGTGATTGAACGTGAATCAGAAGGCGTAATCAGGTTCGATTACTTTTCTATAGATTCTCATACTATGTACCCGAGGCCTGTTTCTGAGGCCTTTCTCGCTGATGATGGTTCCTCCGTTGAATCTGAACATCCTAGCTGGATTGATCCCGGGTCGGTGACGGAGACCCGCTATACAAGCAAGGAATCTGGTGAATTTTGGACAGATTCGAGCAGCGATCGCTCTGATGAACGCAAAGTTGGGGATTTTGAGGTGAACAACGAATTGGGTATTGTGGAAAATGCTAAACCTCAAGTGGGTTCGGATGTAGTTGGAGAAATTGGAGCTGAAGGTGAGGATTCGGTCAAGTTCTTGTCTGATTCTGGTGGTCCGATAGAACTTAGTGGTTGCGTTGTGGAGGAAGGTAAGGTGGCTATTGATGACGAGGGCAACAACAGGAAAGATGGGTTTGAGTTTTCAGGCGAAGAGAATGTCGTGGATGATCTAAAGGAAGCAAAGGGCTCGGGGGAGGATGGGAAATTTTCGATTGAAGCCATGAAACCCTGCGGGGATGAAGGGAAGAGAGGCATGGTCTGGTGGAAGTTGCCTTTGGATTTATTGAAGTATTGTTTATTCAGGGCTAGCCCAGTATGGACTATCTCTGTCGCAGCTGCCATGTTGGGTTTTGTTATCTTGGGGCGCCGTTTGTATCAGATGAAGCGAAAGAGCCGAAGCTTGCAGCTCAAGGTCACTGTAGATGATAAGGTTAGGCTGTTCTGCTCTATACTCTTATGTGCTATGCTATTAGGACACTATTCTCGTTCAAATTGGTTGAAAACTTGATATAGAGTGCATTTCTCCATTTCTTGCTTTTGTCATGAATTGATAACAATTGAACCAGCAGCATTAACCATCTTTTAAACTGACTCCAAGGGCTGCTATGTTAAAGATGTTCTGTTTGTCACACATTGGTATGAAATCGGAATTGATTGGGAAGATGTATTATGGACTGATTTTCTAACCAATAACATTTGTTGACATGTCTTTACTGTATCCAAATTTATGAAAAAGTATTATGTTTCTGCAAGTACTGATTTTGTGAGTTCTTTTATCTTTAAGATCATGTTTTTCGTGGGGAGAAATTGTTTGGAAGCAGAGGAATGTTTTGCTAGTTTTTACATAATTCATCATGGAAACAATTTTCTAGGTTATTATCTTGTTTGCTTTATACAATTAGTGCCTTAGGACCTCTATTTAAATTGCCCGCTGGAGATTATGTCTATAAAAGTCTCAAGTTGAAATCAAGATTCACACTTGCGTGCAACCTAGGCCACGAGAGTCCAATCTATGAAGAGAGAGCAAGCTTTGGCCTATTTCTAAAAGAAGTCGAGGACTCAATGTTCTTCCTATCAGGGAAGCTTGCTTTTTAGTATTAACTGCTTTCAAAATTCAAAGTAATGTTTGCATTAGTTTATTCTTGTATTGAATCTTTCAGTGCAGTAGCCAGTTATTGACTCCATCCATTTGGAGCCAGTTTCATCACGATAACAGCCATGGGGGTTACCAAATTATACCCTTCTAATATTATCCTCTTTTACTAGTGTAACCAAAAGATTCCAAGCATCTCAACCTGATAGTCTTTATTCTGGTAAGGGAAGTTGTTAAAACTACTCAACGAAAAAAAGCAAGAACAAGCCAGATTTGGGATGAAAGAAGCTTTTACAACTTTTAGATTTGAACACTCGTTCACATGTGTACCATTCTGAATGTGAGACCAAGTTGCTTACAGATCTGCTTTTGTTTCTTGTTTTGTTGTCTGTGTACAACGAAGCTGAATATATTTTAAGGAGAGTTAGGAGGTTTCAGACTTTCACTTACTTTCCTGTCGGAAGAAGGAGCTTATGAAAGTAAGTAGGTGGAGGAGCCACGTATATTTGAGACTTCGGTTGTTCCCAGGGCTCAGTTGAAGGAGTTTGAGAAGGTTCTTTTGAGAAGGTTCTTTTGATATAAAGAATGCAGTTGAACATGTCCAGCTGTTGATCTAAATTCTGCTCACTGAGAAAATTTAGTGAAGTTGCATGGGATTCAACACTTCTTTCCAAATTCTTCATGTTCTGAAATTCCTAATCCTAGTACAACTTTAACCCTCACACATCTCCAATGAGTGTAATCTTCTAGTTTTTTTTTTTTTTGTTTTATGTTCATCGTGCTGTGCTGTAAACAGGGTGTAACAGGGGAGCACACGATTTATTAACAGGTGTGGTAGTTTTATCGTTTTTCATTGATATATGTCCAAACTGATCTTACTTTCATCAAATGTGCAGAAGGTATCTCAATTCATGACGCGAGCTGCACGTCTTAATGAAGCTTTCTCTGTTGTGAAGCGGGTACCCATCATTCGTCCTTCATTGCCAGCAACTGGTGTGACACCATGGCCTATGATGAGTTTGAGATGAAAGTAAATGTTGTGAAATGTATAGGACATTGAGATGAAAGTAAGTATATGCTTGTATAATTTACGTTGTCATGCTTCCAATATGAATCTACCTTGAAGTTGCGAAGTAATATTCGAATCATTTGAGGATCGTGTATAATCTCGACTTACACTTCGTTGAGGTGTTTGCTGATCTTGCCTTTTTCTCAGTTATGTTGGTTATGGATTTGATTTTAGAGTAGGTCTCATGTAAGATCTCGTCTTACGGATATTACTTCGTACAACGGAGCCCCACTCTCTCACAATTCAACCCACCAACACATGATGGGTTGGGTAAGGAGGATTCGTCTTAACAAAAAATATACGTAAGACTGTCTTACCCTAGTTTTTGTCTTGATTTTATGCCACTAAAGTAGACCCAGTAGTTGTCAATTTGTATACTGGTCCCAAAAATCAATTGACTATTGTACCCTTGTCAATGATTGCTTTCTACAAAATCGCCACAAAAAAGAAAAGAAAATAAATTTGTTTTTAGGTATTGCAACTAAATTTGAGTGCAAACTTGTTCCATAAGAGAGAGGATCTCCAATGATGGATTAATATGTCCAAAAAAAAAAATTCCCCAATTTAAATTTCCATTTTCTTTGTTTCATTGATTAAGGATCAAATTCCCAATACGAACAAAGGATGATTAAGTCTGAATAAAACTTTATCACCTCCGACGAATCGACAATGGCCAGTTAAAGCATTTCAATTTCTGAAACATGGGTGGCACCAAAAATGATGAAAAGATACAAAATGGAGATCTTGTGTGAGTTAAGATTCTTAACCTTCGCCTCACCATCTGAGAAATTCGTGGCTTCTCCATCATCCTCACTCGACTCGATAACTCCCAACCAGATTGTAGAGACAGAGAAGCCAAAGCGGGTCTGGGATGGGAGTGCGAGTGCGATGGATACTGTTAGCTACCCTAAACACTAGAAATCACAAAACCCAACCAATGTTAGGTCTAGTGATTACGAATCCTAAAACATTGCAAATTTTTTTAACGAAGTTACTTGGTTTACCTTTAAGATTATTTATGTACATAGCACATAAGTCAACTTCATTAATTTCCTTGAAAGTGTAAAATTTGGGCGGTTTAATGCATAATTGGGTTCCAGTACTTGAACATTTCTTATTTTGGGTCCTTAAACTGTACCTTTGGCCTTACAATTTATCCTTCAAGTGATGACCGTCAGTTGTGATGATAATAATTGACCGAAATAATTGAAATAATATTACTATGTAGTGAGTAGGATTCCACTGTGGACGAAGATACTGAGATTTTTGTGTGTGCGGCTAAACTAAGACGAATATCTCTAACATGCTCTTTCTTAAACTCTTCTCGCTTCTCGCTTCTCTCTCCGTCTTCTTCTGGGTTTGTCTTTTTTCTCTCATCTCTTATCTCTCATCTCACTACTCTCGCTCTCTCTCTTTCTCTCTTCTCTCTCATTTATCTATCTAGCATGTCTTGTTTTTCTTGATTCAACAACAATGTCTCGATTCATAAATTTGGGTATTGGCTCTCTGTCGAAAATCTTGATATTTGTTTGCTTGGAACGATCTAGGAACATGACGATGTCGTAGTTCCTTACATCTTGTATGGTTGATTCTCTTCTTGGAGTTGTTAAAAGGTTTGGAAATCGCAAACCCATTGAATCTTGATCTCTATCAATTGTCTCCATCTTTCTTAACACAAGGTTTACTTTAGAGATGCCCATCCGGCCCGATTCACGGTGCAAACCAATGCACCGGATCGGACAAAAATCGAAAAAGGAAGAAACTAGAAAACTTTGTTGAAAATGTCTCTAGTGGCTGCACCTTATCCTAGTTTTTAGGAGTTTGTTTTATGCATTTTTACTTGGTCAAGTTTAGTTGCTGTTTTTTAGCTAAGTAGTTGTCATGCTTTATGTTAGTGGCAGTGCATGGAAACATGGTAGAAGTTTCAGGTTATTAGTTATTTTTCTGTATTTAAGTAAGTTTTTCATTTGAATGAAATATCTGTCTTTTATCTCTTTCTTATTATTACTACAAATTGGTATCAGAGCATATCTTCTTGAGGGACATGTGAGTGAGAATTGAGAGATTACCATTAAACCAAACTTGTTAGGAAACATAACCTTCACAATATGCAATCTGAAATTCCTTTTTCAGCTATAGCACCTTCAGTATTTGAAGGTGAAAACTACCAAGGTTGGGCAATTAGAATGGAATCCTATTTGGAAGCAAATGACCTTTGGGAAGCGTTGAGGAGGATTAAAAATTACTCCTCTTCCAAAGAAATCCAACGGTTGCACAAATGAAGAACCACAAGGAGAAGAGGCAAAGAAAATCAAAGGCTAAGTTCGTGCTTGTTCGGTTGTTGTTTCTACAACTATTTTTACCAAGATTATGACCTTGAAATCAGCCAAGGAAATCTGGGATTTTCTCAAGAAGGAGTATGAAGGTGATGAGAAAATCAAAGGGATGCGTGCGCCGAATTTGATCGTGAATATGAAATGCAAAGAATGAAGGAATCGAGACTATCAAAGAATACTCGATAGACTTCGAGCATTGTAAATCGTAAGATTGCTTGGCAAAGAGTTTCCGATTCAAGGATTGTTCAAAAGATTCGGTTTCTATTCCAAAAGATTTGAATCCGCGCGATCTCTTTCATTGGAAAACTCTAAGGATTTGTCGAGCATTACGTTGGCAAAATTATTAAGTGCTTTGCAAGCTCAAGAGCAAAGAAGGCCGATGAGACTTGAAGGCACCATTGAAGGAGCTTCTAGCAGAAAGTTGCACATTAGCCACAATAATAAGGGGAAGAAGAGAAATGGAAAGAAGAGTGCGTGATGATCAAGCTTACAACAAGAAGGGCGAAGGAAGTGAAAAGCCGACTATTCACCATGTCAACACCGTGGAAAGAAGGGTCATGCACCTCACAAATGTTGGAGGAGGCCGGATGTTAGATGCAACAAGTGCAAACTCTTGGGGCATATTGCAAAGATATGCAAGTCCAAAGAGCAATATCAAGAAAGTGAGGCTCAGTTGTCGAGCAGAGGAGGATCAAGCTATTTGTTGCTTCTTGTTTTGCAACTAGCATAGCAAATGAGAGTTGGTCGATTGATAGCGGTTGCACCAACCATATGACACATGATATTGAGCTTTTAAAGAGCTTAATAAGGCGGTTGTCTCACAAGTCGAATTGGAAATGGAGATTTCATTCGTGAAAGGTAAAGGAACTATTGCTATTGAAAGTAGTCTTGGTACTAAGTTAATTCAAGATGTTCTTTATGTTCCCGAAATTAATCAAAACATGTTGAGTGTGGGCCAACCGCTTGAAAAAGGCTATAAAGTTGTGTTTGAAGAAAGGATGTGTCGATCACGATTCAAGTGGGTCTCTGCTCAAGGTCAATATGAAGGAAAAAGCTTCTCTTTAAATTTGATGGAGACAGAGCGGTCGCTATGATGAGTTTGGTTACTACAACCGAGCTTTGGCACAAGAGGATGGGGCACTTCAACCACGCCGCACTATTGTATATGAAGAGAAAGAATCTTGCAAAAGGAATTCCTCCTCTTGATGATCGCTTGTCAAGTTGCAAAGCATGCAAGTATGGAAAGCAAACTAGGCTCCCATTTTCGAATGCAACGAGTAGGGCTAAAACAAAGCGCAATGATACATACAAATATTGGAGGATCTCTACCCGAATTATCTTTAAAGGGAAGTAAATATTATATTCTCTTTATTGATGATTTTAGTAGAATGTGCCTGGATTTATTTCTTGAAATTCAAGTGAAGTAGTAGGAGTATTTTGGAAATTCAAAGCATGGACTGAGAATCAAAGTGGATGCAAGATTCAGTCATTAGGTCGATAATGGCAAAGAATACACCTCGTAATAGTTCAATATGTTTTGTGAAGATGCTAGAATTGAGCACCAACTCACTACTCCGCACACACCGCAACAAAATGGAGTGAGTGAAAGGAAGAACATAACCGTAATGGAAATGGTCCGATGCATGCTACATGAGAAAGGGTTGCCTAAGAAGTTACGGGCGGCCTGCAAATACGTGTTCTTGTTGAATAGACTTCCTACAAGGGCGGTGCGAGGGAAAACTCCATTTGAAGCATGGTATGGTTACCAACCTTTTATTCAAAACCTTAAAGTTTTTGGTTGTGTTTGTTTCACTTATGTACCGAGTGTGAAACGAGATAAATTGTATAAAAAGGTGAAATATGGAATTTTTATTGGTTATAGCACAATTTCAAAGGCTTATAAAGTCTACCAAATTAAACCGGTAAGATTCTTATAAGTCGAGATGTTCATTTTGTTGAAGATCAACAATGGAATTGGGAAGATGAAGAAGTGAATCTAGTTCCTAGTACCTTGAATCATTTGAGGATGAGAATATTGATGATCCTCCTGTTAGGGGAACTAGATTACTTTCGACATCTATGAAAGGTGCAATGTTGCGTTTTGGAACCTTCGATTTTAATGTAGCTAAAGATGATCCAAAGTGGGTGTCGCAATGCAGAGGAGCTGCATATGATTGAAAGGGAATAAGACATGGGAGTTGGTTCCTAGACCTTGTCACAAGAAGGTCATCGAGTGAAGTGGGTGTTCGTAACCAAGTTAAATGCAGATGGTTCTATTAACAAACACAAAGCCATGCTTATGGTGAAAGGATTTGCTCAAGTGTTTGGAGTAGATTTTTCAGAGACTTTTGCCTCTGTTGCTCAACTCGATACAATCAGATTGCTTCTTGCATTGGCCGCACAAAAGGGGTGGAAGGTATTTCAGCTAGATGTGAAATCGCCTTTCTTAATGGCTATTTGCGTGAGGAAATTTATGTTGAACAACCAAGGTTTTGTGGTGGATGGAGAAGAGAATAAGGTGTACTTGCTTAAGAAAGCTTTGTATGGCTTAAAGCAGCTCCACGGGCATGGTACGCTAGAATTGATGAGCATCTCCTTAGTCTTGGTTTTGAAAAAAGTCCAAGTGAGCCAACAGTTTATGTCAAGCATTCATCTTCTCATATTTTGATTGTTTCTCTTTATGTGGACGATCTCTTAGTTACAGGAAGTAATGATGAGCTTGTTCGAAAATTCAAAGAGGAGATGATGAAGGTGTTTGAAATGACAGACTTGGGAACAATGGCATACTTTCTTGGAATGGAAGTTAGACAAGACCATCAAGGAGTCTTCATTTGTCAGAAGAAGTATGCTAAAGAGATCTTGAAGAAGTTTCATATGGAGAATTGTAAGTCGGTAAGCACTCCAATGAATCAAAAAGAAAGACTTTGCAAAGAAGATGGTGCAAAAAAGGTTGAAGAAGCTGTCTATTGGAGTCTTATAGGTTGTCTAATGTATCTCACAACAACAAGACCTGACATTTTGCAAGCTGTAAGTGTGCTCTCCAGATTCTTCCAGGCTGCTAGTGAAGAACATCTTATTGCTGCTAAAAGAGTGCTAAGATATGTCAAGGGAACTATTGACTATGGTGTCTTGTTCAAACATGGTCAAGAATTCAATGTTCATGGATTCTCTGATAGTGATTGGGGAGGATCTTTAGATGACATGAAAAGCACTTCAGGTTATTGTTTCACGATTGGCTCAGGAATGTTCTCTTGGAGTTCAAAGAAGCAAGATATAGTGGCTCAATCAACGGCCGAAGCGGAGTTCATAGCTACTACATCAGCTGTAAATCAAGCCTTATGGTTAAGGAAGATTTTGAATGATTTATGCTTGGAGCAAAGGAGGAGCACAGAAGTGTTTGTGGATAATCAAATTGTCATTGCAATCTCCAATAATCCAGTATTTCATGGAAAGACCAAACACTTCAACATTAACCTTTATTTTCTTAGAGAAGTTCAGAAGAATGGTGAAGTTACTTTGGTCTATTGCAGCACAAATGATCAGCTGGCTGATATTTTTACTAAGGCACTTCCAAGGAGCATATTTGAATCACTGAGAAAAGCTTTAGGAGTTTACAGCTACTGATCCAAGGAGGAGTGTTGAAAATGTCTCTAGTGGCTGCAGCTTATCCTAGTTTTTAGGAGTTTGTTTTATGCATTTTTACTTGGTCAAGTTTAGTTGTTTTTTAGCTAAGTAGTTGCCATGTTTTATGTTAGTGGCAGTACATGGAAACATGGTAGAAGTTTCAGGTTATTAGTTATTTTTTTGTATTTAAGTAAGTTTTTCATTTGAATGAAATATCTGTCTTTCATCTTTTTTTTATTATTACTACAAACTTGAACCATGTGTGAACCAAAATATGGTTGTTCAACGATTCGGTTCCGGTTCAAAAGAAAATTGAACCTTCAACCGGTGGTTCTTAACCGCCAACTATAATTTGTTGAATTGGAGATTCAAACGGATATATATTGATATGCCCGGCCCAAGCTGGGTCATGAGCAAGGCACAAGCTAGCATCACGTGCCGATCACGAGCACAATGCATATGGGGCCCACAGGCCCAGCGAGCAAAGTAATAGAAGCGTCAAACAGCGAGTAGTGTAACTCCCTTCCAAACCTGGCCGGGCAAAGGCCTTGCCTGTTCGACCAGGAACCATACCCAGACACCACATTCATACCTAGCAAAGGAACCTGATTCATCCCGTCCAAACCTGGTCAAGCATTGGCCCTGTCCTGCCCGACCAGGGGCCGTCCCTTGGATCTATATCAAGTTCGAGAAGCGAGATTGCTAAGTGAATACAGAGCCACAGGCTCGCCGGCTCATACCAAGCAGGAAGTAACAGAGGCTTGCTCTCCAAGACAAGTCAAAGTTTTCCATACTTGAGCAGGATACTTGCCTTATCTGCTCCTACATCTACGTGGCCAGCCGCCTATCATGCCTAAAATCAAGGGATTCTCTTCTTGATTGATTTGGTAACTATGGAAACTGAATCCTAGATGGATTCAATCACCTTGGGGGCCTATAAAGACCTCTCCATAATCCTTAACCAGGTACATACACACTTTCTTGAGCCTTGGCACTCTGTCAATTTGCTTTCAGATTTACACACAAGACTTACTCTCAGGCCGAAGGGGTTTCGCGAGGCCCTGCCTTGCACTTCCACTCAGGTTATCTTGTGTTCTTAACAGACTCAAGGAAGGTGATCCAAAGCCCAGATATCCTGCCCAACTCAAGGATGGCCCAAGCTGTGATTTTGCCACATCAGTTTGGTTCCGTTGCCGGGAAACGAAGTTTCAACACTTCTCTCTAAGTTTTTCCGGTAAAATTCTCGATTTTCTTTTGGTTGCAATGGCTGGAAAGGGAAGCAAACACCATGCCACCGTTAGCAACCAACAGGCTGGTAGCCACCAGGCTGGGAACAATAACCCCCCACCAAAGGCACCACACGGGGTGCAAACTAGAAACCAAAAGGTGGCTGCTGGGCACGCAACTCAGGGCAATGAGGTGCCATATGTGGAAGAGCAGGTCTCCCAACATGCCAGTCAAAGCCATGCAAGCCAACGCGATGCTAGGTTGGTTATAAACAAGAGGCGCGATGCACGCGCCCAAGACCTCAGAATACAACTCAACCGCCAACGGGAGAATGGTCAGGACAGCCACGCGAGTCTATCCGGGCAAAACCTCGATCAACAAGCTGCTGCTCTGCAAATTAAGGCGGAGTACTACAACAAAATGTATGCACTTAACCAGCAGCTGCTCGCCTTGGGCCATGCCCGGTGCCGATTCAGAGACATGGTGTTGCCGCTCAAGCAACCCGACACTCGTTGGCGATGGCCATGCCTCCCAACAGTTGCCCGCTCCAGCGACGGATCCCTCCCTCCGCGCTCACGCATCGCCTTAAAGAGTGGAGGCGGTAAAACAAGCGATGACCGTGCCGAGAGTAGATACAACCGTCAAAATCTCTCCCACAGGCACCATCATCGACAAGAGCGCCATGCTCTGAGGAGAGCATTGCCGCCGTGAGAGGCCGGAATGCGTAGGAGTGCATGCGCAACGGCCAAAATACAAAGCTCGAGTCACACGAGGTCGGATCCTCTTATGAGCCAACATTTTGCCCTCGTGTGCGGCGCACCAAATGCACTCCAGCTCACTCTTCCAAACTCACGGACGCCGAGAGGCGATTATCCGAGAGGATGGAGGAGGCGAAAAGAGACATGACCCAAAGAATGGCTAATTTAGTGCGGGGCAAGCCCGCCTATGGAGCCACCAAGCCGCTAGAGGCGCTCCATTTATCTTTAATTGAAAAATGCGCCACGCAAGCAGGGGTCATCTTCCAGCCGACAAATATTTCGAAGACGCGGCAAGTGATCGGCTCCGATCATTCAAAAGCACAAATTCGATGGTCACCGATGTAGAGGCTTGAAGATGCGGGCGCTCAAGGAGCTCTACACAGGAAAGGCACGCCTAGTTGGGCAGAGTTCCCGGATCGACGGTAGTCGGGCAACGCCGTAGAAAATTCTTAGAGGAATTCGACAATGCAGCCCGAACCTCAAGAATCGCTTTTGACCTTGCCAAGATCAAAAGTGGTGACAACGATAATCATACAAAGAACTACTTGAAGAGATTCGAGGAGATGCTCGATCAGTGATCGCAAGCGACTGACCTCGAGATTACTTTTTGCTACCTTAACAACATGAGGCGCTAATCAAAACAATGCTAGCAATGAACCCGTGGTCTTCCAAATCGAGCTGCTAGCAAATTCATATATCTTCTCTCGTGAGAGTGTAAAAGC
>CM028378.1:165992448-166026309 GCA_013146195.2 Codonopsis lanceolata
AGAGAAAGACAAAAGAAGACTTAACCCTAGTGGAAGAAGCGGTAAGAAAGAAGTCTTTAAGCTTCCGATGCGGGTATAATTTACCCAATATCGATAGTAAATGGGTTAGTCGATCAGGTAGTTCCCAAGAAATCAGGAATTACGATAGTTAAAAATGATAAGGATGAATTAGTTCCTACACGAACTATCACTTGGTTATAGAATGTGCATTGATTTGAGGAAACTAAATGCGGCAACTAGGAAGGACCACTTTCCTTGCCATTTATTGATCAAATCCTTGAAAGACTAGCTGGTCATGAATATTATTGTTTTCTTGATGGTTTTAAGTTTACAACCAAATCGATGCTTTTACGAAGACCAAAGAAACCACCTTACATGTCCTTTTGGTACCTTTGCATTTAGAAGAATGCCCTTTGAACTTTTTAATGCCCCAGCTACTTTTCAAAGATGCATGATTTCTATATTCTCAGACTTAGTGGAAAGATGTGTCGAAGTATTCATGGATGATTTTTCGGTATATTGGAAATTCTTTTGACCATTGCCTAGAAAATCTTACATCGTTTTAAAAAGATGTTGTGAAACTAATTTAACCCTAAGTTGGGAGAAAAGTCATTTCATGGTTAAACATGGAATTGTCTTAGGTCATGTTGTGTCTAACAAAGAAATTGAAGTCGATAAGGCAAAAATTGAAGTTATATCACAACTACTCCCCAACTTCTGTCAAAGGTGTTAGAAGTTTTCTAGGGCATGCAGGTTTTTATAGTAGATTTATAAAAGATTTCTCAAAAATCTGTAAACCTCTATGTAACTTGTTGGCAAAAGACACGAATTCATTTTTGATCAAGAATGCTTGAATGCATTTAATTTATTAAAGAAAGATTGACAAGCTGCCCCAATTTTAACCGGCCACGATTGGTCTCTCCTTTTGAGATCATGTGCGATGCTTGGTTTTGCAATTGGAGCCGTGTTAGGTCAAAGGGTAGATAGGAAACCACATGTAATTCATTATGCTAGTAGGACATTAAATGATGCACAACAATTATACAACAACAGAAAAAGAATTTTTAGCAGTTGTGTATGCATTAGAAAAATTTAGACCATATTTGTTAGGATCAAAAGTCATAATATTTTTTGATCATGCAGCTCTAAAATATTTATTAAGTAAGAAAGAGGCAAAGCCTAGACTCATAAGGTGGATGTTATTATTACAAGAATTTGACATTACTATTAAAGATAAAAAGGGAATAGAAAATGTCGTAGCCGACCATTTGTCTAGATTAGAATTTTCACCCTTACTTGAACGTCAATTTCTTGATAATAAAATTCCTGTAAATGAAGACTTCCCTGATGAACAATTATTAGCGATCAAAGATTTAGATCCATGGTATCTTGATTATGTCAATTATTATGTGCGATATCATAAATCGACTTTGATTTTTATCAAAGAAAGAAATTTTTGACAAAAGCAAAGAATTATTTTTGGGAAGAACCTCATTTATATAAAATGTGTTCCGACTCTATAATTAGAAGATGTGTTTCAGAAAAAGACCAACAAAGTATTATGACATTTTGTCATGAATACTCTTGTGGTGGTCATTTTAGTGGTAATAAAATTGCTAGAAAAATTTTGCAATCTGGATTATATTGGCCTCTGTTTTTAGAGATTGTGACATATTTTATAAAACTTGTGATAAGTGTCAAAGAACCAGTGGAATAGGAAAAAGAAATGAAATGCCCTTGCATATAAATATGGTTGTTGAAATTTTTGATGTTTGGGTATTCATTTTATGGGTCATTTTCCAGTCTCTAATAACTATGAGTATATTTTAGTTGCTGTTGATTATGTGTCTAAATGGATAGAAGCTATTGGAACTAAAACTAATGATGGAAAAACCGTTGTCAAATTTGTGGAAGATCTTTTTGCCCGGTATGGAGTACCTAAGGCCATAATTAGTGATCAAGGAACACACTTCACTAATAAATTGTTAAATACATCCCTTAGAAAATATGGTGTAACTCACAAGTTAGTTACACCCTATCATCCTCAGACATCTGGCCAAGTAGAGGTGAGTAATAGTCAAATAAAAGCAGTTTTAGAAAAGACCGTTAGACCCAATCGTAAAGATTGGCAGTCTAAACTCAATGATGCTTTATGGGCATACCGAACCGCATATAAGACCCCAATAGGAATGAGTCCTTACCGAATGGTGTATGGCAAGGCTTGTCATTTACCAGTCAAAATTGAACATAGAGCCTATTGGGCTGTTAAGGAATTTAACTTAGATTTAACCTTGGCTGGTGAAGAGAGACTGTTCCAGTTAAATGAATTAGAGGAACATAGGTTAAATTCGTATGAGAATGCTAAAACCTATAAAGAAAAGACCAAGAAATGCCATGATATGGGATTAGCTAATAAAATGTTTCGTCCAGGATTAAAGGTATTACTTTTTAATTCTAGACTTAGGTTATTCCCCGAAAAATTAAAATCAAAATGGTCTGGTTCTTTCACTATAGTTCGAATTTATCCTCATGGAGCAATTGATATTAGAAACCCAAGGACCAAAGAAATATTTAAAGTTAATGGTCACCAACTCAAACCATACCTTGAACCCATGTCAGTCGAGCGAACAATTGAACTTATTCAATCTTGCTGACAATGCACCACCGGATGATTAAGGTTTGCAGTTGGGTCGAGCCAAAGACGTTAAACAAGTGTGCTAGGTGGGAGGCAACCCACTATGATGAATTTTATTTTATTTTGTAGTTAATTTAAATATGCTATTCTCCGTCTTACTTAATTTTAGACATTTAATTTAAAATTAAATATGCCAAAATTCAAGTTTGGGGGAGAAAAGCATCGTAGTGTTGTATTTATATGTTGCTAATATGTTAGTTTAGAGTTTTTGTAAATTCTTAGAGTACAGGAAAGAAACGGAACGTAACGGAACATAACGGAAGGACCAAACTGCAAAACTACCAAAAAGGTTGAAGAAAAATAAGGTATGTATGTTCTGCTGACCTTGCAGACGCAAGGCTTAAGCACCCTTGCAGCCGCAAGGCCCCTTTAAATGCAGGAAGTGTGACCGGCAGGCAGTACAAAGGATTCAGTGCCCACGCGTGATCTGCCTATCTTGCGGACGCAAGGTATAAAGGACCTTGTGGCCGCAAGGTCTCCTATTTAAGCAATTGACGGGCAGCAGCACAGATCATTCCAAATTCCTCCATTTCTCTCAAAGCAGAAGCAGTAGAATCTCTTCTCTCTAAAAAATCCGGTGAAGTTTTTCCATCTCCGGCCTAGATCCAAGTCAAGACTCTCCCTCCTTCAACTTTCCTCCCTCAATTCACGCTCATTTCCCTCCATTAAAGCTTGAAGAATGAGAATCTCCATCGTTTCCGGCGAAGAGCTTCAAATTCCGGCAACCTCTTCATCTTCCTACGACTTGCAATTCCAAGTAACCCTCATCCTCTCATTTTAATTTTTAATGTATTAAATATTTGCATGCTAGGGTGCTAGAGTTATTTTACGTAAAATTATTTTTGCATGCTTTAGTTGATAGGTTGAAATTTTAATTTTTAGGAAAGAGTAGTTCTTGCCTCTAATTTTTGTGCCTAGAAAACCAAATGGCCCCAAAACGTAGAAATATCGGCCCGTCCACTTCTCGTTCCTCCGAAGAGGAGCAAGATTATGATGTCCACCGCTTCATCTCTTTTGAGGCGTCGGAGAGCTATTTCGTGAAGCTCTCCAAGACCATAATCCCTGAAAGGGGATTTAAAGCTAGTGACTTTGGCCTCCATAATAACTTTAAGGCTCGTAGGTGGGGTCATCTTATTGCTTCTCCGGACGATGCCATCGTGGCCATTGTCCGTGAATTCTATGACAATGGTCGAATTGGCATAGACGGTAGTGTTTTAGAGGTTGTTAATGTTAGGGGTGTAGCCGTTAGTTTTACGTCCCAAAACATTAACCTTAGCTATGCCACCTCTAACTTTGCGAGTGGTGCCGACGACTATAGCCGCCACCTTTCTGCCCCTTGTCCCTGTCGAGGTGGTTAATGCGACCATCTCAACGCCTGGTGTGGTTTGGACCTAGAACCGAAACCCACCATTTGGTCCACACACTATGGAGGAGTCCTTTCTGACGAACATGGCCAAGGTCGTGTTCAAATTTATTAGCTCCCGACTCATGCCTTCCAGTCACCAACACACGGTGACTTGGGCTAAGGCAGTTTTGATCTACACCATCTTGACCGGTGGGTCTGTCGATGTTGGCTGCCTGATCAACGGCCAAATTCAGATCCTGATTAGAGGTAAGACAAATGCGGGATTCGCGTTCCCACATTTGATTACTAGACTGTGTGGTGAGGCTGGAGTCAGGTGGACTCCAGATTCGGAGAGGATTAAGAAGGTGCTCGCCATTACTAGGGAAATTTTTTTTGAGCACGCTCGCCAGCCGTGAGAGAGGGTTCCTCACGAGGAGGAGCCCGAAGAGGAGGAGGATCCGTTGGAGACGATCTCTAACAGATTGGACGAAGTTGTCCTCCAAAATGATATGATGGGTCAGTAGTTGGCACAAATGCATGCCGACCAGACTGACTTCTTTGGTTGGGTTAACCAGGTGGGGCAAAATGTCACCACATATTATGGGTTGCCACCTGGCACAATCCCCGAGTTTCGTCCTCGTTCGTTATTTCCTCCCGACTCGCCGTGAGTCGAGGCCCAAGTTTCTTCCTCTTTCGTTAGGTGGGCCTGCTATGTCCTTTTGATATTTGTCCTTCCCCATCAATCCCCTCATATGTTCCTCAATTTTGGGGACAAAATAGAAATTAAGTTTGGAGGAGGGGGGGGATTCTAAGCCCAAAGTCTTAGCATGTCCTAGCCTAAGGAGGAGTGGAGTTGGGCTATGTTTTTAGGGCGGGGAAAAATTTATTTTCCCTCTATCGTGTCGTCTCCTCACCCATCTTTCTTGCTTTTAATTTTTTCTTATTTTCGGAGATGTTGCCTTGGCCAGAATACTATAATATTGGATGCTCGTGGATTCCCATTATGGGGACCCATCATCAATTGTGTCGTCATCATCTTCAAATTTTTTAAAAAAATAAATAAATAAAAAATAAAAAAATATTTTAATTCAAAATTCTCATCCCCGAGTCTTGGTGTGGTAGTACTAGTCGATGAGGAGTTAATGCAATAAACCACATAACTTTTCCATAGATCCTTCTGGAATTTACTTGATTTTTGCAAAAGTCGTACTTTTCTCCAAATTCTTCATGCACCTACACTAGTCATAAGTATGGATTGATTAGAATAGTTTTATAAAGTTTATAGCACCCTTTTCATTTCAACAAAATATGCACACGAATATGATGAATAGCTGCCCGAACATGATTGTTGCATTGAATTGTAATTTAGGGTCAATTGCATGATAAGTTAGATCCCTTGGATTTCTCTCACTAATATATCTCAAGCACACTTTCGAACCGTGTCTGCATGTTAGTCTCGATTGTCCCTACCATCTGTTTTAGCGAATGCTTATGTGAAATCCAGTGATGCTTAACATTCAACCTCACAATTCTCATATTTGATATGATATTTTGTGTGTCTTACTTGCTTTAAAAACTGCATGAGCATTTGACATTAAGAAATGATTTAGGCCATCTTTGGATCGTTTGAGCCTAAATATTCCCTGACCTTTACTAAAAATATCCCTAGTGTCCCCGTTTGAGCCTAATTAAAAAGAATGGAGTGTGCTAAGCACACATTAAACCCCCATTCGCCATTGTTTCTATTACCCACATTAACTTAACCCTAAAGGCCTATACACTTTTAGACTACCCTTTGAGAGAGTAGGATGTGGGTGGGGAATTGATTTTATGGGACAATTTTTTTTAGTCAAGCAAGTTTTCTGAAGACTTCTTTCTTCCTGTTAGTCAGAAAAAAATAAAAAAAAAGAGAGAAAAAAAAATAGATCGACGAAAAATGAAACGGGAGAAGAAGAGTGCAAGAAGATTCAAATGAAAGCATAGCTTTCAAAAGAGAAAATATGTTAGAAAAATATTGCTGAGAAAAATGATGAGATATTTTTAGCTTGATATATTGTACAAAACAAGTTTGGGGGGGGGGGAGAAAAAGAAAAGTAAAAGAAAAAGAAAAGAAAATACCCCCCACTTGTAGTCTTTGCAGGTCCTAGCCTAATTGGGAAAAACTTCCTTTTACTTGGAAGTATTAGGGGTAAAAGGGTTGTCTTGCTCTCTCACTTTGAATTCTAATCCCTTTCCATCATATCCCCCAACACCTTGGCCTTACATTACAAGCCATTAAAGACCTAATGATCTTCTTGCCAATGCTTGTGTTTGTTTTCTTTGATAAGTAAGGCATGTAAAATTGATCTAACACTTCATAATCACATTATTCGCAAAGCTCACTGTGTTAACATAATCTTAGCTGCTACAAGTAATTGAGATAGGAGAGCATTGTATGTCATACATAGAAGTGCATGAGATGGATGTATAAGTTTTTAAAATCCTTGGTGATCTCTCTTTCTGTAATAGACCGGGTTTGGATGGTAGATCTCATACTTTTATGATGCATTGGATTTAATTAAACTCTGATTTTCATATGAATGTGGTGCTTAGCCTAATAAAATTGTTTTAGTTGAGATATTCTCTAAGACTGGTGATCACACACACACGGAGAAATTAAGATGAATAGTAGTTTTAAGTATAAGTCAGTTGGTTTTATGTGATTAGTCTGCACATATGTGGTGAGCATCTGACTGAGACAACTTTGGTATGCGCGCCATGCGATTATGACTTGAGGTTGAAGCCAAAAAGATTTTTGTTTTATTTTAGTTTAGTTTTATTCGCTTTTATATTTATTAGTTTTTGTATTTATCCGCATAGTCGAGTCACTCGTTAGAGTCTCCTTGAGTTTGTGGGTTTATAAAGGAGTGTAAATAGTGTCACCCTCCAAAAAGATTTTCATTATTTTGTTTAACTGTTTTTGTATTTATAAGCATTGTTTACTCGTGGACGAGCAAAGTTTAAGTTTAGGGGTATTTGATCGATGTATTTTATACGTCGATTTCTGATACTTTTATGACTTAAAATTAGCGATTCCACGAGGCTTTTGGCTACTGATATGTGTTTTTCAGTGATTTTATGAGTTTCAGGGTTTTAGGTGAAATTATATGAATTATAAGACTTTTTGGTGAAAATTTCAAGAAGGGGCCAAAGTGTAAATTGAAGATTAAACAGCAGAGGTGAAGGCTGGACACCTTGCGGCCGCAAGGTGTTTCTTACCTTGCCTCCGTAAGGTAGGCAGAGACTCAGAAGTTCAAGCCCCGAAATAATGAAGGCCCTTGCGGACGCAAGGGTGTAATGACCTTGAGGCCGCAAGGTGGTCAGAACCCGTTTTTGTGGGTTTTCACGCCAGACTGGAAGACCTAAACCCCTTACAACTCCATGGTATAAATAAAGGACGGTAGCCAAAGCTTTAGAACGGCCAGAAAGTAGTTTTTCATAGCTCTAGCTTAGGATTTAGTGTGTATAACATAATTAGTTGTTGTAATTACAAGTTTTGAAGATCGATTCATGTATTCTATCATCTCCGTGTACTGTTCATCTTCAAGGATGAACTAAACATCCATTAATCTAGGAGTTGGGAGGTAACTTGTATCGAATCTATGCTTTAATTATATTTTTATTCATTCAATTCTTGTTGATTGTGGTGATTATCTATCCCTCTATTATTTCACTTTGAACAAATGAATGTAATCGTGAATAATAAAGGCCTAGAGGTGCGGATAACTGCATGATCAATATGCATATGTCGTACACTGGCTCACCATCATAATAAATTGAACCTATCGATGCACGAGAGTGATAAGTTAGGATCATGTTCCATATATGACCTAAGTGACAATTAGATCATATGTTCTTGTGCCTAGGATATAGAATGGATGAATTATTTGGAGATGGAGACTGAACGATAATTCGATAGGCTATATCTATATTTTGTGAACGAACCCAAGAAATTGAATGATACTTTATTAAAATAAGCCATAGAGGAGATACAAGTGAAACCCTAATCCTAGATTTCCCTCCACCATAAGATCTTCATAACCGGTAATTGCTGCTAATTTAGTCAACTTTAGAATAATAATTAGTTTAGAATAAAATCAGAATAAAACCCCCTTTAGTTTAATAATTTGCTACCGATAATCGTGCTATCTGTGATCTTCTTGTCTCTGTGATTCGACCTTTACTTCCCAAAATTATTCTACAATAGTCTTGTCCACTTGCAAGGAAATAATTAAAATAAGACATCGATCACTCTCCCAACCGTTTTGTCGTGTTGCAATGTTTTGATGATGAGGACCCTAGGGCTGATAACATTCAGATTGAAGGCCTAAATCTGGAAACAACAGGTCTGAAAGCTCAAACGGGAAAACCCCCAAAGGCTCCAATAACAGAAATACTAGAGCTCGCACGAAGTCTAAGGTCCAACCGGTACTGCTTCATCAGTTTCCCATGACGATTAAGATTCTTTTTTGGAATATTCGGGCCGTTGGTAACGACTCTACGGTCTCCCATCTCAAAAAACTAGTTCGTATCCATCAATATTTCTTTCCTTTTTATTAGCGAGCCGATGATAGATAAGTCCAATCTTCCTTTCATTGTTCGTAAGCTTAAATTTCGTTTTTTCTTTTGTAACACGGCTAACAACATCTGGGTTTTTTGCTAAATCAGCCTTTTAATTCCAACTTATGTATGACTCGTCGCAACATCTTACTATTCAAGCCAAACATTATACTTGGTGGAATCCGACTATCATTTCTACAGTTTATGCTAAATGTACGATAATGGAATGACAGATGCTATGGAATGAGCTGATTGATATAGGTTCTGAATTCCTTAACCTTCCTTGGTTTGTTCTTGGTGATTTCAATACTATTTTGGTTCCCCATGAGAAAATTGGAGGAGCAGGGTGGGACAGACAAGGAGCTCACGATTTTCAAACTTGTCTCAATGCTGCCGGTTTATCAAATATGGGGTATCTTGGCAGTCAGTTTACATGGAGTAACAACAGAACGAGTAATGCCACTATTTACCAATGCTTAGACAGGGCTACTTGTAACTTGTCCTGGAGTTCCATTCTCACTAGTAATTATGTAGAGCATCATAACAGGACCTGCTCGGATCATGCTCCCATCCTTTTGTCTATAGCGGATACTCATCAAGCCCATCCTTACCATTTTTGAGTTCTCAATGTTTGGACTACGCATCATTCTTTTATCGGCGTCGTCAGGGAAGCTTGGAATAAGTCTAGTTATAGGCGTCCTATGGTTTGCTTTGCTAATTGATCATGTCTTATTTTAAATTTATTCCTTGCAAGTGGATAAGACTATTGTAGAATAGCTTGGGAAGCAAGGGTTGAACCACAGAGACAAGAAGATCACAAATAGTAAGACTATTAGTAGCAATATTATTAAACTAAGGGGGATTTTTATATTGATTTAATCTAAACTAATTATTATACTAAAGTTAAATTAAATTAGCAGCAATTACATTAGGAAAGATCTGATGGCGAGGGGAAATCTAGATTAGGGTTTCACTTGTATCTAGTCCATAGCTTAGTTAGATAAAGTATCATTCAATTTCTTGGGTTCGTTCACGAAAGATAGATATAGCTGTCGAATTACCGTTCAGTCTCCATCTCCAAATAATTCGTCCATTCTATATCCTAGGCACAAGAACATATGTATCCTAACTGTCACTTAGGTCATATATGGAACCTGACTCTAACTTATCTCTCTCGTGCATCGATATGTTCAATTTATCATGATGGTGAGCCAGTGTACGACATATGCATTTAGGCCATACAGTTATCCGCACCTCTAGGCTTTATCACTTGCGATTACATTCATTTGTTCAAAGCAAGATAATAGAGGGGTTGATAAACACCATGATCAATAAGAATTAAATGAATAAAAATATATTTAAGCCATTGATTTGATACAAGTTACCTCCCAACTCCTAGATTAATGGATGTTTAGTTCATCCTTGACGATGAATTGCACACGAAGATGAATGAATACATGTATCGATCTTCAAAATTGTAATTACAACAATTAAACTATGTAATACAAGCTAAATCCTACCTAAAACTGTTTAGAAACTACTTCTTGAACGTCCTTTGGCTTTGGCTACCGTCCTTTATTTATACCAGTGAGTTGTAGGGGATTAGG
The DNA here is from genome assembly GCA_013146195.2 of Codonopsis lanceolata. NCBI lineage: Eukaryota > Viridiplantae > Streptophyta > Magnoliopsida > Asterales > Campanulaceae > Codonopsis > Codonopsis lanceolata. Next base: position 166,002,695 of record CM028378.1, read on the forward strand.
AGTTGCAATCTCGAAACCTCTAAAGGCCGGATCTGCACCTATGCGGCAATTACATTCGCAAGGTAATGACCAATAGATTTAATACAAGCTAGATTATGGAGTTAGTCCATAATTGAAAGCAGGTCAAAGAAAAATTGATTTTCTAAAGGGTGACTTTACGCCTACCTTGCAAAGGCAAGGTATTTCCACCTTGCGGCCGCAAGGTGGTCAGAATGTTTCTTTACCATTTTTCTTCAATTTTACACTTTGGCCCCTTCCTCGAAATCTTCACTAAAAGCCTCATAATTCATATAAATCCACCTAAAACCCTGAAACTCATAAAACAACTCAAAAACACATATCAGTAGCCAAAAGCCTCGTGGAATCGCTCAATTTAAGTCATAAAAGTACATGATATTGACGTATAAAATACATCGATCACTAATAAACTTAAAGCTGTTCGAGCAGCTCTTAAGATCTGGAATAGAAACACTTTTGGCAACATATTCCAGGCTGTTAAGGAGGCCGAAGACTATGTTATTGAAAATGAGCTGTTATATGAATCTAACAACTCTAGTGACAATTGGGTTGCCCTTCATCTCGCCAAGGCTAATCTCCAATCTAAATTGAAAACTGAGGAGGATTTCTGGCGGTAAAAATCGCATCTTCGATGGTTGAAAGAGGGTGATGGTAACACCAAAGTTTTTCATTCTTTTGTTAAGCAGACTAGACCCAATCTCTTCATTCATGAAATTCAAGATATGCATGGTACCACTCTTACTGATGAAGAAGATATTAAAATGGCGGCGGTGGAATTCTTTCGAGACCAACTTTCGGCCAGTTCACATTCTGATGAGAATAATCTTTCGGTTATTCCTTCCCTTCTTACTGTTGAGCATAATAACCTCCTTACTATTCCACCTTCTATCGAGGAGCTTCGCAAGATTGTGTTTGAATTAAAGGGGGACAGCGCTGCAGGCTCTGATGGATTTTCAGGTACCTTTTACACTTCCTACTGGGACATCATTGCCTCAGATTTTCATCTTGCTATTTCAGAATTTTTTTCTGGGTTTGATATGCCTAAGTCATGGACAAGCACGCTCATTATCACTATCCCTAAATCTGATCATATTACCTCATTCAAGGATTTGCGCCCAATCAGTCTTTGCAATTTTTGCAACAAAGTTATTTCGAAGCTGCTTTCGTCCCATCTGGCTCTTATTTGTCCTGCTATTATTTTTGATAATCAGAGTGCGTTTACCTAGGGTCGCATCATTCAAAGATAATTTACTTCTGGCCCATGACATGACACATCATCTGAAGAGGAAAATTAATGGGTCCAACGTCATTATCAAACTGGACATGGCCAAGGCGTTAGACAGAATTTCTTGGGTCTTCCTACTTAATGTGATGCGGAAATTTGGGTTTGGAGAAGTTTTTATTAACATGATTTGGCGCATTGTCTCCAATAATTGGTTTTCGGTCCTCGTTAATGGTTCTTCAACCGACTTCTTTAATTCTTCGAGAGGCCTGAGACAAGGTGATCCGCTTTCTCCTAGCCTGTTTATCATTGCTGCTGAAGTTTTGAGTCGTTCCTTAAATAAGTTGCAAAATGAGAACTCTCATTATGCTTACCATTCTCATATTGGCTACCCTATTATCTCTTATTTGTCCTTTGCCGATGATTTTGCCATCTTTTGTACTGGCAATAACATTCTTTTCTTCAGCATCGCAACCTTCTTTCTGTCCATGAGAGAAGCTCGGGTCAGATGATCAACGTTAACAAGAGTTGTTTTATGGTTTCTAGATCCACCTCCAATGTGAGAATTAGTACCATTCGGAATCTCTTGGGTTTCAGCCATAAGTCTCTTCCTGTGAATTACTTGGGCTGCCCTCTTTTTGAAGGCCGAAAAAAAAAATCTCTATTTGATAATCTGCTGGGCAAACTTCAGCTAGAATCTCATCAACTCATTTCTTCAATCCATTGTGATGTATCAAATCGCTTCTTTGGACCCTCCTGCTTCTATTATTAAGTAAATTAATAGAATGCTGGCCAATTTCTTTTGGGGATCCATTGACGGAAAATCGAAGTCCCACTGGATTGCTTGGGAGAAATGTTGAAGACCTGTTACTGAAGGAGGTGTTGGTATTCGCTCAGTGTTTGACGTTATTCATGATTTTCCCTGAAACTTTGGTGGAGATTTCGTACCTCTAACAATATATGGGCTAACTTCATGCGAAAAAGCTACTGTTCCTCGTCTCACCCTTCCTGTGTTGCTAGCCGGGGCTCTTATGTTTGGCGTCGTATGTGTCTGGTTCGCAATGAGGCTGAGGCTGTCATAAAATGGATTATTGGAAGTGGTGATTGCTCGATTTGGCTTGACAACTAGTTGGATTGTGGCCCTATTTCTCAACGGCTTCTAGCCATCTTTCCTTGGTTAAGGATCTCTTCGACAGTGAGAACAACATCTCCCAAGCTGCCCGCCTTGTTTTGGGTTCTCAGACAACTGACCTTATTACTAAAAATCATATTGCAATAGTTGACTATCCTGATAGCGCTATTTGGAGTCTCACATCTAAGGGCAATTTCTCGTTAACATCGGCCTGGGAGTTAGTCTGCACTAAAAGGCCCTCTATGGACTCCGCCAATTTCATTTGGCACAAGCACCTCCCTCGACAGATTAGTGTTTTTATGTGGAGATTATGGCATAAACGTATTGCGATTGATAAGAGTATTATGAAGAAATGAATTCAGATGGCTTCCCGTTGCTCTTGTTGCTCCTCGGGACAGACTGAAACTTACGCTCATGTTTTTCTGTCCAGTCCCATAACAAGTTATGTTTGGGCTGTTTTTAATACTTTAGGTGATGTGTTGTATTCCCCGGGTTCCATTAACCAAGCTTGTTTTGCTTGGTGGTATAAGCACAACTCATCCGTTCTTCATGCTATTACTCCCTCTCGTAATTTTCTGGGAGCTTTGGAAATACAGGAACGCTGCTCTCCACGAAGGGACTAGGAGCCCTGTCAATATCGTGATTGATAGAATTAAGTATATGTTTTCCTCGATTATTTAGGCGGCTGGTCTGTTAGTGCAAAACCCGATTGTCTAGAACATGCTTTTCACTTCGAAAATTAGTCGCTTCTCCAACAGAATTATCCGTGTGGTGTCTTGGTCCAAGCCTCTCTGCGGGATGGTTAAACTTAACACTGATGGGGCAAGTCGAGGTAATCCGGGTTCGAATTCGGGGGGTGGCATTATTCGGGATCATTCTAGCAATCTTATTGTTGCTTTTGCTTCCTTTTATGGTTTCTCCTCCAGTTTTATGGCCGAGTGTAATGCTCTTCTCCAAGGTCTTCGTTGGATTTGTGATTATGGTTATAGCAAGGCTTTAATTGAATTCCAAGCTCCTTATTGACTGTATCTTGCAGGGTATCAGGCCCCTGTGGCAAAGCAGATATATCATTCGTACAATCATTTTTCTTTGGATACCGAGTTCTGTCATGTTTTTCGTGAGGCCAATGCTGTTGCTGATGCTCTGGCCAATGTTGGAGGTGATCAAGGTTTTAATACCGTCTACATGACAACTTCTTCTCTTCTTGACAGAATCCGTGGTCTCATCAACATTGACTGTTATGGGACCCCCTATATTCGCATTACTTAGGGCTTCTTATGTTATTTGTTTCTTTCCTTTTCGAGGTTCAGACTCATTTGTCTTCCTTTTATAAGGGCTCGGCTAGTTGTTCCCCTCAAGTTTGAATTTATATTTTCTATTAATAAAATCTAGCAGGGTGTCGCCCATGTTTCCCAAAAAAAAAAAAAAGATAGCTATCTGATATATGGGTTAGTGAGTAGATGTAATGAGATAATTAAGAAATAATGAATGATTCAATTCTCTGTTTCTCCTCACAAGCTTCCTTGGTCTGAAATCAACATTACATCAAATAATCATCCCCAAATCAATCAACCAAGATATAATCAAGAGTACTATTTATGAGTTTGGAGATGATTGACTACATTGTCTATGTATTTGTTGTGTAGTTCCTTGTCTCCATTGATTGTACCAAACTCCTTTACCTTTTCTTTGTAAATCGTCCCTTCATCTTCAACCATGACCAACCTCACCGAGTCAGCCACCGACTTCCTTGTATACCACCCATCTGCTTCATTTCTTGGCACCTCTATCCCCATCTTCCTCTCTACAAGTAACCTTGCGTTGAGACCTTGTTCCCACGAAAAAGGCAGTAGAATTAATGGGTTCCCTAACATCAACCCCTCTATAATCGATCCCCAACCAGAGTGACTCAAGAAACCACCCACCGAGTCGTGACCCAAAATGTTCAACTGAGGCGCCCAACTCGTCCACACCTTTCCCTGACCTTTGGTACGTTCCAAGAAGCCATCCGGCAATTCGACCGACTCACTTAGCTTCCTTAAAGCCCAAAAGAAGGGTAACCCAGACAACTCCAAGCCAAGAGCCAACTCAGTTAGTTGATCTTGACTCAGTGGCACCTCGCTACCCAGTGCTACGTACACTACAGACCCTTTGTTTTGCGTATCAAGCCATTCCTTGATAGTGAGCCATGTTTCGTTGTTGTCGTTGGCTCTACTATCTTGCACCGATGGGGGTATTAAGCCTACTGGAATTACAGGCTTCTTGTGAAGCTTTTCGAGGAGACCAATCCACTCTGGTTCAAACTCCACAGAGTGTCTAATGAAGATAGCATCTGATCCGCTGAAAACCAAACCAGAACGGAACATCAAAGAAACGCCAGATGGGTTGCTAGTCGAGGATGCCCCCTTGACCCCATCGAGCTCATGGACTCGGAGTGCTACTTTTGAAGTAACCGGGAACCAAGGTGGTGGTGCCAACCAATCCTCCGGGGTTTGGCGGACATCAGAATTATTGATCATGTCATCCGATGATGATCCAGTGTAAGCCAAGAACCAAGGCGAAAAAATCGAGAAATAGGCTCGTGAGATGCCTAGCTTAGCCGCGACCTGGGGAAGCCAGTAAGCTGTGAAATCGTAAATAATCCAATCGGGAGATTCGGACTCGAGAAACCGAGTCAGCTCAGGTTGGAGGCCGTCCAAGGCTTTCATGAGGAGCGGAATCTCGTTCAAGCCCATGTCCATTGTGGCCTCGGCGTTTTCAGGTAGGCCGTCCACCTTGGGAAGAGTGAGTTTTACAAACGTAATGAGGGATGATAAATGTGGAGGGAGGCTTATGTTCTGAAGGCGATCGATGTTTCGGGTGGTTGAAAGAAATGAGATTTTATGACCCTTTTGAGCAATGGATTTGGCGAGCTCTAAGAAGGTGATCATGTGACCAAAACCTGACCAGGGGAACATCACTATGTGTAGCTTAGGTTCATGGTCGGCCATTTTTATCAGACTAAGAAGAATAAAGGCTTAGATGAGGTGGCTCAGGCTGAGGTTCCGACCACCTCTTTATTTAAATAGCCATTGAATTTGAAACGATGGGCTTTTCCTTCTTCCGGATGATATTGTATTAATTTTATTTCTATCAATTGTTATTCTTCTATATACGTAAGGGATAATTTTCAATCCATGTAAGGGAAATAAATTAAATTAAATAACTTTAATACTAATTAACATACATTTATGTTACTACTATATTTGTAAAAGCACGTGATTATCCCTAAACTAAGAAGATAAGAAGAAAATAAAGGAGTGATAGAAATGTAAATTGATAGAAATTTGAGAGTAGGATCTCACATTATTTTGTGGGTAATTAACATCCTCGATCAATCACATGTGATAATTTTTCTCTCTTTATTCACATTCAGTTAAAAGAAACTTCTTCAATACAACTATGAATTTGATTGAGTCCCACACCACTAAAATGAAATTTAACAAAAAATTGAAAATGAAAGAAAAGTAAACGACTAGCAAGAAGAGTTTCTTAACAAGAAAAATGATGATTAAGATGTATTCACATCCTGAGGAGTTTTTTTGTTCGAACAAAATGTGTATCATAGGCCTATTAATGGATTGGATATGCATTGAATATAAGTATATCCGAATCCGATCTGAAACATTATATCATCAATCTGATTCGATCCATTAACCCGACGGATCAAATACATCTCAATTCATATATGAATATCTTACTAGTCGATATATAATCCGACTAAATATCCGATCCGACCCAAATTCTCTTTAATGAAATTTTATAAATAAAATAAAAATTATACAACTACCAACATATTTGGCCCAAACTAAGCTGTTAATTACATATATAAGGTTTTTTTTTTCCAGCAAACATACTAATTAAATTAAATAACATAATTTTGTGACATTTTTATCAATCAATTTTTCTTCGTTCCCCTCACTTGGCTCTATCGCCATTCCGGAGTAATATGCAGGTTAAGTAAATTATTAGTGACATAAATATATGATTTGTAGATAATAAACAACTAGTAAACAATTATACAAGTGAGAAAAATCATGATTGTATGAGTATCAATTTGATAGAATAAAAATTAACAATATCGAAAGAAAGTAAATGGAAGAGATTTTCATTGGGACAAAACACCGTAGACTTGGTATGCAATCTTATACCTCAACACGAGGTAAAATTCAAAGCTCAGCAAATATAGAAAACAAGAAGTAGGAACATGTATTTTGATGCTTGGATTGCAATGCGTATTTGCTTGCTTGAATTGGAATGTGTATTTGCTTGTATTAACTACGAACTATGAAGTTTATAGTTATAAGGCCCCGTTTGTTTCATGATGACGCAGCGAAACAATTAAAAAGGAACTCTTTCAACGAGAAATTCCTTAGAACAAGCCTATGACGGCTTAGGGCTCAAGCACAAAGCAAGAAAACTCGAATTTTTATTAAAAATTGTCGAAATAAGGTTTAAAGGGGTTATTTATATCCCCTAGCAATCCAAACCCTAAAAGGAAAATAATAAATAAAAAAGACGAAAAAGCCCGAAAACTTTCAAAGGCCCGTAACAGTACTTAAACGACGTTTTTTGGGCTAAAAACGAACTGTTTACGGGGTTAACCCGATAAGTCTTGTAGATCTCGTCGAGAGCTTCGATTTGATATGTTGTGGGTCCCGTAACTCATCCGGACGCGAAAGTTATGCTCCGTTAAAGTTGTGCCGACCGTTAGGTGCTCTCTACTATTGCTTAACGGAAACTAACGGAGAAGCTGCCAGACCCAATTTTCAGAAACTTCCACTGGACCCCCTGAACTTCGAACTCTTCCCAAATGCCTTGCTTAAGTACGTCTCGGCTACTTGTTCTACATCACATGAAAAATAATTTATTGTTTGGCAACCTTAGGAAAATATAGTCAACGTAAACGATTTTCCGAGTAAACGGAAAATGAAGCTTTCTTTTCCGAAAAATGACTTACGGATTTATTTTCCGTAAATCATTTTCGAATGTTCGAGCATCCCTCCATGCCCTTCCAAAATTACACATATTTACAAACACGTACAATATTTCACTTAACAAATAATTGTTTAGAAAAATATTAATGGAGTTTGTGCACATTATTTATAAATTGTAATTTTAAGATACTCACTACGTCCTAAAATTAGTATCCACTATATTATATTATTATTTAAGGATGTCCAAAATATTATTTATTTTATTTTTTAAAACAATTTTTCATATAAATTATCAAAAAATATATATTTGTGAACTTGGAAAAAAATGAGCCTTATTGATTTGACATCATTAATGATAAATTGAATATTAAAAGAAAATTACTTAAACTTCAACACTATTTTATATTCAATATGTGTATTAATATTATAATATACTTTTTGTATTTATTCACATATTGTTTTCCGTAACATTTTTCGTGTATTTGCCAAACATCCGAAAATGTTTTCCGATATATTTTTAAAAGATTTACCAAACACCTAAAAATGAAATCTTTTCATTTTCCGAAAATTATTTTCCGTGAAACAAAAGGAGCCTAAGTATGATTTTAGAAGAAACAAGTAATGTAAAGCTACTTTGGACCTTGAAAGAATTGTGGGAAATTGTCGAGGAAGATTAATAGATTGAATCATTAAATCTATTCACACGCTTCCTTGTTAAATGTGAAAAGAGGATTCCTTGTGAAATATGGAAAGACAATGGAAGACTTTTTGGATCGGATAATCGGATATAGGTAAATCAATATCTGATCCATTAAATAAATAGATTATTGGATTCTAATTGAATTGGGGTCATCATACCAAATGATGTGCCCGACCCAAATCCGAGCACGAGCAAAGCACGAGCACTCATAACATGCCAGTCACGAGCCTGATTAATATGAAACCTACCTACCTAGCGGGCAGGGCTATAGGGCACCGAGCAGAGAGAACTATAGCACCCGCCAAAATCTGGTCGAGTATAGGCCATGCTTGCCCGATCAAGGGCTAAGCCTGATATCTATACTTGTTTCTAACCAGACTACATCATACAGCCGGGCAGAACCTTGCTCGCCCGGGCTCGTATCGAGCAAGGAACTTCAGAAACTTACTCTCTAAGACAAGTCAAATGTTTCCTTAATCGAGCAGGACACTTACCATAGCTGCTCCTACATTTACGCGGTTAGCCGCCCATCACGCCTAAAATCTAGGGATTCTCTCATAATCTTACAAGATAACTAAGGCAGTGAATCCTAGATGGATTTAATGACTTTAGGGGCCTATAAATACCCCTCCATAAACCATATTCAAGGTACACACTCTTTCTTGAGCCTCGAACCTTTGTCAAATTCTTTTTTAACTTTTTCACACGATACTTATTTTCACGCCGGAGTGGTTTCGCGAGGCCAAGCTTTGCACTCCCAATAAGGTGTTTTCGTGATCTTAATCAAGGAAGCAGATCAAGCCCAGATATCCAACCCATCATACGGACGGCCCAAGTTGCATTTTTGTCACATCAGTTTGGTCCCGTTGCTAGGAAAATCGAAGTTTCTAAACTTTCTCTAAGTTTTTCGGTGAGTTTTCCGATTATCTGTGTTAGTGTAATGGCTGGCAAGGGTAGCAAACATCATGCCACTACTAGTAACCACTAGCTGGTTGGGAACAACAACCCGTTGCATGGTGATCTACCACCAAGGGTGCCCCAAGGGGTGCAAACGAGAAACCAAAACGTTGCAGCCTGGCATGCGCCTCACGGTAAGGATGTCCCATATGTTGATGAACAACTGTCTCAACATGCCAGCCAGAACCAAGCGAACCAGTGAGATGCTCGCCAAGTCATCAACGAGCAGAGGGATGCTCATGCTCTAGACCTTAGGGTCTAGTTGAACCGCCAGCGAGAAAACGGTCAGGGAAGCTAAGTGAGCCTGCCTGAACAAACCCCTGACCAATAGGTGGATGCTCTGCAAGTCCAAGCGAAGTATTATAATAAGATATGTACGCGCTCAACCAACAACTTCTTGCCTTGGGTCACGCCCGATTCCAGTTGCAGATTTGGTATTGCCCGCTCTCAGCAATCCAACACTTGTTGGTGGTGACCAAGCCTCCCAACAATTGCCCGCTCCGAGCAGACGAATTCCCTCCGTTATTCATGTGCCCTCAGAGCAGGAGAATGAAGAGCAGAGGGCAGACAATCAGGCAAAAAGCAGGTATAGCCGCCAGAATCCATCCCACCGGCATCACCGTCGACATGATCACCATGCCCAGGGAGAGAGCCACAGTCGTCGTAGAGCCCACGAATATGCGGAGGCAAAGACACACCGACCAAGGCACAGGGCTCGAGTTGAGCGGGAAGTAGAAGCTTCATATGATCCAACCTTCTGTCCTCCAATTGCCGAACAGTCTAGGGGAGCTTGCAGTCAGCGGTCAGAGTATGCCCGCTCGTCCAAGCTCACAGTGGACGCAGAAAAACGTTTGTCCGAACAGATGGAGGCCATGAAAAAAAGACATGGCCAAACAAATGACTAACCTCACCGTGGCCAAGCCTGGTTATGGAGCCACAAAGCCGTTGTAGGGCAGCCCGTTCACTCCAGAAATCGAGAGTGTGCCACCCGCACAAGGAGTTACCTTCCTGCAATTTGAAAAGTGCTTCGGGAAGACGCGGGCAAATGACTGGCTCAGATAATTCGAGTCACAGATTCGGATGGTCACGGATGTAGAGGCTTTGAAAATGCTAGCTTTTGAGGGCGTTCTCCAAGGCAAAGCGCAATCATGGTTGGAAAGAGTTCCCCGGGGAACTATTGGTAGCTGGGAAGTGCTCCGAGAAAAGTTCGTTGAAGAGTTCGGCACGGCGGGACCTACGCCCAAAAACCGATTTGATCTCGGCAAGATCAAGCAGGGCGACCACGAGTCATATAGCAGCTATCGCAAACGGTTCGAGGAAATGCTTGACCAAGTAACAACCACCAGTGATCCCGATATCACATTCTGCTATCTCAACAACATGAAAGCAGGCCCGCTGAAAATGATTCTGACCATGAACCCGAGCGCCTCAAAGGCAGAGCTATTGGCCAATTCTCACCTGGTTTGCTCGACGGAGAATACCAAGGGTGACAAACCCAAGGGAAAAGATAAGACTCAGGATAGCTCGGCCACGCCGGCTGACCATATCCAGGACGGCAATAACCGCCCACGTAGAGACAGAAGGCGTACTTCTATGCCTGGGCAAAGATTCAGGGAGTCACAGTTCACCCCGCTAAATACCACCCGGGAAGAAATCATGTTCCAGGTCGGGGATGCTGTTTGCCAGTACCCTACCCGCTTGACCCTGAGTTCGCTCATACCAGGGACAACACTAAGTACTGTGACAATCATCATGACAACGGTCACACTACAGAGGAATGCAATGTGTTGAAGCGTGAAATTCAAAAACTCATAAACGTGGGCAAGCTAGACCGCTTCAAAAGGAATCAGGGCATGAGCAACAATGCCGGTAATGACCGTCAGGGGAGACCCTCGAGAGGAAAATACGGCCAGGCCCCTCAGATACAAGGGGTGGTTAACATGATCCAAGAGAAGCTCTCGTCCAACACTCAGCTCGGGAATCATATATACTCCCTATCTAAAGCTGTCACCACCCCAGTGGTGCAGCGGGCAGGGGAACCTATCATCTACTTCACCCGCAACAAGTTAGTGAGCACTCCTCTGGCATTCGAACATCCGCTAGTCATTTATTGCCTTGTGAACAATTGGTAGGTTCACAAGGTACTGCTGGACACGGGAGCGTGCAGAGACATCATGTACTACTCTTGTTTCAAGGGCTTGGAGTTGTTGGACACCCGGCTCAAGTCGTACCTAGGAAAACTTGAAGGTTTCACCAACCATCAAGTGAGTGTAAATGGCACTATCGAGCTGGAAGTTTTCATGGGAGATGGAGCACAAACGCGAACAGAGATGATCACGTTCCTAGTGATCAATCTTAAGTCCGCTTATAACTGCATCCTGGGTGCCCCGACCATGGCCAAATTCCAAATGGTTACTTCTATTCCTCATCAAAAGGCCAAGTTCTACACAAAGGATGTGGTTGGTATCCTCAACAGCAAACCCCAGGCAATGTGGGAGTATGTCCGGAATTCTCAAAGGAAGAAACAAAAGTTGATTGTGGATACTCCTGAGCAAGTGATCACAGTCTCTAAAAAGGAGACCATAACCAGCATTGCCTCGGGCTCAGTCCCTATAAGCAATATTGAGCTCGGGGAACCCTTTGGAACGGCTGACCTCATGGAAATTGATGATGTTGGGCAAGCTCCAACACCAACGATCTCTGTGCGTAAGGCTGGGCGTCCCCATGTACAAAGTATTGAGCTGGACAATCTACAAGTTCGAGATGAGCCTGGATTCTAGCCACAAGGCAAGTTGGAAGAGATCATTGTCAACCCCACCTATCCCGAGCAAAAACTTAAAATCGAGAAGGCCATGCCTCCCGAAACGCGGGCCAAATTGATCGACCAGCTCAAAAACAGCCTGGATGTGTTCACATGGACCGTCGAAGACATGCAGGGAGTCAGTGAAAGTGTTGCCCGCCATGACCTGAATGTGGACCCAACTTTTCGACCAATTCAGTGGTGGCCAAGGTAGTACTACCCAGAGAAGAGTGCAGCAATCAAAACAGAGGTCGAAAAGCTCCTGAAAGCTGACATCATCGAGGAGATCCAGTATTCGACCTAGCTGGACAATGTGGTGATGGTCAAAAAGGCCAATGACAAATGGTGCATGTGCATCGACTTCACGGACCTCAACAAAGCATGCACGAAGGATTGCTACCCGCTACCGCGCATTGATGTGCTCGTCGATGCCATAGCCGGTTTTGAGATGCTCAGCTTCCTAGACGCACTCAGGGTACCACCAAGTCAAGATGAACGAGCAAGACAAAGCAAAAACAACATTCCAGATGGATGGAGGTCTGTACTGCTACAAAATGATGCCCTTCGGGCTGAAGAATGTAGTAGTCACTTATCAATCCATGGATCCGGCAAGACAAGCTTCTGTTTAGAGCCCTTGTCGGTTTTCTCTCTGCCCCTCTTGTCCCTCTGATCCAACAGGCCGCCACCACCCGTGCAGCATGGGAAACTCTAGCTCACACATATGCTCGCCCAACTCGTGGCCATATTAAACATATCAAGGACTACCTCAAGCGGGCTTCCAAGGGCACTCAAACGATCTCGGGATACATGCAGTCTATCAAAGGTCGGTCTGACGAGTTCACTGCTCTGGGTAAACCCCTCGACCGTGAGGATCTCATTGAGATCATCTTAGGGGGATTGGATGATGACTACCACCACATTGTCGATGTGGTAGAAGGCCTAGACACTCCCATCTCGTTTGATGAGCTCCATGAAAAACTCATCAACCGCGAACTGCTCTTGAAGCAGTCCTAGCCCGCGTCTTTCTCGCACCCTGCTCTGACTTTGTCAACCTAGTATATATTCAACCCTAGTAGTTTAGGTTTGAGAGATCGATTTTTGGAGTCCGTTTTGAGCCTTTCTTACCGAGAAATACCAAATTTTGTAGAGATTACTTTGTCATATTGAAGATTGATCATGAACTCTTCATCCACAATTCGTTGTTCATCATCTGTGATGAACTAACCGCATCTTTCTAGGAATTGGAGGTAACTTGTATCAAATCTTATGCTCTAAATTCAATTACTATTCAATCGATTATTGTTTAACAATTAGATTATCTCTGGTCTGCATGGAAACTCTCGCATAATGGTTGCGTTGGTGAATCTATAGGCTCTTGGGTATAATGAACCGCACAATCCGAATGCATAAGTTATATATTGACCACCCTAATTGATAAATAGATCTTTTTGATTCCTGATCGGACTAAGGTATAGATCTAGGTTCGTGTGTGTTCTTTGTGTACTTAATGGACCCTTAATTGTTATGTGGCTGAATCAAGAAAGCATAGCCAAAGCGGGGTACTAAGCATTGCAACCGTGATCCAAGCGTCCCAATCTTTACATTAGTGAACGAACCTATAATTGATTGATACACAAGTTAGATGAACATAAGAGGAGATACAAGTGAATCCTAATTCCTAGATTTTCCCACATATATTTATCTTCAATTAATCAGTGATCTTTGCATACATTTAATCCTTACTCTAACATTAGTTTTAATTGTTAGTATTTAGTTTTTAATTATTTTCAAATCAACCCCCCTTTAGGTTAATTGTCTCTATTTCTTAATACTTTCCTATATTGTTCTTTCTCCCCGAGTTCGACCCTTGCTACCGCACAACTATACTCCAATTGACTCGTGCACTTGCGAGGTAAATTATAACACATCAAGTTTTGGCGCCATTGTCGGGGAGAAATAAGCAATTAGGTTAGTTAGATTAGCAATAAAGAATAAATAGTTTTTGGTGATTGTGCAGTTTATGCATGGTCGTCGATCGTTAAATCCCACGCTGGCGGATTTTAACGATAATATAAATAACGTAGGAAGAAATCCTCCCGTAGATCCAGTCAACCAAGAAAATCTAGAAAACATAAGAAATCCAATTGATCCACCTGCTCCTGCTAAGGAAATCATACCTGCGAGGGAGGCTAATGAAGCCCTGCGAACTATGAAAGACTATACCTAGCCTAATATAGATTTTACTCCGACATGTTTAGTCTTACCAGAAGCTGTTAGGAACTTTGAGTTAAAAGACATTTTTATAATATGCTGCCTACCTTTCATGGTATGCCTTCAGAAAATGCCTTGTCTTTTATGCAAGATTTTGTTCATCTGCTTTAAACCTTCCCAAAAGGAGGATTGAATGAAGATAAATTTAAAATGTGTTTTCTTCAGTGTGCTTTAAGAGATTCAACTAAAAGATGGTTTATGTCCTTAGCACCTAGAAGTGTGCATACTTGGAAACAACTATATGATTTGTTTATTGCAAAATTTTATCAACATTCTTCACTTTCAAGTCTTAGAAAACAAATGATGTGTTTTGCAATGGAACAAGGTGAATCATTCCATGAAGCTTGGGATAGATTCAAGTCACTACTGATAACATGCCCTCATCATGATTTCTGGCAAGATGTTTTAATAAACCAATTTTATGATTTGCTTATTAGTCATCTTCAAACCATGGTAGATAGTGTTGCTGGTGGGACAATTCATGAATTGACCCCCAAACAAGCTCATGATTTATTTGAAATGTAGGGTTCCAACTCTCAACAGAAGAGTGTTAGGGGAAAATCGAAAGCCTTATATGAAGTTAACTCAAAATTTAATCAGAATGAATCCAGGGCATTAGCTGCTGCTCATGCCAAAATCGAAGCTTATGAAGACCAAATGGCAGCAACAAATTTAAATTTTGTTTATAAAGTTTGCAATAATTGTGGTAATAATTCCCATGCTACTAATGGTTGTCCGTCTAGTATGCCTACTTATTATGAACACGTTAATGCAATGAATTCCTCTCCATCACGACAAAGATATGATCCTTACTCCAAAACATACAATCTTGGTTGGAGGAACCATCCGAATTTTAGTTGAGGAGGGAACAAGCCATTGTACCCACAACAACAACAACAACAACAACAAAGAAATCAACATAATACTGGTCAAATGCAAAACAATGGGCATAGTCAAGAATTCGAAAACTTAGTGAATGCCACATTTCAGAAAATAATGACACATTTAGAACAATTGTCTGAAGAAATGAAAGAAGTCAAAGGTCATGAGTATGAGAAGTTCCCTAGCCAAAACGAGCAAGCAAATGCTATTACTACATTGCGTAGTGGTAAAACAAGCAAAGGCTATTACTACATTGTCCATCTAGTATGCCTACTTATTATGAACACGTTAATGCAATGAATTCCTCTCAATCACAACAAAGACATGATCCTTACTCCAAAACATACAATCCTGGTTGGAGGAACCATCTGAATTTTAGTTGGGGAGGGAACAAGCCATTGTACCCACAACAACAACAACAAAGAAATCAACATAATACTGGTCAGGTGCAAAATAATGGGCATAGTCAAGCATTCGAAAACTTAGTGAATGCCACATTTCAGAAAATAATGACACATTTAGACCAATTGTCTGAAGAAATGAAAGAAGTCAAAGGTCGCGAGTATGAGAAGTTCCCTAGCCAAAACGAGCAAGCAAAGGCTATTACTACATTGCGTAGTGGTAGAACAATTGGCGAAGAAGTAAGTACCCCTATTTCTTATACTACTCAAATGTCAAATCCTGAATAAGAAAAAGAAATTAAAAAGAATGATAGTACTTTTGACCTAGGTAAAAGTGAAAAGGAGGATATTCCTGAAGAAGAACCTTATGTTGCACCTAAAGCTTATGTTCCTCCTATTCCTTTTCCAGGTAGACTAATGAAGAACAAAATGGATAAACAATTTGCTGAAATTTATAATATGCTTTCTAAAGTTAATATTAATTTACCATTTCTTAACATGGTTAAAAATATTCCGTCTTATGCAAAGTTCTTCAAGGATCTAAGTTCTAGAAAACATAGGTTTGAGAAAAATGAGAAAGTGATTATGTCTGAAAATGTTAGTGCATTTCTTCAATCTTTAAAAAAAAAAAAAAGATGAGCTACGATCATGTCTGATTCCTTATATAAGGATACGTAGGCAGCCTATCCCCGATAGGTCCGACCACCTTGGCATAAAAGTATGATCATATGATATGTTGCATCATCACCTGTTGCATCATAAACTATTATATTTAATTTCTTCCTAATTATGATTTTCTCGAAATTAGGGAGTCTATTTCTATCAACGATTTTTGTTTACTGGTAAATTTCGGTTTACCCATAAACTCCATCGTTAATGGGCTCTGTAGACACCCCAATTTCGTACCCATATTTATAACATTTCATAAACATTAAATCCAATCAAAAAGACTAACTAACGTTATACTTTCAGGGGTTCAAAACGCCAAAGGAAGAAACAAGAAAAGAAATATGACAAAATTGATCAGCAGGAGGGGGTGGGGAAGTAAAAATCCTAAAAGCACAAAACAATAATAGGTGCAGCTTATAACAGTTTTGGAGGCTGCGCCCAAAATTGCATAGGGGGGGCGTCCAAACTGATTTAATCAATGTTGCTTTCCTTCTTTGGTACAATTTCTTCAACGCAGGGTACAACCAATTTGAGCACATATGCAAAATATACGCAGACTTCTTTCGTGGTTAAGTCTCCTATTACTTGGCCTATAAATACAAGGCCTTGCCCAGTGCACAAAAACAGATAAATCAACAAAGAGAGCGCTGAAAGAATTTTATGGAGAAAGTTTACAATAAGAAATTCACAGAGAGCTGTTAAGCTGCCAAAATCATCCCTGCCTATACACTTACAACCACCATCCAAAGATAAACCTAGTTGCCTGATTAGGTTCTCACCTTAAACCCGACTCCAAAAAGCCACAAACACAGCAGTTACTCTGTCCGATTTCAGATAAGGACATGATTGACTTTATTGGAGGGAAATCTGATGAATGAAATTTGAATATTATTTGACTAGATATTAAAAATATCTAGATCAAATAATATATAATATAAATCCACGTGTTTGGCTAAGCTTCGTTTTTGAGCTGAGCAGACTTGGAAGTCTCCTGGTGAGATGTGCTTTCAAGGCTGCTGTTGAAGCCTGCTGGTCTACGCCATTTGAGAAACTAACACTAAACTATTCTATAACAACCTTGATTCTAAAGACAGTTGCTACACTAACTGGTACGCATATCTTTTGCTACTGTACAATAGAATTAGAGAATGACTCAACCAAATCTAGAACCTATGAGGGTCAACATGATGTGCGCGAACGCAACACGGGCAAGATTACCCGGTCGTATCAAGTAGTAAAGTTCGAAATACGAGTCGATCCCACGAGAATAGAGCTAAAAATAAATCCTAAGTACTAAAATTGGGCACACCTAATTTTATCTAAGCTAACGGAAATTAGATTTAAAATAAAAATAAAATAAACAAAATGAAGGGCAAGAAAATAAACTAAATTAACAGGACAGTGAAACGGCGACAACATCAAATCAAGGTTAAAAAGAATAGGATTGTGATATTTCTAGTCTAGCCAATGTTTAATTTAACTCTCTCTATTTTTCTTAACTCAAATTTTCAGTAGTCGAGTGCGCACTAATATTTTCTACGGGCTTTCCCTACGTATAGAAAACCTAGCTATCACTCACCCTTGTCACGGGCTCATATCATCGCAACACATAACCTAGGGGAGAAAATAGCCGCGCGGTAGCTCAAGCACCCAATGACTATCTACGACCTTCGACAATCGGTGTGCCTTAGAGACGTAAACAATTATCGCGATTTTCGGAATGATAGGAAGGGCTTTCGCTTCGTAACCTATTATTCTAGGGTTCATTTAATGATTCATGACTTCATTAAAAGCATTAAATACACAATGATAATAACCAAAAATATATGAGTAATACATCAAATAGAGAGAAATTAAATTAAAACATCACATTCAACATAGATAATAATCACAATCCAAAAATGTATTTAGCTTATCATCAAGGTATCAAAATAAATGCAAAGTTTCTCCAAAAATTACAACATTAAAATAATTAAAGAGGTGGAAGAATTAAACCAATTAATGTTGCAATCTTGAGTTGACTTCACTTAATCTTGCTCCCTTGACCCTTGATTTGATGCTCCAAGCCTTCAAAATGGATGCATTTTTAATTTTGGTGAAGAGATGGAGACTGGATGAAATGGAATTGGGGAGAGTTTTAGGGCTAATGCCCTAAAACCTGAAGGCTGCTGCTTCCTGTTCTTCAAAAAATGTCGGCTGGAAGGAAGAAAAACAAAGGCAACCAAGGGGATAAGGCTGAGGGCATTTTAGGAAGGGCAAAGGAGTTTAGGGGCAAAAGGAGAAAAAAGGGGCTTGGGTCGCGGCAGGGGCTGAACCAAGGAGGTGGAGCGGGTCAACCCATGTGAAGTGGGTGAGAAATGAGATGAAGAATGGGCTGAATTGTGGGCCTGGAAGGTCGGTGCAGTCGTACCGGATCCGTAAGGGAGCAGGTCGCGGATCAAAAGCAGGTGACGTGGCCGCGGGATAATGCGACAACGCATTAATGAAGGAAAGTGGCCCAGTGCTGCCCTCCAACTTTCATAAATTTCTCCGGTGCCCCTGCCTTCGACTTGAGCGCCGAAGGCCCATCACACCAGACTTGCGAAATGGTCCTCCGTTAAAGATTTCAGCCTCCGTTAGGCTGCTGCCCATTGAAACCTTTGATGAACTTTAACGGCAAGCATCAAAACTTAACATTAATGCCCGGAATTGCCTCGATTTGCAAATATTGAGCCGTAAAACCTTGAATATGCTTGAGATACCTACATGAAGCACAAAATACATAAAAATAGTATCTCAAATGCAATTAATTATCAACTGAAGCTCAAAATAACCAATAAAATTCCGAAAAATTAATGAAAATAATAGAAAATAATAAGCTTATCAACACCCCCAAACTTAAGCTTTGATCGTCCCGAGCAAAGAGAGCTATGGATTATGGATAAGCTCGAGACAACGATGGAATGAAGAAGACACTCAATCAAGATCCCATATGCATTACAATGAAAGAAATCAAACTCAAGATTGTAAAAATACATAACCAAGGTATGATGTGATTTCAATGCTAGCAAACTTTCCTCAAATACTTCCTTAAAAACACGAAGCACAATCCCATGACTAAATAGCATCACTCTAGCTAGGATTGAACGTTCAATGAGATACCAAGCATAAGCCATGAAACCGAAAGAGATAAATACTTCACAAGGCAATAACCCATGTCATGACAATATCAATAGGACTTTTGTAAGCTTGTAACTTTAGGCCAATGTTGAGCTACAAATGAAGGGAAGGAAATCAAGACAAGAGAGCACAAGTGAAGCCTTCAAAATCATACTCAAGTCTAACTTCATGAAACAACATACTTCATCATAACTCACCATTCTTCTCAACAACCCCCAAACTTAGTTTCTTCTTTCTTTCTTTTTTTTCTTTACATATCAAGAACTTGGGGTTGAGAGTACATCAAACTACCACAAATAATTTTTTTATCCCACAATTCCCCTCTTTGAATAACTTTAAAGCACAAATGGATCATAATTTTGGGTTGCCCTTCACTTTTGATATATATTTTTTTAATTTATACAAGGGTCCCTTTTTACAATATAAACAACCCCCAACTCATCAACCAAAATTAAGAACACACCACACCAAATATATGAAGAACAACACTTCCATGAAGCACATACTCCCTCCAAGACATAAATTTAAAAATTCATTTCACAAAGTGCTCTCTCAAAGGGTTGGATAAAGTGTATAGGCTCATGGGATAAGTCAATGTGGGTGATCAAAATGAAGGCGAATGGGGGTCATTGTGTGCTTTTGCACACACCATTCTTTCAATAAGGCTCAAATGAGAAACTAGGGATTTAATGTGAACATGGGTAGGTCGATATGGCACAAACGAGTCAAACATGACCTATATCATGCTATTGTCATACTCACAAGCCAAGTTATTCATTAATCTTGAAATCACCCAACGGCATCACAACTCACAACAAGGTACTCATAACACATGCACAACCAAAGCTAGAGCTTAGCTTAAAAAAAATAATCAAGATATCCACACATGGGCACTATTTAACATGAATGAGGGAAAGGCTAGCACAAAAATCACAAAATATCCTCAACTATGCATGCAATATTCTCAAGGCCGAATCCAAGAAAATAATGCACATACAACTCTATGAGCGTCAAAGTGATGAGATGAATGATCAAAGCATAATTAATGGGGTCCAAATTAGCTTGAAATTTTCTAAGAATTTTCAAACTTTTCCAAAAAATCGAGGGCAAAGATAAGACCGACCCCACCCCCAAACTTAGAACCGAACATTGCCCACAATGTTCATGATCATAAAAATGCATATAAAGGGGGGGGGGGAGAAAAGAGAAGAGAAAACTCCCTCAAAATCGGTGCACTTGAAGGCCAAGCCATGAATATATCGCTCCATGAATCTCCGCGAATCTCCGCGAGTCACCCCCAAACTTCAATAATTGCGCAACCCCTACATCAAGTCAAAGCTCAAAAGAAACATATGAGAGCAATTATATTGCAAATAAAAGTAAAATAAAGAAAAAAAATATTTTTGGTGTGGGGACTCTATGTACACCTCCCTACAAACCCACAAACTTGGGAGGGCTTCGAAAAGCGACACAAAATACAAGACATATAAATACAAAAGAAATAAAAGAAACCAATTTTTCGCCTACGGAGGCACCGGTTCATTTAGAAAAGCGCACGTGGCATTCCCATAAAACCCATAACCAAGGAAGTGCTTTAATTGAAGGCCTTTAAGCTTGAACACCTCCTTAGTTGCCGACTCCCGAAAAATAGGTCATTTGAACATGTCGGCAAAAGGAAATATCACACCCAACTCACTTAAGTGTATGAATTCATCTTGATGCTCGAGAGGCGGGTGAAAATAAGAAATTTGAGCCTCAATGCTCGGTGGAGTGTAGAGGTGAGGGAACGGTTCCTTGAAGGTTTCATTTGGGCCAAAAGAATCATCCACTTCAAAAATGCTTGGATGCTCCATCTCATTACTAACATACTCTTCAAGGGTGGGAGAACTCGGCATAGGGTGGGGAGCATGATTGATCACTTCATACTCACAAGCTTCTATACTTTGGTCTTCCACCGCGACATGGATATGAGATTGAGGCGCTTCCAAGTGAGGTTGTCCCAAGATACTCGACATTCCACTCTCATTAGTGAGAGAGAGATCATTACAAAGCTCCATTTCCATTGGGTTTTCCTCGGCATTGGGTTGAAGGTCTTCTTGAGGTAATTCTTCAAGGGCAACACCGAATTTCTGCATTGTAGCTTCCCAATCGTGAGGAGGGACTAGGAGCTTGATGGCTTCTATCAACACGGCTACTTGAGCCTTTAGACTTTGAATTGTTTCTTCTTCTGTGAGAGGGCGTTGCTCAACTTCCCAAGGGTAGGCGTTACTCACACAATTCGGATCATATGGGTGATGATGGGGGTCTTCATGATGGTAGTGAGAGGAGGAAGCATAAGAATTCGACTCCATCCCAAATGCACATGGATATGGAAAATGATTTCCATAACAATTCTCACAAATTAAGCTCGGATGGACCGGAGTATAATTCATAGCCTCGGTTGATGCCATCTCATTCTCATAAATTCCCGGCATTTCATTCCATGCCCCTTGATCAAAGTCCCAATTGACATTGTTCCAAGCCATCACTTTAAGCTAGCTAGAAGAACACTCACTAGACAAGCAAGATCAAATGCAAAAGAACAATATAAAAAAAAAACTACTCTAAAAGAAAACAAAAACTAACTACAACTAAAATTAAAGCAAATAGAGAAAAAAGAAAAAAAATGCTTAAATTAAAATTAGGCAAGCTTGGTATTAATATCAAGATAAATTCTAGAAATCTATCCCCTCAACGCGCCTAAAACTTGATGTGCGCGAACCAACACGGGCAAGATTACCCGGTCGTATCAAGTAGTAAGATTCGAAGTACGAGTCGATCCCACGAGGATAGAGCTAGAAATAAATCCTAAGTACTAAAATTGGGCACACCTAATTTTATCTAAGCTAACGGAAATTAGATTTAAAATAAAAATAAAATAAACAAAATGAAGGGCAAGAAAATAAACTAAATTAACGCGATAGTGAAACGGCGACAACATCAAATCAAGGTTAAAAAGAATAGGATTGTGATATTTCTAGTCTAGCCAATGTTTAATTTAACTCTCTCTATTTTTCTTAACTCAAATTTTCAGTAGTCGAAAGCACTAATATTTTCTAATGGCTGCGTATAGAAAACCTAGCTATCACTCATCCTTGTCACGGGCTCATATCATCGCAACACATAACCTAGGGGAGAAAATAGCCGCGCGGTAGATCAAGCACCCAATGACTATCTACGGCCTTCGACAATCGGTGTGCCTTAGAGACGTAAACAATTATCGCGATTTTCGGAATGATAGGAAGGACTTTCGCTTCGTATCCTATTATTCTAGGGTTCATTTAATGATTCATGACTTCATTAAAAGCATTAAATACACAATGATAATAACCAAAAATATATGAGTAATACATCAAATAGAGAGAAATTAAATTAAAACATCACATTCAACATAGATAATAATCACAATCCAAAAATGTATTTAGCTTATCATCAAGGTATCAAAATAAATGCAAAGTTTCTCCAAAAATTACAACATTAAAATAATTAAAGAGGTGAATTAAACCAATTAATGTTGCAATCTTGGAGTTGACTTCACTTAATCTTGCCCCTTGACCCTTGATTTGATGCTCCAAGCCTTCAAAATGGATGCATTTTTAATTTTGGTGAAGAGATGGAGACTGGATGAAATGGAATTGGGGAGAGTTTTAGGGCTAATGCCCTAAAACCTGAAGGCTGCTGCTTCCTGTATAACATATAAATACTTAATAATATAATGATCAATATTATAATATATGGTATAAAGCATAGAACTCAACATAATATGTAGAATTCCATAATATAAGTATACCATTAAATGATGGGCATAATGGTATTATCTTATATATCAATAAAAGGTCCCTCAAATGAAGTGCCCTCGATTCTATATAAAGGCTTATCCATCAAGCCTTTACAATCTACTAGTTACATTATTCTCATTCAATAAAAACTCTTCCTAAGTAATTGAAGAATAAAAGAGATTAAAGGGCACTCATCAGAAGATCTACTCCTCCCTAATTTGAAGTCTATCTTCTTACTTCATCCTTTCTTTTACTCAAGAACAAGAACAAGATTAAGAACGAACATGGAATCACAAGGTAATTACACGCCTGCCTTCTTCTTCTTCTTCTCTTCTTAATCTAGTAATGAGTCGGTTCATGTTTAATGGATCGTAATTGTTCCAACAATTGGTACGAGCCTCGCTCATATACTAGATTGAGTTTAATTTCTTATAAAGTCTTGTGCGTTTAATTTGTTTAAGCTTTGTAATCCATGTATAATTACACTTGTTTTTGTTCTTGTATAATACTCATTTGTCTAAGAGTATTATGTTCATAACTTCATTCTATTTCTGAATTTTGGTTTTACCAAAAGACTTTCAATCCTTAATGCAAGATTATCCCATTTTTT
>CM028378.1:166026409-166064401 GCA_013146195.2 Codonopsis lanceolata
TAAGGAAAATATTATCCTTACAAGACTTAGTAGTTGTAAGTAAAGTTATAAAATTAGTTGTAATCTATGATAATTTGTAATTATAATTTGTCTTATATTTAAATTTAAAGTTAAAAAAATGCTTTACTCTCAAAAAATGAAATTTAGAAGTTATTTAATTTATTTTGTTTTCCTTCATTTTCTTCTACCAATCTCATCACTCATAGACCCACCACCACTACCACCTCAAATAACATCATTAACCCAAAAATCAATTATTTTATTTTATTTTATTTCTTTGTTTAATTTCGTACTCCTTCGCTCAAATTAACATATACACAAAACTCATCATTTATAGACTCACCACCACTTGAACCTTAATTTTTACTATTTACAAACTTAAATTCAATTTTTTGAATTTTCAAATTTGATGATTGAAACCCAAACCCATATGAAGATTAATTTGAAAAATTGATGATTTGAAAATCTAACAATATCGTATTCCACCTAAATCACCTCATGGTTACACGCCCCACCACCACCACCAGCATCCCTGTAATTGCCACCACCGGTATCACCACCACCAAGAAACACGTTCACCTTGCCTTGCTAAAACGGAAAAATAAAATATATTTAACTTCTTTTAAATCGGATTGTTTTTTTCAAATGCATCTCCTATAAATTCTAGCGTTCTTCTCTAACAAAACGCAAAGATTTGTCAACGAAGTTCTCCATTTTAAAAAATCTTCTTGACATCATATCACCCTGCCTTAACGCATTTTCTTAGATTATTCACAAGTAATTGCTAAACATACTACTACATAAGTGTCTAATATCTTGATACTCACCAACAAATGTATTATTATAGTTACATTTTTTCCATATACCTCTAATAATGTTTTTTTCAGCCTATGATGTCTCACTTTCATATACAATTTTTATATTTGTTCGACTTTGTCCTTCACTGTTCATGGGTGTTAAAAACAGTTGTGGAAAATAAACATGTTAGGATTATTTTAATCATATTTTACTTGTGACGCAAAGTGAGATTTGATTATATTTTCATCATTTAGGTTGTCATTTGATATTTAAAATATTTTTTAATTAAAATAATAAATGATTATTTCAATAGTTATACTTTGTCTCATTTTAAATTAAAAGGCACAAAAAATGCATTACTCCAAAAAAAAAATGAAATTTAGATTTTATTTAATTTATTATTGCATCTTTCACTTTCTTCCGTCAAGCTCATCATTCATAGATTCACCACCACTACCACCTCAAATTTCACTATTAGCACAAAAGTTAATTTTTGATTTGATTTCATTTTCTAATTCCTTACTCCTACCTTCAAAGTAACTCATTTGCAAATAGCCATCATTTATGGACACACCACCACCATAATCTTAAATTTCACTTTTTACAAATTCAATTTTTTAATTTTTCAAAATTTCAAATTGAAACTAAAACCCATATGGATCTTTGAAAATTTGATGATTTATAAATCTCACAATGTTGTATTTCATCTAAACCATCATTGTCATCCCTATAATCGTCGTCATCACCGCCCCTAACACCACCATCACCAAGAAACACACTCACCTCGTCTTGCATAATGGAGACATAAAATCTCTTTAGCTTTCGTTTAGTCGAACTTCTTTCTTTAAACATCTCTCATTTCTAAGTTCCAATCCACTTTTTGTTCAAATTACCAAGTAAGGAGAAAATCTAATTTTAGGATGGGACTACTTAAAACGATGTTGATTGGTGACAACCTATTTCAATAAAAGGAGAGTTGCGGTAGAAGAAAGAAAGTCGATAGCTAGAGGAGGGAATAGAGAGATTCTCACATGTAACTACCCCGAGTCCGATGAAGAGGAACAATCAAGTTAAGACCAAAAAATGTTAGAGGTTTGGAACCCAATGATGAAAATGAGTAAAATATTTTGAATCCAGTTATTTGTGATTACTAACATTGGTTTTGTTTGTAATATTTATAAGTTAGGAACCAATGATAGTTTTAAAAGCTGTTGTAGTAGTCTGAAATTTCAAAGAAGTAAACAATAGATTTTAGGATTATTTGCTAACAAAACGCATAGATTCAGCAATTGGTTCTTCATTTTCTTCATCTTCTTGATATTATGACACATTTTCTTAACCCATTTCTCTTAGCTAATTCATGGGTAATAACTAAACACGCTACAAATTTGCTTAATAATTTGATACTCACCAACAAATCTATTATTATAGTTACAATTTTCTATATAAATCTAATAATGTCTTTCCCGAATATATATATTTAACAAATAAAGAAATAAAACTATATTATTTTTTAGTTTCAAATATTTTTTTAGTTTCGAATAAGTTTTAGTCTCTTGAGTAAATGTATTTTTGTCATTTTAGAATAAATTGGACGATATTTGCAACGATAATGGTAGGAGGGGGAAATGATAACAAAATCAAAATACAAGACGAAATGAATAGAACTCAATAATGTAGGATCTAACTTTAAAATAGGTATAAGTCAAGGGATCAAATTATTATTTAATTATTCATGGAATTAATTAGCATATAACAAATTTACTTGTTTAACCTTAATTAATAGTGAGTGATTTATTATAGTTAGGGCTATTTTTGTCGAAACATGACTTTTTGTCATGGTAAATTTACTTATTTTGTCCTTAATTAAATGGTGGGTAGTTTATTTAGTGAAGGGTTATTTTTGTCTATCTATTAAATTGTAAGAAACAAGCTTGATTTCTATAGTAAGAGAGATTTTCTATATAAATCTAATAATGTCTTTCCCGAATATATATATATTTAACAAATAAAGAAATAAAACTATATTATTTTTTAGTTTCAAATATTTTTTTAGTTTCGAATAAGTTTTAGTCTCTTGAGTAAATGTATTTTTGTCATTTTAGAATAAATTGGACGATATTTGCAACGATAATGGTAGGAGGGGGAAATGATAACAAAATCAAAATACAAGACGAAATGAATAGAATTCAATAATGTAGGATCTAACTTTAAAATAGGTATAAGTCAAGGGATCAAATTATTATTTAATTATTCATGGAATTAATTAGCACATAACAAATTTACTTGTTTAACCTTAATTAATAGTGAGCGATTTATTATAGTTAGGGCTATTTTTGTCGAAACATGACTTTTTGTCATGGTAAATGTTGGAAACTTGTTTCCATAAAAGCTTGAATAAGGGAGTTATGTAAGTGTATAATGTGTGAATCCCACATTGGGAACAAAATGAAACAAGCTCTACCTTATAAGGTAGAGCTTTGAGGCTTTACTTTCAGGCCCTTGGGCCACTACACTTTTGTGTAGGAGGGAAGACCTACCTAGGTGTAGGTCCAAACACACGCGCGCGCCGCCGCCCGCCCGACCCGGCGCGGCTGGCTGGTTGGTTGGTCGTGTGACCCTTTCAGCGTGAACCTTTTGAACAGGTTCAGAAGTTCAGCCGCCAGAAACAGTTAAGTCTGAACAGTTGTGTCTCCATAACTGCCTGAAGCCCAGTTTTTTGGTATCGAAATTCTGCTCGTTTTTACAACCTTTCTGCCCCCTATACAGAGATTACAGCAGCGTGCTCTTGATTCGCCGGTGACTGAAGAACGGAGGACTGCCCTCTTCAATCACGTAAGTATCCTGAAACCTGGGAGACACACTGATATATCCCGTCCAGTCTGAACACGGGTCAGTTTTTTGTCTTAAGGAAAGAGCTTAATTGCTCGAGGATATTATCACTCTCTTCCTTACGCAGTCTGGAAACCTAAATCAGTCATACCCCTACTTACAGTAAATTTACTTATTTTGTCCTTAATTAAATGGTGGGTAGTTTATTTGGTGAAGAGTTATTTTTGTCTATCTATTAAATTGTAAGAAACAAGCTTGACTTTTATAGTAAGAGAGATGTTTTTTTTGTTACTCGCAATTTTTTTTATATGAAACGGAGTTCTCTTCTAAGCAATTTACAAAGCATTCTTTCTAGCTTTGCTGTATACATGATGATAGAGTGCATGCAATAAATATTAGTTCAGGACTCTACTTTTATTTCATCTATCAAAGGAATTCCATCAAGTAACTTATTTTTTTGATTAGTAAGATAATTATATATTAAAAAGCGTCAAAACAGGTGACGCGTCCTTGTACACTAGGTGTATACCAAAAGGGATCTAGACTATCATAAGATATCTACAAAATCAACTAACGAATGGCCAAATTTATGGGGAATCTCCGCTGGCTGTGCACACCAGAAATATGAAGATCAAAGCAAGGTGTCTTTGAGCTGATCTGTAGTCCCTTCTTCATTATCAAAGACCCATCTATTTCTCTCCCTCCAAATAGACCGACACACAGCCAAAGGAACTGTCTCCCTGACGATATTTCTCCTCCTTCGCTTGTATAGGGACCAACTTAGGAAAATCTCTTTAATAGTATTAGGCATTACCCACGAGTTGAACAAGCTGAACATCATATTCCACAGCTCCTTTGCCACTGGAAAATGCAACAGCAGGTGATTGACACTCTCACCACTCCTCTTGCTCATGAAACACCAATTAACCTAAGTTTTGTGCCGTCTCCGCAAGTCATCGCCCGTAAGGATGGCTTCATTGCAAGCCTTCCATGCAAAGAAAGCTACCCGGTTGGGGGCTTTTGATTTCCATACCGATTTCCAAGGAAATGGATTACAGTCTCTAACCAACAATGAGTAGAAGAACGATTTGACGAAAAAGTTTCTATCTGTAGATACATCCAATCTCACTTTATCTTCCCTTTGACTACCGACCTGCTCGGAGTGAATCTTGTCGAAAAATAGAATGAAAGACTCCATTACCCAGTCTTAAAAATTTCAACGAAAAGTAGGATTCCAAACCAATCTACCTCCTTCCAAATGAACAACTGTACCAACCAAGCGCTCCTTGTCCAATTCCAAGTTGAAAAGATTAGGAAACGATCTCCATAACTCCATATTACTACAACACTTATCTTTCCAAAATCTAACAGAAGAACCATCCATATCTCAAAAGTAACATATCTCTCCAATAAATCCCAACCTTTTCTGATACCTTTCCAAACCTCCACTCCATATGGCACATGAATAACATTTGGAAACCACTTATGCTCCCCTTCACCGTACTTACTCATGATCACTTTCCTCTAAAACCCAGTTCTTTCAACCATATAACGCCATAGTCATTTCCCCAATAGAGCCACGTGAAAATTCCTCAGATATTTTATCCCTAATCCTTCCTCTCTCAAATTGGAGCAAATCTTATCCCACTTAATTACATGATATTTACGCTCCTCGGCTTGATCTTCCCACAAAAATTCTCTTTCCAACATTTTTTATATGTTTCACACAAATGCCGGAAGCACAAACAAAGACAAAATAAGTGGGCAAACAAGAGAGGGTATATTTAACCAGAGTAAGCCTTCCCCCTTTTGACAACAACTGTTTTTTCTACCCAGCTGATCGATGCTCGAATTTCTCACTCATTGGATTCCACAAAGCTTTGCTCTTGAACGGAGCACGAATAGGCAAACCTAAAGAAGAGGGTAGATTAGTCACCTTACATCCAAAAAATCGGCAATTTTGCTTTTTGGGATATTAATCTGAAGACCAAAAGCTGCCTGAAAAAACAAAAGGACTAAACGAAGGTAGCCAACTGTCCCTTGTCTGCCTCACATAATACCAAGGTGTCATTCCCGAACAGGAGATGAGACACCATAACCTCCATATTTGCAATATGGCCCTCTTTGACGCCCCTGGATAAAACCTCCCAGCGTTGCCTTGTCCATCAATCTACTCAATGCTTCCATAATAATAATAATGAAAAGGAAGGGGAGAGAGGATCTCCTTGCCCCAAACCCCTCGAACTCCTATAAAAAACCTGAGAGCTCTCCGTTTACCAATACTGAAAATCGAACCGATGAATTGCAAAACTGAATCCTTTTTTTCAATTTTTCTCCAAACCCCATACGCTCCAACATATACAATAAGAAATTCCTATTAACATTATCATACACCTTTTCAATGTCCAACTTGCATAACAAACCTGGGACTCCACTTTTTAATCGAACATCCACTGCTTCATTTTCTGTGAAAGAAGCATTAATGAATTGGCGTTCCCCCACGAAAGCATGTTGGTAATAACTTTACCAACCACCTTTCTCAACCGTACAGATAAACTTTTTGCTTTCAACTTGTATACACCTCCAATCAAGCTAATAGGTCTGAAATATCTCAAATCACTAGCACCTTTTTCTTTCGGGATCAAGGCAATGAAAGAAGCATTAAAGCTTTTCTCTGAACACATATTGGCGTGAAAATGAAATACCTCCATAACCTCTGCCTTGACTACCTTACCTCCCAGCAGTTTTTAAAGAAAGCCATGGAAAATCCATCTGGGCCCGGAGCTTTATCGCCACTCATTGATACTTAACGCTGCCACGACTTCCTCTTCTGAAAATGTTTGCTCCAAAAACATCCCATCCATCTGCTCAAGGGATTTGAGATTTATTCCTTCTAACTAAGGGCGGAAACCACTTGTGTCTGCGTATAACCTTTTATAAAACCCCACAATACCTTCTTTTATAGCGTCCTCCTCGTCTAGCACGATACCCTCTATCGAGACTCTTCGAATTTGATTCACCGTCTTATGGAATGTCATCTTGAGTGTGTCCAGTCAATTCACAGAGTGTTTACTTTCCCTCCTTAGATGCCATGATTGGGTTGGAAGCAAAAGAACATTTCGCTGTTACTCCCACCGTCCCAAATAAGTGTCCTTTTTTGATGAATTTTTGTCCCAAAATGAGTGTCCCTTTTTCTATTAAGTTAATAAATTCACCTTTGCTATCTATTATGTCCCAATGTGCAATTGCAATAGTATAGTGCGAAAACTAAGTAAGGGCAATCATGTATATTTACTAATAAAATGGCCTAAAAGTCCACTTCCTTAATTTTGCAAAAGACTAAAAAGGGAGATCGAATTTAGGATGGAAGAAGTATTTATTTATTATTTGTGCCCCCAGCCCCCCACTGGAAAAGGTTCCTGGATCTGCTGCTGATCATGAACGGGAAGTGAACCAAAAAACAATGTCACAAATGTTTAGTGAGAAATACAAGAATTAAAGCTTGTGTGATGGTGTCATGGTGGCCAAGGTTTGACATTACATAGTGTGGGTAAATTGAACAAGAGATCATATGTCCCTACTTGGGAGCTTTAGTTAAAAGCATGTACTGAAATAACCATAAAGGCCAATGCAAGCCATTTTAGTGGCATTAACCAAGTGAGAATATTTAGGTGATTGTTGGTTCACACAAGTTTTTTATAATTTCTTTTGTCCTGCTGCTTTGAGCTAATCCTTATGTTAAGTTACCAACTCATCTAAAAGCTTAAGCTATTAGATAGGGGCTCACAATGTATATCAAGCTTAACACTTTATTTTCTGATGCAGGAACTGGTCATAGTTCAGATGTGCACAAGAGCAATGTTGGAGCTCCCCATAACCTGGATGAGCCAAAAGATCAAAGCTCTTCTAGACAAGAAGCTCTAGTACATGCTGCTGGTCATGGAGTGGATATGCAGAATAAATATGCTGGAGCAGTTAATCCATCTTCTCAGTTGGATGACCCAAAAATTCGAGGTTCATCGACACAAGATAGTCGATTACACGCTCCAACTTTTGTTATTGGACTTGGAAATAGTAGGATATCTGACTCTCAAGGAGTTGCAGATAATAATGTATCTTCTTTAACGCAAGTACCCTTAGAACCTGGGAAACTGATCCTAAACACCGAACAGAAGTTAGACGATGCCGTTGGAAAATGCAAAGGTAGGCCAACCTAATCAGGTTTTCCACTGCAGGATCAATGAAAAGCCCAGTGAGAAAGTGTTTTTGTTCTTTTAAATAAAATAAAACTGTAAATCCTTATCTTGTTACAAAGTGGTCTCATGGGGCCAAAATGTGCTTTTCCTCCTTGCCATACTTGTTTAAAAATTAGATTGTTGATTTCGCTATTGTGTCATGGCCCATGAATCTTCCATTAGCAAAGCAATATGCAATGGCTTATTGTCTTCTTCTCTTCTTTTTGTTTTTATATATTTTTTAATAACCGAGATGTCTCATGGTGTAAAGATTCTGAACCAAACTTCCTAACATCCTGCATTGATACCCTTATGTAATCTGGAATCTTTGATATCCCCAAACTTGCTGTGAAAGCATAATTTCTGTACTGATATTACTAGGTCAATCTCGATTAGCAAACATTTATTGAATCCTTTAATATCTGATGAAAAATGGCTGAAATGATGATGTATCTTCTTACTGATGAACCGAATAATGGGTGTAAAAATTTTTTGTGCTTGATATTTTGGTGCAGGAGTGACTGCTGTAGGCCACTATGAAGCAGATACTCTTGATGAATTTAGCTCCCCTATCTTTTCCGGTGAAACGCCACATAGTGATAAGAGTGATTCAGAAATATCTCGTGGCAAGCCTCCACTTGTTATTGGAGAGCCTGTAGAAAATACTATATCCTCACCTCGACAAGATGGACTGAAGTTTCTCATTCCTTCAAATGCGGGATCTTTGGTTGTCGAAGATTTGCAGAAAGATCAAACAGTTGATGTGACAGTGCAGAAAAAATCTCCAGGTATACAACTACAATTTGGGATAACATACTTGCTAATAATGCTTGAAGATATAATACCATAGACCACTATGATTGAGTTGGTATTTCCAAGTGTAGCTCAATTTGACTTTTGGATTATTCCTGTGTCTCTCTTTGAAAATATGGATGCAAAGTTTTTTTCTGCTTGTATAGATACCGAAGGAGGCATTTACATCATTTGGAAAATTTGACTCCTTTTTTCTTGTTTTTCTTTTGATTTTGGGTAAATCACCTGATTCTTTTTGTTACAATTCATGTATATGATTACTGTTTGTCTTGTTGGATTTTGCAAATGCAGAAGAGAACACGATTCTCTTATTATCAATATCACCAGCTTTTGCAAAAGCAGAGTCAAATATATGTGGCAAAGTGAACAATTTAGCACATTTCCCCTCTGGCAATGAGCATCATGCTGCAGCAGCTCTTCAGACTGAATCTGTTATCATTGAAGCTGAAAATGAAAATAACATAAGTGAAGGTATGTAAAAACCAAATGAATTGATTGTACCTTGAAGTACCTCCATTTCCATACTCTTCTTATTACACTATCTTTTATCATCATTGCCTTGTGGTAACACCCTTGACAACATTTGTGACCTTTCAATCTGAAAAATGTGAAGGTTTGTTTCTTGTATGATTTCTAAGTTATGACAGTAACTGATTGTGTTTATGGGTTATTTTCTATGTATGGATATGGGTTCTGCGATTCCTGCCTGGCATGGTTTATTCAGGGATTGTTTGTTTAGGGCAGCCTAAATTCTGCATCCTATGAATTCGTCCTAGGTTAGCCTAACACCTTTGGTGTAATTCAGTTTATGTAACAAAAGGAATGGCTGCTCTTACCAAGAATGTTACAGGTATCTTTCTTGGAAGAAATAATAATCCTAGGTTAGCCCTTATTGTAGTTCAGTTTATGTAACGAAAAAATTGGCTGTCCTTACCGAGACTTTTTTTTTTGGTAAGTAAAGAGTATATATAAATAACGGGCGTCAAAAAAGGTGACGCATCCTATTTACAAAAGTAGGAGGACTCCTACAGTCCTACACACCTATTATCCACAAGTTCTACAAAGGGGCTTAGCCCCTGCGAGACCACATCGTGGCACCAAAAGTACAGAAGCAGCTGGATGATATGTTCCTTACGGTCTCGCAGCTTCTTTCTATATTGTCAAACGCCCTGGAATTACGTTCTCTCCAGCAGCAAATTGCTTCCGGCGTAGCCATCCAAAAATTGCAAGGATTCCTCTTACGTTTGAAGAAGGCCCAACTCATCAACATCTCTTTAATAGAAACCCAGTCCACCCGAAATAAACAGAGAACAAAATCTCATAAGTCCTTTGCCATTGAGCAGTGAAGTGAAGCAGCAGGTGCTTCACAGTCTCTTCCTCCCTTTTACACATGAAACATCTATTGACATATATCATCCTTCTTCTCCTCAAATTATCTCCCGTGAGGATGGCTCCATTTGCAGCTTCCCACAGGAAAAAACCCACCCTCTTCCACACACTACCCCAAGGAAAGGAATCCTGCCCGTAAGCAAGCTGTGATAGAAGGACTTCACAGAGAATTTTCTGCACTTCTCTCCAGCCCAAACCACAGCATCTTCATCATTCCTGTTCACCTGTTGTTTATACAGTAATTCAAAGAATTGGCCCAAAATGTCAACTTCCCAGTCTCGCGCATTCCTTCTAAAAGAGGGAGTCCATACCAGTGTCCCCAACAAAACGCAAAACAGAGCTGACAGTCTCATCTTTGTCAACTGCTATGTTGTAGAGGGCAGGGAAAGCTCTCAGCAACTCTCTCTCGCCACACCACTTATCTTTCCAAAAACTGACCAAGTCCCCCTTTCCAATAACGAAGGATATAATCCTCTTCAGCACTTCCCATCGTTTTTTGATGCCTTTCCAAACACCCACACCATAAGGAGAAAGAATCACATTTGGGAACCATCTATGCCTGTCCTCCCCAAATTTACCTACCACTACCTTCCTCCAAAGGGATTCTTTCTCACCAAAATAACGCCAGAGCCATTTCCCCATAAGAACTGTATTAAAAACCCTGAGGTTCTTGACCACAAGCCCTCAAAATCTCAAACTCGAACATACTTTCTCCCATTTGATGAGATGAAATTTTCTCTCTTCCAATTGGCCCTCCCATAAAAAATCTCTTTCCAGTTTTTCTAGCCTTTTAGCCACTGCAACCTGGCAATCCAAAGACAGACATAAAATGCGTGGGTATACTGACAGAGTACTCTTTATGAGAGTTAATCTACCCCCCTTCGACAAATACTGTTTCTTCCAGCCTGCCAGTCTATGCCAGTCTATGTTCGAACCTCTAATGGAACGCCCAGATAGGAACTTGGAAAAGTGCCCACCTTGCACCCCAAAAAATTCGCAAGCTTGTCGATATCATCCACTCCACCCACAGCGTACAACTCACTTTTATTGATGTTAGCTTTCAGCCCTGATGCCCCTTGGAAAAATAACAGCACTAATCGAAGATATCCTAATTGATCACTAGCAGCCTCGCAGAACATCAGAGTAAGTATCATCCGCGAACAGTAGGTGGGATATCATAATCTCCTCTCCTACTCTCCCCACATTAAAACCACGGAGCAGACCTCTAGAGACTGTAACATCCAAGATTCTACTCAGGGCTTCCATAACAATTATAAACAGAAATTGCGACATCGGATCTCCCTGCCGTAGGCCCCACGAGCTACCAAAAAACCCAGCCGGCTCCCCGTTCACCATTACCGAGAATTTGACCGAAGAAATGCAGAAAAGAATCCAGTCCCTCCAACGATCTCCAAACCCCATACGAAGCAGCAAGAAGTTCAAAAACCCCCAATTAACATGATCGTAGGCGTTCTCAATGTCCAGCTTGCATACCAACCCAGGGTCTCCACTTCGATATCTCGAGTCGACAACTTCATAAGCAACGAGCATTGCATCTATAATCTGTCGTCCCCATACAAAAGCATGTTGAGAATCAGAAATAACCTTTCCAATCACTTTTTTCAGCCGAATGGAAAGAACCTTGGCAATGATCTTGTAAACACCCCCAATCAAACTAATAGGTCTAAATTCTTTGATGTCCACCGCTCCATTCCTTTTTGGGATCAGTGCTATAAAGGTCGCATTCAGACTTTTTTCAAACCTTTTGTGGGTATGAAAAAAAGCGAAGCTTCGACCAGCAATTCTGAAAAAAACTCCAAGGGGAATCCATCTGGGCCCGGGGCTTTGTCCCCTTTCATACCATTCACCTCTGCCAGAACCTCTTCTTCTAAAAATGGTAGTTCAAGTAAATCCCTTTCTGCTGCATTCAGAGACTTAAAATTCAACCCCTCAAGCTTTAGGTGCCAATCCCTATCTTCTGAAAACAATCCTTTATAAAAGCCTGCTATACCGTCTCTAATATCATAGTCCTCTTCCAAAAATTCACCATTAATTAAAACCTTGCGAATCTGATTTCCTTGTTTGTGAGCATTGGCCATCCGATGAAAGAACCTAGTGTTATTGTCCCTTCTCTAAGCCACTGAATACGAGCCTTGTGTCTCCAACTAATCTCCTCACTGCGCAAGAGTCTCTGCACTTCCATTCTAGTTGTGTTCCTTCTACCCAATTCCTCCCCACTCAAGCCCCCACTGCCTTCTTTCTCATCCAATACTTTCACTCTTTCAAGAAGGGAGGTCAGGCGAACCTTGACATCCCCAAAAATAGTTCTATTCCACACTTTCAGCTCCTCTTTTAGCCTTTTCAACTTCCACGCAAATCTGAAACACGGGTTCCCCTCTATAACAAAAGACTTTCCACTTCTCTTCCAACCACTCATGGAAGCCCGGCTCTTCAAACCACATAATTTCAAAACGAAATGGAGACTTCCTTTTACTTGGGCTACCACTGTTGACTGTCCAGCTGCAAAGGGATATGATCAGATATCACCCTGGGGAGGCACGACTGCCAAACTCCTCCAAAGTGTTCGATCCAATCCATAGAAACAAGGAATCTATCTATTCTTGAACACTGCGTCAACTCACTATTCCTCGACCAGGTGAAACTTCCCCCTTCTAATGGAAGGTCCACAAGCTCCAAGTCATTAATCAGATCATTGAAATCCGACATAGACTGTGAATAGGTTCTAGATCCAGTACGCTCACGAGGAAATCTGATGGCATTGAAATCCCCACCGATACACCAAGGGAAATTCCACAAAGAAGCCACATCCCTCAGTTCATCCCACAACCCATTACAGACAGAGTTCATGCACGGCCCATAAATCCCTGTGAAGATCCAATTAAAATCATCCTTCACCTCTGTGAACTGACAAGATATAGAGTAGTTGCCGAGAAAAGACCCCCTTTTGGTTACCACTGTCCCACATGACTAAAATCCCTCCAGAAGCCCTTATAGCATTCAAATGTTCCCAGTGATCCATCTGTTACCCCCTACACTGTTGACTAATAAATTATCCACTTTCTCCAACTTTGTCTCCTGTAAACAAATAACATGAGGATTCCACCGCCGCAAAGCTGCTTTGATCACACACCTTTTAGACTCATCATTAATTCCCTTACGTTCCAAGAGATAATTCTTAAATCCATAATCACAACTGATTAGAAGTGTCTGTTCCCCTGTTACCCCCTCTCCCAGCATGGTCAAAATTCAGACTGCAGCTCAGATTTTTCAGCTCCCTTTCCGAGACTGTTAACAGTTGTCTATCTTGGAAGAAATAATAATAGACACTTGGTTGGGCCTATGCTTGGCAGGCTATGTTATTTCTTATTCATGAATGAAAGATGCTTCATATGTCAAGCAAGATTATAACTGAACTCTCTCCTACTGTATAAAGACTCTTGTAGAGATTTGGTTTCGTGGTATTACGCTTTGCTGCTGCAATATTTTGAGCTTTCCAAACGTTTATACTTGCGCGTTTACTTCGACATTCTGTTTGAGAGCTGATACTGATGAACTTATATTAACAGATGGAGCATATGAAATTTCTCAAGATAACATTGTCCATCAAAAAGTAGACATTCATCTGGATAAGCCTCCGAAATTTGGCAAAGATGCACTTATCTCGTCTATAGAGGATGCTTTATTGCTTCAAGATGGACAGATTAATCTTAGCAAAGATTCGAAGCATTTTTCTGAAATCAATGCAGGTAAAATCGTATTCCTCTGTCTCAAAGTAAACTCCTCCATTCCATTTTTGAAGTCCCATATTAAGTGTTGGCTTTCCCTTTCTAGAAAGTATTTTATAACCAATTGTCTATACTCTATAACGTCCTTTTTTATTTGAGATAGAAAAGGTACTGGCTCCTTTTGATTTAACACCAGTAAAGGATACATGAGGGTTTAAAGGAACAACCCACAGAGTCATACTTGCTTAGACCCATGTAAAGTCAAGAAACTCTTATTTTGGGACGGAGGGAATAATACTCCTGCTACATGCAAAGAGTCTACTATACTATTTTGAGATGCTTCACTTAGAGAGCACTATTAAAAATTATGTCTATAATCTCTGTAACATTTCAACTTCACCCTCCACAAATAATATTAACATATTGATTATGCTCCCAACTCTCATGCTATATATATATATATCTTAATTATTAGACTTTTCAAACATGCACTCTTTGGGTGGAACAGAGGGTGTAGTTGTCATGCAGAATCTGATCTTATTCTTTACGTTTATGCACAAATTAATAGTTATGTCACCACAGGGAAGGTTTCACATACAACCTGGAGGTTAAACTTAGCATAGATTTCCTTCCTGTCACAAAGTTTATCCTTCAGAATGATATTTGATCACAGTTTGTGCAGGCAAGGATACAATAATAACTGTACAAACCGAGCAAATTGATACAGTGCTCTCTCAGAGTCAACAAACTACACTTGTGTCTTCCACAACTGGGGCTTTAACACAAACTAGTAGTGGAGTAGGCACAGTTGAACAAAGAGGCACCACAGCAAGGAATAGTCATAGGTTGGATATAGTTAAAAGTATCATATACGGTGGATTGATTGAATCAATCACAAGTGTAGGTGTTGTGTCATCTGCAGTTGGAGCTCACGCTGCCACATGTAAGTACATTAATTCTCTTTTCCCGTTTGACACTTGCATTCTGCATTTCTAATGTGCAAGTGTTATTGTTCCTGCTGCTAATATGATTGCTCAAGAAGGTAAAAGAACAACTAGTTCAAGTAAAATGGTGATCTTGTTCCTTGCATCAAAAAGCTTGCAATGCCGGATTGAACCGGCAGCTTGTATTTCAGAAACCAGATTAGCTTCTGTGATGAATGATTTGACTCTCCGATGGTTGCATTGAAAAAAATTTATGCTTTATATTTCATTCAAAGTGCCCATGTTTTTGCGTCTTGTTCTAGCTGAACCGGTAATGCTTTAAGCTTCTTGAGCTTATCGATTGATTTTTCAACTATTTACTTAACATGTTATCTTCAGTTGAGTCATCAGAACTGGAACTCGTAGTTCTAATATTTACTTCTTATTGCTGTAGTAAATGTTTTAGCTCTGGGACTGGCTAATCTATTTGGTGGACTCTTCATCATCGGTAATAATGTGAGTTGATTTTCTTTCTGATTTCAGTTTCGCTTGTCATTTAAAGAATTTACTGTATAGAGGTAGACTAGTTATCGCTCCAAAAATAACTTTACTTGGAAACTTTTCAAAATTCAAGTAGATAAAAGAAACTGCATCCTATTTCCAACTTGTGAACTTACATGTCGAACTTGCAGCTTTGGGACCTGAAAAACGAACATACCAGAGGACCCTCCGATCAAGTAGTTGGCCTAGTAGATCGTTATGAAGTTTTACTGGGTCGACGTGAGAATTTCTTACTCCACTCAATTGTTGCTGTGTTTTCATACCTCATTTTCGGAATACTGCCTCCTGTTATCTATGGTTTCTCATTTTGCAAGAGCAATGACAAGGATCTCAAGCTTTTAGTTGTTGCTGTAGCTTCAGTTATATGCATTGTGTTACTGGCCACCGGGAAAGTTTATGTTCAGAGGCCACCCAAGTCTTACTTGAAAACCGTACCCTACTATGTTACTATGGGGCTTATGGTCTCAGGTGCGGCGTATGTGGTTGGCAACCTGATCAACAGGTATTTGGAACAACTTGGCTTATTCTCGTCAAGTTCAGTTGTCACTCTGGCTCTTCCTGGTACTAGATTGACGGAACCAGCTTGGAGATTGTACTGATTGCAATTTGAGCTGGAAGAGAATAAACATGAACAAGTGAGGAAACTCAGCGGAGGATTTGGAATACAAGTTGTTGACCCTTCAATTTTAGTTAGTACAAGGCCAAGCCTCCACGAAGAAAGATTTAGGGATAGTTTTAGAATCTTCTTCTCTTTTGCCTAGGACATTTAGGTTTTAACTATCAAGTAGTCTTAGTTTGGGTAGTGAACTGAACACTGTGGGAGACAGACCTAGAGTTTGTCTGAGTTGGATAAGAAGATTAGTTTAAGTGGCAATGAGAAGACTGATAGGAAATAAAAACATTTCATATGATAGGAAGCTTACCACCTTCAAAGTTATTCCATCCGTTAGTATACTATTTTTGCATGATTCATTTTAAGAGTTTACTCAAAAAAATTATGTCTAAAATATCCACAACAATTTGACATTACTACTCCACAATTGATGTTAATATACCAATTATGCTAAAATATTATTGTAATTATAAACAATTTTAATGTTAATTATATATATTTTAATAATTAGATTTTTAAAATATGAACTCTTTGGAACGGTCTATTCGGGGCAAAAAATCTATCACATTATTTTTTGTAATGTATAACACAAGATACAATATCTTAATGCAGGAAATGTGTGTGAAGAGTTGAAAATAGGGTGTATATAGCTCCATCCTTATTCTTGTTGTGTGCACTTGCATAATACTATATGATTTTCTTTCGTTATTGTTGATTTTTTCATAGCTTTAAGATGAGAAGGCATTGTTGCGTGTATAATACATTTGTGTTATTATGGTTGTTCTTGATCTGATTCATCGTGCGTTGGTAAGATAAAGAATAAAATTTCGTCTTACGAATTAAGATCCATAAGACGGTCTTATAGGAAATCTACTATAGTTTTACTGTTTTAATCTATTTAGTTTTATTGTTTTATTGTCAAATCCAAAATATAAAAGTCAAAGTAAATTGACTCTAATTGTAACAGTTTTGTTATTGATATGGATTGAGAATCTCAATCCGAAATAGATTAGATTTTTCTTAAGGTATGTAATTAATATAATATTAATTAATGTATAAATTAATAATTATTAATTTATTGATTAATTAATATCTCGTTTTTAAATTACTAATTTTTATCGTTCCCATGGATATTAATTTATAAACTTATAGAATTTTTACCCTCGGCCGAGTAATTTCAATTGTTAATTTTTCTAGGTTCTAGGTTCTACACTTCTACCACCACGAACAATCTCTTATCAAAATGACACTGTGCAGTGACGTGGCACCACATAAACAATTTCTTCCCAAAATGAAGCCGTGCAGTAACGTGTCGCCTAGATTAAGACGTCAGCAGATTTGTTACGAGTTTAATTGACAGCAGTCACATGTTTAGCAAATTCAAGAACGCGATTGAACATGTTTTGCTAATTCAAGTACTCGATTGTAAGTGCGTACTTTACAGTCAAAGAAAGAGTAAGCTTAGTAAGAAGGGCTCAGTTGGTTATTCCCTGGAATAACAAACTACCACTTTTCCACACTGAATACAGCAGATCCTCCTCAAATCATCATCAGAAGTTCTTACCAAACACTGGAAAACCTTTCCCAACTTACAACTCTATAATGATACTCACCAAATTGAGTTCTCAATGCAATCACCACACACTCGCACAATATAGTACACGCACACAGTTCAAACCACATGCAATATTATCCTCGTGGTTCGAGGCAAATAATCCACCATTTTATTTCAGAGCATTTTAAAAATCCACTTCTAACCCATCACATCTACAATCTCAGAACCTTTAACTTTACCCTTGACTTCTGATAGGAGCGTCATAACTGTGCGATCATGATCAACTCTAATTATGAGTATATATCCTTTAATTATTAGATAAGTGGAAGGGAGGGACCATATCATTACACAGGACCAAAAATTCTAATAAAAGAAAAATAAACATGGAAATCTTGAGAATCTTTAGAAGTATTTGAACGCCAAACAACTAAAACAAACTGATACTATGCTCCGATTTCAACAACCCAAGGTTCCTCTCTCTTATGAAAACCCTCAATGGCTAACCCGTCATATAAAGTGAAGAAACAAAAAAAGTATCGCAAGTGAGAATGGGTTGAGAGAATCGTAATCAAATCCTCGCATCCC
This sequence comes from Codonopsis lanceolata, assembly GCA_013146195.2. Classification (NCBI taxonomy): domain Eukaryota; kingdom Viridiplantae; phylum Streptophyta; class Magnoliopsida; order Asterales; family Campanulaceae; genus Codonopsis; species Codonopsis lanceolata. The sequence goes on from CM028378.1 coordinate 166,044,460, forward strand.
ATTACAGATTCCATCACTCAACTATAAAATGTGACATTCTCAATCACAAACTCTTGGCATCGGATCCCTGGTTTAGATCTAGCCTGCTTTTACCTCTCTTCATTTTGGCTTTGAACCGAGACTTTGTCAAGAGAGTCTGCACTGTGTTTGCAAAATTCCCTACTGCCATAATTATCAGAAGGATCCCACAAGTAACAACCTGTCAACCGCACAATAGAGTTGCTGAGTTCAGCTTGGTGACAACATAAAGAAACCCAACAATGTCGAATGTAAAACAAGTCAAAATAGAACAATATGATTCCACTTTGTATTAAAAATTCTTCTCACCTGCCACTCAGATATTACTCCAACCATTGCAGTTTGCAGCAACAACAAGCCGACGTATGCTTCAAACCCCTGAAATCAGCACACACCTAATTTTTAACTTTACTTTTCCGTTTGTCCACTAAATAGTGTATAACGGATCCTCATTTTGGATCCTCCATAATGCAGGTGGATATACTAATTAAATTCACCCACATGATGGACAGAAAACCTTATTCACAATAAGTGGGGCTAATTATATGTGTGTGAGCTTGGGATGCGGTCTGCATTTCAAAACTATATATATATATATATATATATATATATATATAATAACAAAAACTTTATCGCCAATGTCATAATGTTGGAGCAAAAGGTTAAAAACTTAAAATGTACATGAGCAAGCGAAAAAAACAATAGCTTGGAATTCAGATATCAAGAATTTTAAGTACTTCTGGGGTGCATTTGGTGTCCTAATTTAGTGGCTTATTTTAGGTGATGGATTTTTATTTTGTAATAATTGAAGAAAATCTGAGAGAAAGATGGAGAGAGTTGCTGAGACCAAAGAAAGAGAAAGTCCAAACCCATAAACCAAGCCATTAATCACACAAGAACAGACCATGATATTTTCTATGAATGAGCACATATGGATTCCATATTGACAGTAATGCAACCAGCCAGATATCCACGGGAAAAAAGACAATCTATCAACTATTTTTCATGAAACTGTGATTTTTGGCCACCTATGGAGAGCCTCTCTACCTAATAAACATGCCCATAAAAACATTCATCAACTTTGTACTTACTTGAGGAATGAAGAAGAACACAAGAAGGAACGTAACTTGCATAAGGGGGAAGAGAAGTGTTCTTTGAACTTGCAAAGAACACTCAGATTGAGGATTGGTTGTATATTGTCTATGTACATAGGACGCGTCATTTATATACCATACTTATCAAAAAAAAAAAAAAAAAGAACACTCAGATTGATTATTACAATTATCAAAGGTCAAATTGGCATTGTATGGAGTATCATATGAAGACATTTGAGAGAAGCATGTCCGCATGTATAAACAGTTTTATCTGCAACCACTTTCATGAATTTATTTATAACCAACCAATTTCGGCCCCCGATGCTTACTTATATCCAACTTGACCCCCAACAGATGACACATTTTTATCCAGAACCATATTGTGAATAGCATAAAAAGATATTTTAACGCATAAAAATATTGTGCAAATTATGTAAAAACACCAATCATGCAGCTTGAATCACCTGCAAGACGAAGAGTATGGGGCACAATAACCATAATTGACCATCCACTCCAGCAGTTTCTCCCCACACAACATCCATTCTCCTAGCCTACAATCAAGAAGAACAGCAGATGAGTGAGAATTTCCACCTGACAATTACCGCCTTAATTGATCATACAGAGATCAATTTTGCAGAAACAAATAATTGCAGGAAATCCATCAAGAAAATGTCATCTAGCGAGTATCATATAAAGTTTAGGAAAAGCAAAAATTAACATGAATGTATTATGCACTCAGTTATGCAACAGAGCACAAATGCATAGTTGATAGTTCTAGTGAACTAGACACCAACCCCCCCCCCAAAAAAAAAAACGAAAAATGATTCTAGAGGCATCAACACAGCATGCACGAGAAGATTTTGGTGATTTACTGCACCTTGCCGAGTGCAATGCGCGTATAGAGTCTCTGCCGCTGGTATCTATTTTGTAGAAGCATCGCAACACCTTGCATAATTGCCCATTTCAGGAACAGTAATACACCACTCTGCAAACAGGTTCACTTTGAACATAAAGAAAATATGGCAAAAGCAAATGAAGTAATAAAGATATATAACCATGTCTACCTGCTTCTGGGCACAATCAGGTTGCCTTTCTATTTCCCAAGTGAGACTGATGAGTGCCATAGCCATAGCACAGTAGTGATGGTATATCCACCTGAAAAAGCATAATTATACACAGAGTTTCCAGGTAAATTCTCTTATCAATCGAGGTGCGTCCAGCTGGTAGGCATAGACTTTTCACTTTTATATTTCTGCTTGCAGCTTGCCAATCAGGTGGGTACAGTGGCAGCAAAAAAACTCCATAAAGCAAACAGCAAACACGAAGCCAACTTTGAAAAGAAATCCAATAATAAAAGAAAAAAGGAAATCATATCCAACTACCATGGACGGATATCGCTTCCATTAACTCTCAAAATATTCTCTCTCAAAGCCAAACCAGTGTAGAGGTAGAGCAACCAGGCCTGGAAAGCGAATGCTCGTTAGAGTTTTGCAACATTTCCAAGTATTTTAAAGAAAAATGACCTAAGCAGAAGAAAATAAAGACATACATTACCTGATAAAGTTGAACTGGCAACGCCGGAAAACATCCGGCCCAAACGTATGCCCTTAACAAAAGCAGCAACGAGGGGAAAATAAGAAACAGATATGCTGTTCTATCCTGTCCAGGAGATACTGAGGCAGTCAGAATCACATTTAACCTATCGTTTCTACACAATTTTTGACAAGTAAAGTAATATTAATAATCAGGAAATACAGTAGCAATAGTCTGTACCAATCAATTGACTCTAGTTGCTAAGAAAAGAAGTAAATTCCTCAGGGACACCCTACCAAAGGATGCGAAAAGAGAGAACAGAATAAAATAAGGCAAAAGTTAAATGTGCCATAACAGCACATATTAAGCACTCTTGTTTTAGAAACTTACCATTTGTCTCACAACTTCTACAATTTCCAATGTAACCAATATGAATGCCAACATAAGCGGTAAGAACCTAATAGAAGTGGAGCCGGACACATTAATTCTCAGGCAGAATGGAAAGAACTGCATTCACAAGCCGTATCTACTGATGTAATGCACTATGCTTGTGGCCAAACAACTAAGTTATAGTTGCAGAAACCACTAGTGGATATTGATCTATTGCACTATGATTATGCCCAAACAGTTAACTCGAAGAAACCACTAGTGATGCTGCTAGACTCTGCAATTAGAGATCACTTATCACTAGTTAAACCATCAAAAAGTAGTACTTGAGCTGTCAGTTTTCTCAGTTACATGCATCGCTGATATTGGGAAATATAAGTACAAGGTGGAAAGGACAGCACAGGGGGAACAAAGGGGAGGTAACAAATCACTGGTAAAAAAATCTATTGAAATAAACAAAACAATTTTTCGTAAATAATTAGTGGACAAATATGTGATATAGAGGTATTGGAAAAACCAACACAAATGACTATATAGTTCAAAACCATCTATGCAGATTCTTTAACCTTGTTCTACCCCTGCGATGTAGTTATTTCACAATCTAACGTAGAGAACGTGCTAGGGCATACCCAAGTCAAAGAAAGAACAGTAACCGAAAATCAACTAGAAGAAAAGCCCAACTTGATCAATTCTGGAGGAAGCTTATGATGGAAAAAACTTCAAGTTCTGATCGGCAGCATCTGCTGAGAGTGAAAAACCGGCTAGAAAAATATGAAGGAAAAAATTGGGGTAACTATGTGGAGGTCCATATCAACAACGCTCTTATCCAAGACATGGTTGTCTAACAAAGGTAACCATCAAGTCGACCAAATTCAAGCTACCCTTCGTCTTACATTGGATAAAGTTTGATAAGTTTGACCTGCCAAATTTACCCAGACTCTGAACCCTGTTTCTCAATCTACAACAAGGGAAGATTAGAGATTATAATTCATTTACTTCCAAACCAAACAAAATAGCAAATCTACATATATGCAGTCACATATGGCATCAGACACAGTCAATTAATGTGATAAGATATGACAGTCACAAGAAGGGAAATTCATTGTTATTATCCCTCTATCCGTCATCTCGAGTAAAGATGATGCAATCTTCAATTTTCAGTAGATCATTTATACAGGCCAATATTAGCAGCAAGACGAAAACAATCCTAGGGGACAAAAGGCCATATAAGGTATAATACTATAAATAAAGCAGGAAATAACCTCCCATAGAGGCCAGCAAAGGTATAATTAACATACTCTGAAATTATTGTATTCCTCTTTCACTTTCAACTGGACATCCTTTCTATTGGCATAAACATTGATTGGACCAAGAAACATCCTCAAGAAGCGTCCTGTCCCAGTTAGCACGCAATTAATAAAACAAATAATGCATCATTAATCACAATCCTTTCTATAATCAAATAAACAAGAAAACAAACAAATAGATCACCATGAGATTTGCTTGGAAGAAATGCAGCAGCATCTCCTTCACTCAACGTATAGCTAGCTCTGCTCAACTCTTCCACCAACTATACATATTACAAACGATTACAATTACAACATGATCTGACAATCTAAACATACATATTAAATATGCATGAAATAGAACTTGTATACATGCAAAAAGCCAGTTATAACTCCTAGCAGCATATAAGTAACAATTTCAACATATATTCAGCAATTGATAGTCGATTAGGCATGCATAAGAAGCTAATTGAGTACTCTTTCTGAAATTGCACATAAACAACAATTTCAGCAGATTAAACAATATATAGAATGCTCATAAAAAGTGTATGCACGCATAAGAAGCTAAGTATTACTCTGTCCTAAATCGCACGTATCAAATATATTAAAAAGTAATTATATAAACGAGATAAACTTGTATGCATGCATAAGGAGCTAAATGTTTTTACTCGTTCAGCCTCTTTGGGATCTAAGCTGCCTTTTCTGACCGAGGATGCAATGAAGGACCGGAGCATTTGAATGTTGGAATTGACGGAGAGAGCTCGTTGCCTGAGTGATGCTTCATCCTGCGTAGTTCGAGAAATCAACGAGGTAGCTGCATCCTGCAACTCCTTGGCTTGCTCAACCACTCTAGATACTTCCTCCGCCGCGTTTCTCTCCGAGTTCTCCCCGACGGTGGAGTCTCCCATCTCCGACCGCTAGATTTGCAAAAGATCACCGTTTCAATCGATCAATTAGATCACCTACACATACACGTCTATGTGTTTGTGTCGATAATCTATATGCACACAAATATTAGCGTATATATCTAATATATATTGCGTATAGGTGTAATTTAGTAAATTGAATACGAGATCACGCAACTAGTGACTCGAATCGAGAGTAGAGGAGATGGATAGGTGTATGGCGGCGGAGATGCGGTGGCGCAAGTATATGAGAATACGCGACAATAGAGGCGACGGATAATTGTGCGGTCGCCGAAGGTTATGAGATTACGCCAACTCGTGAGAAGCCAATCGAGAATTGAGGAGAGGATGGAGTGGCGCAAGGAACGAGAATAGGCAACTAGTGAAAAGCGAATCAGAGAATTAAGGAAACGGAGATGCGCGTGGAGGCGGAGATGCGGTGGCGGAAGCGGACGAATCTAGCGGTTACAGAGTGACAGGGTCTGAGTGGCCCGGTTGGGTTTGAATTAAGTAAGTGAGGAGGAGAAAAAATGTGATGTGTAATTTATTGAAGAAGGAAGTTATGTTGGGATTTTGTTGTGGACGCCATTTTTTTCCTTCCTAGACGGCCCAGACGCCCCTACTCCCTACCCCCTTCTATTTCTACTTTGTACAACTATACATGGCAACCTTCAGCTACTCACCTCACACGTGTTTTTCAGCTGCCTTTTTCTCTTTATATTATTACTTACTTTTTTTCATTTCTTTTTATTTGCAATAATTACGATAACAACAACCACAACAACAAAAGAATCATTACTTACGTAAATTTTTAATCTTATGATTATCGGGAAAATGTTATCTGTTAGGAACAAAAGGTTCACCGTATTATTTTGAGATATTTTTTTTCAAAAAATTATATTTGTTATCTTCATAATATTTTAACTTTACTCTCAACGTTTTATATTAACATAATGGTTATATATTTTAGTATTTTTATAATTATAACCGACTTTATACATCCCCTTTAATAGTTAAATTTTTCAAATAGGAACTTTTTGGTGGAATAGAGAGAGGGAGTATTTTGCAAATTCATTGTGCATTGTGTATAAGTATAATTTTTTTTTAATATTGAATGTTTTTTTTTGTCAAAGTTGATATGTTATACGTTCTTTAAGTTATTGTTATGTTTTAACTTTTTTAGTTAAATTGAGTGTTTTTTGAGTGTAATTTTGATGTATATATATATTCAAAATTATAAAATATGTAAGCCACATGGTCGACTCTAAATAAGTGTAAGAGCTAGGAGGCCAAATGATGGTATAGCAATGAACATCAGGATGATACTAGGAAAGATGGTCCGAAGAATCTCGATAGTAGTTCCATGAACAATCCTTTGCGGGATTGGATTCCTTTTCGAGGAGAAAAGCCATAAAGCGCGAACCAGGATCCATAATACTAAAACCAAAATCATAATGAGGAAGAAAAAGATATCGTGATGTAAGTCGATTATTCCTTGCATTATAGGAGTTGCTCCGTCTTGAAATCCTAATTGTCATGATTCCGCTGCATCCGCGGACGCAGGCAGGATAAAGTCGTGCACACTGCACAGCCCCCAAATTTTGGGGGGCCTACAATAATATATATATATATATATATATATATATATATATATATATATATATATAACTTGAAATATTTTATGAGCTTCTTTTTTTAGGGAAAGAATTGTGTCTTTGTTAAAAAAAAAAAAAAAAGTCATATTTCTAATCTTAATCTAATATGTGTCCCTATTTTTATAAGACCTAAAATATTATACTCATCTTATTTAGATATATAATAAATAGAGAAAGGCTTTAGAAAACAATAAAAGAAATATGAAGATTTCCTTAACGTTGGAATTTCTTGGTTACTCTTTTTCATAGCTCTCTCTCTTTCTCCCATCCTTAACGTTGGAATTCTAACAAGTTATCTCTCCCTTTTTTTTTTGGTTTTCATTTTGTTGCTTAAGTTTGCTTCTTTGTTCCCTCCAATCACAATAGGAATCGAAAACAAAAAAGATATTGACAGTTTCATTTGTCAACAAATCGGAGATGTTGGAAAAACTTGATTTAAAAGATTTTATTGATGATTTTGATTTTCAAAATGCTAAATGGTTTAAAATTTTCAATGATTATTTGATACTACTTATTTTGTGTTTTTGAATTCACAAATATTACCAACGAGCTCTAGCTCAATTATATTACTCACTTTTCCTAATAGAGATGTCGGATGTTCAACTCTCATTAGAGACACCCTAGATTTTACAACTCTAAATAGAGAGGTTGTGTGTTCAAGCCTTTTCAAAGACACCTTTGTTATTCAAGCCTTACCCAAGGGCCCTATTTAATTATTTACTTATCTTAACGGAGAGGTCGAAGTATTCAAGTCATACCAGAGGCATCCTAGTACTTTACTACTCTCAACCGAGAGCTCGTGTGTTCAAAGTTTCATCAGAGACACAATTTGTTATATATATATATATATGTAATTTTTCAAGATATTAAAATAATAAAAATTAAGAATTGGAATATGGTCTATTTCCCCTTCAACTTTTTTAAAAAAAGAAATCACAAGTGTTGTACTTATTATACTTAAATGAAAAATAAAATTTAGGTTGAGAACAAATGGTACTTAGATGAAAATACCCTATAAAAAGGTCACGTCAACTACTCATAACGAAGATAACAACTTAAATGGAAAGGGGCATACAAAGAGCACTTTCAAAGCAGGAGGGCAAAGACCATGATTTAGGCAAGTACAAGGACCTTTGGTGCATTTTTCCAAGATTGTCGATGCATTTTTCTACCAACTCTATTAGAGCATCCTCATTGTATGGTTTATCATCTTCTTATTTGCGAAGAAGAGTGATACCATGATCACCTAGGAGAGAGAGTTAGCCAATTAGGAGAGAAAATCAATTTTTTTCTTTTTAAATAGGATGAAACAAAAAGAATCTTCCTATGTGTCATGTGTGGGTGGGGGAAATATAATATTTTTTATCGTGATGTGTTAAATTTAATATTTTTGTGTAAGAAGATTATATAATTAGAAAATATATTCTTAAGTTGGTAAGAAGATAAAAATATATAAGTGGTAGTGAGACCCATCTAAGAAGATGTATAATAACATTACACAATGAAGATGCTCTTATAAGTACTCATTATGTCCTAAAATAAATAATGTTTTAAAAATTTATACATGATTAAGAAATTTAAAAAAAAATTGATCTACCTTTATTTAAATGCAATTATTATTGACAAAACTATTTTTTTTGGAAAAACACTTTTACCACTATTTTTTCTATCTACTTTAATTATGTCCACATATTTAAGAGTATTAAAAAAAATCACATATTACACTATTATCTATAATATAGTCAATCCTTTTTTTAAACTATATATCCAGTCAAAAAGGATAATTATTTAAAAACAAATGGGGTAGTATTTTACGAGGGTCTAAAATAAAAAGATAAACTCACTCTTTCTCAAAAGGGTAGAGATTACATTATTGAATTTTGGTCCCATTGAATTTGTCAAAAAAGAGATGACTGCAAAAAATTAAATCAGAAGATAAGATTCATAAATGCCCCCAGCATGAATGTGCTACTTTAGGAAATCAAGGTGTGTGCTTACAAGCGTCGGCAAGAGAAAGGAAAATAACAAGTGTCTTGCCGGGGTCAGCATTCAGCAACTCATGTTAGATGTCTAATTTAATTCGTTTACCTTCCTACCCAACAAAATTGTGTTATTTTGATTACATATCCGTTTCAAAATTGAAATCCCATGATGACACTTTTTTTAAATAACAAAACTTTACTAAAACGACACCTATTTTGAAATAGAGGGAGTAATATTAGTATAGTGCGTAATTTTCTTTAAGGTAGAGGCTAATCACACTACAAAACCTACTTTCTACATCTCATTTTGTTGCATTGAGATATTGTACCTTGTTTTGTACATTACAGAAAATGGGGTGTAGAAAGTGATTATAGGGTGTAGTTAGCCCTCACCATTTCTTTAAAATCCATTTGCATATGACTCATAATTAAAGTATGAAGAAAATGTAAGGATAATATATTAAAAGTATTATCCTAAAAAAACTTTCAAACAAAATAATTTTTATATTACAAACAAAATTATATATATATATATATATATATATATATATATATATATATATATAAAGAAGCACATAACACTGTTAAATAAAACAATTTTCTGCTTAAAATCACTTATCAAAAATCGAACATAACTTTTGTCTTATATATTATGTGAGAATATGAAAATGTACATGACTTTCTATATCTCTAAAATCTAGATAACATTAAACATATTAATAAGAAAACATAAAACATTTGATTAGTCAAAAACTTTTGAAATTCACGAAACCTCTTTATATTTAGTTTTTACTATTCGTTTCTTGGAACAAATTAATTATACATTTGATACATGGTAAATGAGCACAGAAGATGAATCATTTATTGGGCAGCTAAAGTGCTAAACCACTTCTATTGATATAGTTTTGTTCTATATATACCTCTCATATTTTCATTTGTAAATGTAAGTAGTTTATTTGAAAAAAATATATACGTTTAGTGCATTGGTGCAAAAACTAGTTATATGTTTAATTTTCTTTTATAGAAAGTAGACTTTTTTTTAAGGCAGAAGAAATATGTATTAACACTTATACTGTAATACATTGCTCATTAATATAAAGATAATTTATTATAAGACAAAAACTTATATAAAGACGGTCTTACGTTCATTTTTTGTAAGAAGAATCTTTCTTACCTGACTCATCGCGTGTTGGTGGGTTGAACTGTGAGAGAGCGAGGTTCCATCTTACGAATTAAGATCAGTAAGATCGTCTTACAAGAGACTTACTCTTATTATAAAAATTATTTAAAATTGTTTGGAAGATAGTTGTTAGCATAACTCAAAATTAGAGTAATACTATAAAATTATAATGAAATTATAATCACGTAGATTCCCTATATTTGTTTTAAACCGATAAAGTACACTTTTGTGAGAAAATGACGAAGATACACTTAATAAATAAAAGGCGCGCTAACAAAGCCTCTGTCCAAATTTGAGCATCACAATGCACAATTGAAGTCTATCCAAATTTGGGCATCGCAATGCAAAAATTGGGCAGCACAATGCACAATTGAAGTCTGTCCAAACACGCTTCTGGAAATCCGTAGTCTACCTACTAGTCTTTGAAGCTTCGGATCTATCATGACCTTCTTATTGTTCAATACATATATGATCTTCTTTCACACACACACACACACCCAGAGAAAGCAACTGGAAGCTCAAATCAATTCATAGCAGCTCAAACCAATAAATGACTCTTGATATATGGATAGAGAGCCATATATTTACTTCGAACATTGACTCTTTCTCCCTCTGTTCTATCTCTTCCCAATTGACTGTCTTCCTCGTCTCTGTCCTCACTTACATCTTCCTCTCTCTTTTTTCTCTCCACCGTCTTCCTTATTATTTCTCCCCTACACCACTCCTCCTAACAAAAACAATAGCAATAACATTTCATCAGACGTTTCTCTCTCCTCTTTCTCCATGACGCACAACCTTCATCGATCATCTCTCTTCCTCTATCGGTCTTTTTTTCTATTGTTCAGTAAATTTCTCTCCATTCCACGATTTTAAGGTAATTTTAAATCTCAATTTATTCACTTTTCTAGGGTTTTGTGAATGAGAGATTTGCTGATATTAAACGTGGACTCTTTGATTTATGGTATGTTTATTTGGTTTATCGTTGAAATCTGAAACTTGTACTCACTTTTATTGATTGATTTTTTTTTGGATAGAATGAGGGATTTTAAAATATATTGTGGTTCCTGAGCATATATTGAAGTAGTCATCTGTTAGAATATATATATATATATATATATATATATATATATATATATATATATATATATATATATATATGATGTAATCACAGTTTGGGTTGTCCTAATCACAGTTTGGGTTGTCCTTGAGTTGGGTAGGATATCTGGGCTTTGAGTCACCTTCCTTGAGCCTGTTAAGATCACAAAAAACCTGAGTGGAAATGCAAGACAGGGCCTCGCGAAACCCCTCCGGCGTGAGAGTAAGTTTCGTATGTAAGCCTGAAAACAATTTGACAGAGTGCCAAGGCTCAAGAAAGTGTGTGTACCTTGTTAATGATTAGGGAGAGGTATTTATAGGCCCCCAATGTGGTGAATCCGTCTAGGATTCAGTTTCCATAGTTACCAAATCAATCAAGGAGAGAATCCCTTGATTTTAGGCATGATAGGCGGCTGGCCGCGTAGATGCATGAGCAGATAAGGTAAGTGTCCTGCTCAAATATGAAAACCTTTGACTTGTCTTGGAGAGCAAGCCTCCGGTGCTTCCCACTTGATATGTACCCGGGCGAGCAGATGTCTGCTCGGCTATTCCATGTGCGTTGTTTCTGAACTCGTTGTAGGTCCAAAGGATGGCCCCTGGTCGGGCAGACAGGGCCAATGCTCAGCCAGGTTTGGACGGGATGAATCCGGTTCCTTTGCTAGGTATGAATGGGGTGTCCGGGTATGGCCCCTGGTCGGACAGGCAAGGCCTATGCCCGGCCAGGTTTGGACGGGAGTTACACTGCTCGCTGCTTGATGCTTCCATTACTTTGCTCGCTAGGCCTGTGGGCCCCATATGCATTGTGCTCGTGATCGGCACGTGATGATAGCTCGTGCCTTGTTTATGACCGGGTTTGGGCCGGGCATATCAATATATATATATTCTTTTTGTTATATCATCATCGTAAACTTTATTTATCAATTCCAAAGAAATATACTTATTTTATTAATAAAAAAATTATGAATTAACTACGAATTATTTTCAACAAAAAAAGTAATTAATGAAAATTTATCTTAAACATAAATTGCCCTTAAAAATTGACATATATTTTTAGATAAAAATAATTGAAATTAAAAAACTATACAATATATTTTCATATAATAAAATATCTCATTCAAATTGTGGTGGAAAAATAAAAATAATAAAGATAGAAAACATATTGGTAGTTTGGTTTGTTAGTTAAGATTTGAGAGATTTAATGTTTTAAAAGAGTTGTATAAAGAGTCTTAGTTATTTGAATATTTTTTTATAGTGTTAAAAAAATGTAAATAAAATAAAAACCGAAGTATTTAAAGAGTTATTTAGTGATCCATCATCGTATATATCGCTTAAAAAACGTTAAACTATCGTGATTTGCCTTTAAACCACATCTTAATCTTTATCATTACATCAATGCTACTGTTATTTTGCGGGGATCCCCCAAGGAATGGCAAGTGATGGGACCCGACCTGGGTCCCTCTACGTGGACCGACCACGTGGATTCCAGCTAGGCTTGGTCTGGTCCCACCGAGGGCCGAAGACCATTCCCCAGTCAATCATCATCGACAATCACTAACCAGCCGATGAAGTACCGGCGACCACAACCTACCGAGCACAACAGGCGATCATGAATCAACACCCGACCATACGATCGAGGATCACCTATGCTCGGTACCCTTCTCGGGATAAGACAGTTTAGCCCGTAGCCCGTACATAGCATCCGGTGCCTTCCCCACAAGAGCCGAGCAAGCCATGCAAGCCGCTATACCTTATCGGCTTACTCTTACTCGCCTACAATCCACACCGCACACGCACACTGACCACTCAGAAAGCCAACACAGGGAACAAGTCCCACCAGTAGGGACCCTCATATCAATCATGACTCCAAATCTAAGCTACTATAAAAGGAAACCTTTCCCTTCAAGAAAGGTAAGATTTACTTAACATTGCAAACTTACTATATTGCTGAGAATAGAAAAAAGCACACAAAGAGATTACTCTCAATAGACTGACCGGAAGCTTAAGGGAACGCCTAGCTCCAGCACACACATATATTACCCTATTATCGACTCTCACACCGGAGGGTCAGAGCTGAAACCCAAGACCCTAACGGTAGTCTTCCTTTCGTGTATCCACCAACCAAGATCAACCATCAAGCCTAGATATCCTAACTAACTGTGTACCCCTGCACTCATACACCGACACGTGACCCACAAAAGTCGGACACGCCGCCTTGGTCCATTACGTGGATCGCCAAAGATAGTCACCCCATCTTTGTGGCGTGATCAAGTGGTTCCGTTGCCGGGAAACGACCAAGTGAAAGTTTACAATCAATGGATCAACAGACTCCCACCAAACAAAACCAACCAGGGGCGAACAAACTACCACCCTCACCAGCAAGCAAATTAACGGATATGGACATAGATCCGATCACCTCAAAAGCAACAAGAGGCCGAGCCGCTCACAATATCGACGAGGAGGCTCGTGGATCAACCTCGAACGGAGGGAGAAAGTCCCATCAACAAGAAAACTTCCTCATGGAAGTAAAATTCGGGAACGCCGTAAATCTTACTTCACAGAATTCAAGAAGCTGAGCTCAAAATGTACGAGCTTCAGCAAAAGATAAAAGCTACCACTACCCCCCAAGAGGAATGATCACCGACCATCCAAAATGCCACCTCGAAGGGAAAAAATAAAGCGATGGCTATATCCCGGCCCAGTGCAAGATCCCGGCTGGGAAAAAGAGCGAACGAGCAGGCGCCCAAACCCAGTGTTCAAAGCTGACTAACTTTTCCTAACGAATCTAAACGCTCCCGGCGAGCACGAGAAAGGAGCGAAGAAGGGAATCTAGGCGGAGACGAGGCGAACAAAACCGTAACATGTGGGCATTGCACACAATCTCAAGAATCGTGCCGGATACCCCAAGAGTGGCCTGAACGCGACCACCGAGGTACAAGTATCGACCAAGAAGCCTTCTTTCAAGGCGGTCGAGCAGAGGTAAAATTTTTAAAAGGTCGACTAGAGGCCATGGAGAAGGGAAAACCCATGCTATTACCTCCTGCTAAGAATGGCCCATTCCAGGAAAGAATGAGGAAAGCTCCCCTCCCAGACAAAAAGGTCCCAATTTTTGAGCCATACCAGGGTCTAACCAATGCCATCGATCACATGTCTAGTTTTGAGGTGAAGATGAACGCAGTTGCTCCCGAGGACGAGGATGCGCTGGGAAAGATTTTTGCAGGACATTGAAAGGAAAGGCTCAAATGGTATACGTGCCCGCCACCGGATTCCGTGGAAAGTCGGGATGAATTCAAAGTGTATGTTTGTCAACCTTGCCTCGGCAGACTCAAATTAAGAAACAAACCGACCTCGCTGGGATCGAACAAATGGATTAATGAATCCAATCAACTCTACATGGATAGGTTCATGGCTATGGTGGACCGTATACCATATATTTCTGAGGAGTCCATTAAAATGTGCTTCATCTCCTCGCTTACAACAGGACCGATGAGGTGAAATGATGTTGCGCGACCAAACCTGGCCGGGAAATATGCCCACGCAATTCGGGTAATCAATACCGAAGATGCGGAAGGAGGGCAATGAGAAGAAAGAAGGAAAGAAGAAGGAGCAGAAGCGAGGGCACCGAACTCGTGACAACTCGAACAAAGGTGGTCGAGGGTCCAACAACAAGGGGGATGATAATAGAGGGAAAAATGTGTGGGACGATGTTGACTGGACCCCACTCAATGCTAGCCGCGAGCATATCATGAATGTCCTGCTCGACCGTGATAAAATTGATAGGCCTGGCCATCAAGGAAACTCTGCACCCTCGCAATCCCAACAAACTATGTGCCTACCACAAAGATATTCGGCATACGATCGAGGACCGCATCAACTTGAAAAAGGCCATCCAAAAGTTGATTGACGTGAGGCGAGCTGTGAGGTTTGAAATAAGGGGAAATGACCAAAGAAGAAAGGCCGAGGAGCCGTAAAGACATCGTAATCCCTACGATAATGGAGGACCGAGGAACGTGATCAATACTATCGTGAAGCATCGCCAAGTGGAACCCAGCCTAAAAACATGATTTACAATTTGAAGCATGTGGTTCACATGATGCCGCGATCTGATGAAGCAGGAGGAATCACCTTCTCAGCCAGCGAGCTCGCAGCCTAGTCGATCGCCGCTAACAACCCTTAACTCGCGAGTGAGGATTCACAATAGCGAGGTGAAGCGAAGTTCTCATAGATACAAGGTGAAGGGATATCCTGATACGCATGCTTTAAGGAAATGGGGGGGAACGCCCACCTCAAAGCATCGAGCAATGTACGCTGAGGGTTTCACTCACTTTCACCGGCATAAAGTGGCGGTGAAAGGAATCATCACGCCTCGGTGATCCTCTGGGAAGAGACCAATACTCCTCGAATCCAGGAGATTGATTTTCTAGTACTTGACCTACCATCCCCATACAACGCCATACTTGGTTCACCTTCCCGCATAAAATTTCAAATGGTCGCATCCATGGCTCATCAAAGAGTCAAATACCCCGCCGAAAAAGGGATTGGAATGGTTTTGAATGATGCGCCAAGTACTTTGGAATATATCTACAAGGAGAAAACCCAAAAAGAAAAGGTGGTGATTTCCATGCCCGAAGGAGAGGTGGTCGAAGTCGAGATCGACCAAAAGAAGTCGAGAGACGTAAGGGGAAATATTACCAAGATTTCCCGAACCCACTCACGCCTAGCACTAAAGCCGGGAACGCCACCGCACAAATGGCCCGAGACACAAGCCGGAACGCCACTGCCGTTTCCATGGAGCAAGCGAAGCCGGGAACGCCAGCCGCCAAAAAGGGAAAGTCGAAGACCTTCTAGTCGGTCATATCAAAGACCCGGCTATCACCAAAGTAATCACTATTGAAAGCCTGGACATTGATCATCAACCAGCCATCGAGCCTAACGATGACTTGATGAAATCGTGATCAACCTCGATTTCCCGAGCGTAAGGTCCGAGTAGGAAGGGAAATCCCCAAGGAAGAGCGAGCAAATGATCATCAAGTTACTAAAAGAAAGCTTGGATGTGTTCGCCTCGAGGATCGATGATACGGGAGGGATTAGCGAGGACGCCGCTATGCACCGCTTAAGCATTGACCCGCACTTCATCCCAATACAACAAAAAGCACGAATTTTTTCCTGAAAAGGCACAACTATCAAGGAAGAAGTGTCGAAATTGTTGAAAGCCAAAATTATTAAAGAAGTCTTGTATGCAACCTGGATTGCAAATGTAGTTATGGTGAAGAAAATAACCGAAAATGGCGAATGTGTGTAGATTTTACCGATCTAAATAAAGCTTGCCCAAAAGATTGGTATCCACTACCCCGAATCGACCAACTTGTGGACTCCATATCTGGGCACAAAATTTCGCTTTGTAGATGCATATTCGTGATATCATCAAATCAAAATGTGGTTGGCCGACCGTGATACACACAAAGATTCCGAGTACCGGCGTTGTATTGTTACACAATGATGCCTTTGGTCTCAAGAACGCGGGGCTACATACCGTAGAATGGTGAATAAAGTGTTCGGAAACCGCTTGGGCGTAAATGTAGAAGCCTACATTGATGATATGGTTATCAAAACGAAGCATTCGACCATGCCAAAGATTTAGAAACCTTCTCGAATCTACGAAGGAACAAAATGAAGCTCAACCCGCTAATGTGCTCGAGTGATAGAAGGAAAGTTCCTTGGCTACATGGTGAATGAGAGAGGAATCGAGGCCAACCCGTAAAAGATAAAAGCATTGACGCACCATGGATGTGCCATCCTCGATCAAATACGCCCAAGCCTTAATGGTCGGATCATCGCTTCTTAGTCGCTTCATCGCCAAATCACCGAAAAGAGCTTGCCTTTCTTTAAAGTATTGAAAGGAGGCAAAAGTTTGAATGGACAATTGATTGCACAAAAGCTTTTGAAGAACCTCGAGAGTATCTAGGCCGACCACCACCTCAAGATCCCAATACCCGAGGAGAAGCTATACATTTATTTGTCGCATCGACTCTGGCTGGTCCGCAGCCTTGGTCGAGAGGAAGATAACATCCGAGGCCGATCTACTACGCTCTCATGCGCTACGATGTTGAAGGGAGATATTTAGAGGTGGAAAAATTGGTGCTCGCTTGATCATTGCCGCACGGAAATTAAAAGCTTACTTTCAGCACACTCGATCATCAGATACACCGATTTTCCTTTGAGAAAAATCATGCATAAACCCGACATGGCGCGTGATGTTGAAATGGCTCAGAGCTTTCCGGTATGACATCGCCTATGAGGCCGAAAAACGATCCGAGCAATGTGTCTTGGCCGACTTTATAGCCGAGACCTCATTTACTCTACCAAGGCGAAGCAGAGAATGCTCGAGGAATCACCCCACGAGCACAAAAGCGACAACATCCGCGAAGCGAAGAAACAAAAACAAGGCCGCTTCTATATTGGACCTTGTTCGTGGATGGCTCGGCAGAGCGTAAAGGAGTGAGCCGACTCACATGAGTATCCTGCATTCAGAGAAATTGACATGGCGTTAAGATTCCAGCTCAAGACATCAAACAATCAAAGCCGAATATGAAGCCTGATCGCCTGAATCGAGCTCGCACTAGCCTTAGGGCCAAAGATATAGTGATTTTTAGCGACTCCTGGAAGCAAATATCGGGCGAATATGAAGCAAATCACCCAAGATAGCCAAGTACCAACAATTGACACACAAAATTGTTAAAACTTTTCAACTATTGGGAGTTAGAACAAATCCTCGAGAGAGGGAAATTCCAGCGATCATCTCTCCAAAATCGCATCCTCTGAAACCGAGGAAGCTTCTCCTAATATTGAGCTTATGTTCCTCGTGATCCCACCATCGCTATTTAGGAAATTATGGTCGCCGATGAAATCCCAAGGTGCTGGATCGACGACATAAAGGAATTACATCAACAGGCACTCGCCGTAAGGGAGAAGTGAAGCCCAAATAGTTAGAAACCGAGCATGCAGATACTCTGTGGGAGGCATGCTTTATAAACGATCAAATACCAAACCTCTCCTTCGATGCATACGACTGTGAGACAAAGGAACGATCTATTCGGCCGGCCGAGGTGCATGAGGGCGAAGTGTGGGGACACCTCAATGGAGCGAGGACCCTCGTCGACAAGATGAATTTCCACTGTTATTATTGGCCGAGCATGAGGAGAGACGCAATGAATATGTAAGGAAGTGTGACAAATGCCAAAGATTTGCAAATATTCCTCTGCTACCTCGGTCTTGCAAACTCCGGTAGTCGCCCTTTCGACATGGGGGATCGACCTTATTGGTCCCTTTCCCAAAGCAAAATATGGTGTGCGTATGTGATCGTCGCCGCCGTCGCCGCCGACTACTTCACCAAATGGATAGAAGCAAAGCCACCGGCTAGCATAACCGAAGATCAAAATGCAAGTTTACCTACGAGCGTATTTTCTCGCCGCTTTCGGCTTCCTGATGATCGCCTCGACCATGGCACTCAATTTTCCAAAAAATTACCGCAAGCCGTGATCGGCTAAATGTTAAGCACATAATGTCTTCCAGTAGCTCACCCACGTGGCAAACGGCCAGCAAGAGGCAGGAATAAGAAGATCATGCACGCCTTGAAGCGAAATTTAGACGAGAAAAAGGGAAGTCGGTTAGAACAGCTACCACCGTGGCATGGGGAATTAGAACATCTAAGCGAGGATCAACTGGTGAAACCCCGTTCGCATTAACATATGGCTCTAAGCAATGGCACCAACCGAGCTAGCTCCTTCCCACCATTCGGGTTACCTTATTCGATCAACAATGTAACGATTTATCCGCATGTACCGATCCGGATAATCTCGAAGAAAGGCGACTAGAGGACCGACTTTAATGATCAATTACAAGAAACTCACAAAGATTCACCATGACAAAAAGTTAAATTGAGAGCCTTCCTAGTTGGAGACTTGGTTATGAGAAAGATTGAAGCTACAAAAGTAAAGGTGGGAAGAAATAAGTTGTCTCCAAATTGGGAGGGTCCATTCGTAATAACTAGCATTGTGAAAGAAGGAACCTACAGTTGGCCGAGCTAGATGGTACACCTTTAAAAAATCCTGGCATGCGATCATCTCAAGGCGTATTATCATTAATGTAACTTTGTAAATGATTGCAAGCTTAGTGAATGACAAGTCTTTTTCCTCTAAAAACTAGTGTTATCGCTCATTTTCATTCTCGAACGGAGATGCACAGGACCCATCCTCGCACGGAGGTGGGAAAGACCTTATCCTCTGTGATACGAGGAAGGCCAACAAAAATGACAAAAGCCAACAAAATGACAAAAGTTCATACTCATTCCCATCCTCGCATTTAGGTGGGAAAAAGACCTTATCCTCTGTGAGGTAGACGAGGAAGGCCAACAAAAATGATAAATAAGTCAAAGTACTTTATTCCCATCCTCGCATTTAGGTGGGAGAGTTCCGAGGATCTTATATAAGGAAAAAGCGATCATTCAAAAAAAAGTAAGTACAAACATGCTTAGCTTTAATCACCCCTGCACGCGAGCATAGTTGGAAATAAAGCTAAGATAAAGACAAGTAAAATTATTCATATAGCTCATTTTAATCAATTAAAATGAATAAGCAAAAATTGTTTAAAACAAATAAAAATTGTTTGAAGTAAAGGCACATTCGCTTGTGACCACTTAATGAGAAAACAAACAACTATTCTGGGAGATTGACCACCTCGGTTTCTGATGAGGGGCAGGAAGACCATGTTGCTCGGCAGCTGGGACGCAATTTCAAATTCAAATCTTGGAG
>CM028378.1:166064501-166211739 GCA_013146195.2 Codonopsis lanceolata
TTAAATCGTTGTTTTCCACCAAGTGTAGCCGAGTTGTTAATTGTCCGAATGTTGCGCCGATCTTGAATTTTAAACTCTACTTGTGCATGCTATGTGTTTAAACTTGATTATTTGACTCCGCACGACTAGGGATCTCTGATTGTCCCGGGGTCCGTCACACAGATCTTCAAGAAATGCTTTATGTTGCTCAACCTCCAAAGTTTCGTGGAAAAGGTAAAGAGACTCATGTCTATTAAAGCTTAAGAAGGCCCTCTATGGTCTTAAGGCTCCTGCCCGGTATGAAACTCTCCAAATTCTTAGTAGAACAAGGATTTGTGTGAGAAAGATCGACACCCTCACTCTATTCATTCTCAAGCACAAAGGACACTCTCTCGCTAGTACAAATCTATGTCGATGATACAATCTTCTGATCTACAAATGAGAAGTCACAAAGCGATTCAAACACTCATGATCGAAAATTTCAAATGAGTATGATGGAGAACTCACATTCTCTTGGGACTTCAAATTCAACAATCCAACAAAGGAATATTCATCGCCCAATCCAAGTATGCTAAAGAACTTGTCAAAAAGTTTGATTGAAATGGCAAACACCTTCGATACACCAATGGCTAAATGCAAACTTACAAAAGACCTTACAACGAAAGAAAGTTGACATCACCCACTATAGGGGAATAATTGATCTCTACTCTATCTCACCGCCACAGACCGACATAGTGTATATCGCCGTTTGGTATGCTAGATTTCGCTGCACTGTGAGTCACATCTTCTTGTACCTAAAAAGAATCATTATATGTATCGATACCACCAACTTAGGTATCCGTATCCAAGGGAATCTTCTTCAACTTAGTTGGCTACTCGATGCCGACTATGTCGTCGCCAAGTCGACGTAAAAAGCACCAGCTGAACTTGTCAATTTCTAGGAGACGCATGTCTCTTGGCTAGCAAGAAACAAGCTTCGTTTCCAACTCCACCACCGAAGAAGTACATAGCCGCTGGTAGTACCGCCACATTAACTCATGGATCAAACAATTGGTGGATTACGACATCAAAGTAGCAGACGCTTCAATCATGTGTGATAACACCTCAAAGAATCTCGATCACCCACAATCCCGTGATGCATTCCAAGACAAAGCATATCGATGTTCGATATCATTTTCTAAGGGACAATGTAGAAAGAGGAACATTAGCATGAAGTACATTTTAACCGACCATCAACTAGCGTAGATATCTTCACAAAAGCTCTCTGTAAGCGCATGTGCTTGCTTATCTCGTGGGAGAGAGTATTTCTTGGTATGCTTGACTTAACTCGCTTAATTTTTAATAAAAATTTATTTTTCATTAAAATATTTTTGAGCGTTCTTAACAACCTCTCTAAGCGCACTTGATATTATATTTAAGGCAGCATTTATTTCTTTTAAGAGAAAAGTCAAGAATTCATACAAATATCGGAGACAAAGGTAAGTTTTCTAAACTCCTAGTATTAGAAGGTTATTTATGAAAATTGCCAAGGACTGATTTCAAAATTGGTTGAGATATTTTTCAAAAAGGTACTTTTTCTCTCTCCTAAAGCCGTCACTCATTAAGTCTTTTCAAGGAAAAGGCGTCTGACTTAAAGTCCTTTCACAAGTCACTATGACTGATTTCACGTCTTTTCATTTATAAACTCTCAACCGCCAAAATCTTAATTCACAAACTGCCTCTTACTCTCTCTTAACTCCTCCTTCTCTCTAAAACTTCTTGCTTCCCTTCTCAGACTGCTCGTCACAGAGCTAAATCATGTAATCACTCTTCATTTTCATCTTCTATTTCTGCAAATCTACTTCAATGGTAAGGCGAATCTAACCCTAACTCAGTCACTAAGGTGTAAGCACAAATTTACATATTTTTGCTTGTGAATCCGCCATTGTTGACTGTTCATAAAGTTTATAGCTCTACATCTCTTTAATCTTCAAAATTTACTATTTGTTACTGGTATTAGCTACATATTACTGTTCATATACCGTCAATTTCAGTTCTCTGGGTAAGGTTCAGTCTGTATGAGACATTTCATGTGTTGTCTAGAAAATTTGGGCTTAATGGTAGGTTCTGTTCATACTCCGAGTTTTTGAGATTTTGCCCTAATTTCTTTACTTGAAATTCTTCAGCCGGCACTTCTTCTACATCTCGCTATTCCCCGAATGTGCAGTTCGGTTCTGATTCCGACATTCGAACCTGCCCCCCACTATGTATCATCCTCGAATGTGCATCGACGAACCCTCTGCTCGAGCATACGCCTGGGTCAAAATAGCCGATGACTGAACTGTCCTAAGATTCGCCTGCGTTTCATGC
Source organism: Codonopsis lanceolata (assembly GCA_013146195.2). Classification (NCBI taxonomy): domain Eukaryota; kingdom Viridiplantae; phylum Streptophyta; class Magnoliopsida; order Asterales; family Campanulaceae; genus Codonopsis; species Codonopsis lanceolata. Next base: position 166,066,830 of record CM028378.1, read on the forward strand.
TAAAAGAGGCCGAACACTACAACTACCTTCTAGCGGAAGAATTTTCCGTAAGGCGATAATCAACTAATCCGTAACTTCTATCACCGCTCGCTGCTGCCGTCAGACCGCCTCCATCACCATCATCGCAGATCCGTAATCGCCAAGATTATAGGCGTGAATTGGATGGACCTACTTCTCTCACCGATGCCAGAAAGCTTCGCTTGGTCCTACATGCTGGGAGAACACCCCTAAGGAGGCTCAAGCTAAGATGAAAGAATACGCTTCAAGATGACGCCTACTTCCTCACCATCTCTTCGACAAAAGTATGATTTTCAAGAATGGTACTCATGACGTGATGACTTTAGACCACCTCGAATACACCTCTCGCTGCCTCTCAACATACGACTCAACTGGCACATATATTTTATTTGAGCCGGCTGATGAGGCTATTGATGCGCCAAAGCTTCTCTCAAGCGTAAGTAATTATTTGTTCGACTCATCAACTCCCTTCTTCGATCCAACACGCAATTTCACACACGCATGATGGCATTTGAGAAGAAGAAGGTTCAGAAATCAATCCAATTCACCTGCACATTCATCATCAACCATCACAAACTGAAGAACGAGAAGCGAGAACAGCAAGGTCTCCCTCCTCTACTCATAGTCCATGCTATGAATCCACCTCCACTTGTAATAATCAAAATTAACCCCGAGACAACGGTGGATGCATTCATGGCCAAGCAGCTAAGCAAGAAGCTCTCAAAGGAAGCTGCTGCAGAAGGCTGCTCCAGCAAAGCTGTCGACCCTGCTCCCTCAAAAACTTCCAAAAAGAAGAAGAAGACTTCTTCTGCTGAGGAGGAGCCGGTTCTCAAGAAAAGGAAAGTTTCTTCTTCCAGTGCTGCTGCTGTCAACCCTGCTTGCTCCCAAGCCAAAAAGAAGAAAAAGACTGATGCTTCTTCTGCTCCTGCTCCTATGCCTGTTGAGGCCGCTGAACCAGACCCTGCTCCTCTCCGCTCTCGAAAGCGTAAGTCCAAACGTACCGAACCTTCTGAACCCTTCATTCAATTCATTCCCCCTTCATCTCCTATCTCTTCTTCCTCCCCTTCTCTTACTTCTTCAACAGCCCCTGCTGCTGTTGGGGAGGAGCCTGCTCCTACCCCTTCTTCTCCTACTTCCTCTTCAACCCCTGCTGTTGTTGAGGAGGAGCCCACTTCCCCTGTTCCAAAGAAGAAAAAACGCAGGCTTCGCAAGAAGTCTGTGGTTCCTACACCTTCTTCTCCACCTTCTCCTACCATAGACACTATCCCTTCTCCACCTTCTTCTCCCAAACCTATTTACTTCATTCCTCCCGAATCCTCCTTAGTTATCATTCCTGCTCACACTAACCCTTCTCATTCATTCTTATGCCATAACATTTCTCCTTTCTTGACCCTCATATATCTACTCTACTCTATCAAACAGCCTTCCTACCCGAAATCTTTCCTCCTATCTCCCGGTATATTACCCCCATTTCCATCTCTGCTGACCTTTATCAGATTCTATTTCCCTCTATCTCTTCTGCCACTCATTCTTTTCTCTTTAATCTCTCTTCCATTTCTGATATTCTCTACCCTTCTGACTCCCCTCCTAACTTCATTCTTCTACCTGACTATCCTTTTCCCTCTTATCTTTTAGAAGCCTCTTCCTCCTCTTCTGCTTCTTCCAATTTTAGTAGCTCAACTACTGATATTGAAATAGATTCTAAACCCACTTCTCCTCCGCCTACATCCTCTGCTGCTCACCAACCTGCTTCATCTTCCTTCTCTCCAATTTCTGCTCCCCATACTGCTGATACCCATATCTCAGTCAACCTCAACCCTTCTTCCCTTCCTTCAAACACTGCTGACCATGCCCTTCTCGATCTCCTCCGCACCAACAATGCCCAACACTTACCAACAAAGACAGCTCTTCTATGGCACAGCAGATCGAGGTGCTTAGTTATGGCCTCAATGCCACTCATGCCACCGTCTTCGACATTGGCAAGATTGTTGATCAGCTGGTGAACGACACCGCTCAGGCATTCACCACTCACCAATTTCTAGTTCAAGACCAACAGGAAGCTCTGATGGGCATGTTACACTCCCAGCAGATCAGCATTCGTGCTCTCTTTAACGAGCTCAAGACCGAAATAGCACGAGCCATCATTCATAGACGTGAAGTTGCTGCTTTCACTGCTGTTTGCCATGTTGAGCGCGCAAATGAGAGAGCTGCTGCTGCCGAACAGCGTAGGGTTGCTGCCATCAGGGAGGAGAGAGCTACGCACTTTTTGAATCAAGCTCTCATTGAAGAAAAGAACAGACTACGAGAACGCCTCAATGACAGAATCAGGATCTGGGTTGGAGACTACTTAGAACGACGACGCACCCAGCCTCATCTATTCTGAACATATTGGTATTCTGTTCTATGTCTTCTATTTCAAACTCTGCTATTTTGCAAAAACTTCAGCTATTAAACAGCTTGTTTAATCACAGATGACTTATGCTTTTAAGTTTAAATTGCTCTATCGTATTATGATCTGGTCTATTTAAACTTCGTGTTTAAATCTTTATATTTTGCATGTGCACTTATCTCAAGATTTAAACTCTGCTCTACTTAGTACTTGATATTAATGCTTTTATCTTGTAAGTACTTTGTCTAGCTATCTCTCTACTAAGACTTCTGCTCTGAGAGGCATGTCTGCTCTTCTTAATAAAAATCTTTAAGACATGTTCTTATCTCATTGCATGATTCAAATTCTGCTAGTAGCTGAGATGATGACATCAACCAAATAGGAGGAGATTGTTGATCCCTATAGTTCTAGATTTGGTTGAAGTCATCTTCTGATTCTATTGAACAGTGGCTAAAAGGTCTGCGTACCGATTAGTGTGGCAACTGTCTTAGAATCAAAGCTGTTTAGAACTGTTTAGTGTTAGTTTAGGCGCGGACAAGCAGGCTTCTTCAGCAGCCTTAGAAGAACAGCAGACTTTGAAGTCCGCTCAAAGAGCGAAAAATCAAGAATAGCCAAATCACGAAATTATGACACGTATAGACCTATCTAGATATTTTGGAAAATATCCAGTCATAATGTCTTCATCGAATTTCACTTTGAAGAAGTCAACTCTTCATCTTCGACAACCGTCTGCATCGGGCGTCTCTGAAACATGAAGTCTGAAGATATTACCCTTTTTGGCTAAGAAGACTTTCTAAGCTGCAACGCCTGCAATCTGAAAGCTTACTCTATTTGGGAATGTCCTCTCTGTACACACTGCATCTCTAATGACTGTGGCTCTTACATCTCCCAAAGCGCCGAATTGCATTCAATGCAATAGAACGTTGGACACATTTCTCTCTGCCTCAGTCCAACGGTCCAAAAGATCTCTCCGGTATTTATTCAAGTTTTGAAGATCTGAAGAAACAACTCTTGCGCATTAAACACTCAAGCCTCATCTTCAATACTCAAGCATTCAAGAGATCAAAGGACAAGAACTAACACTTCACCAAACTTCCTGAAGCTATAGATCTGCCAGTCTTAAATTTGTTTCAGCTTCATCTAGTTTGTCTTTAAAAATTGTTCTTTACTTTAGCACGTGTGAGAACAATTAATCCTTGATTGTTCCTCTCACCATTATACACTTGGTTAAAAACCCATTTTGTACACGATCCATTAGAGATCTTTCTCATAAACCCAGTGGATAAACAAGTGCACTTTTAAAATCCAAAGCTAACCACTTTGGTAGTGGACGTAGTACTATTCACAGTACGAACCACTTCAAAACGCTGTATTCTGTCTGATATGTTCTTGAAATTTCTATTAACTGCTTATACTGATCTAGAATCTCTTCTGAATCTGTACTACTTAAGCAGATCTCTAGTCTTCGAGAACCTCTTGCTTCGCTTTAACACTTCTAGTTAAATCATTTTAAGAAATCATTAAGAAGTGTTTATAAAAAGTTTTTTTTAAAAAATCATAACTAGGCTATTCAACCCCCCCCCCTTTCTAGCCTAGATTGAGCCTATTTTGGGACCAACATTTTCCTTACAGCCGCCACTTCTATTCTCTTTTTTTTTTTTTACTTACCTTGAAAAAGTTTCCCACTTTTTCTTTTCTTCTTTTGCCTACTACTTCCTTAGTGTACTAACTCTCCTCACCCCACCCCCACTTCAAAGTCAACCACCCAAAAACTTTTCTTAATATTTTCCCCCTTCCCTGCTACTCCTCCGTTCCTTCCCCTTTTTTTTCTATTCCACCCAGCTTCTTCTGCACCGCCCATGCTACTCCTCCGTTCCCTCTTCTTCTTTTTTTCTTTCCATTCTATTCTGCCAGCAACCTACAAACCCACCTCCATTCCTCTTCTACATGCACAGGAAATAAAATTCAGTACATCATCTTTTATTATTCTGTCGATTCCAACAACAACTCATTTACTAAATGTAAACTAATCTAATCCCTATTGACTTTTTTTTTCTCCAGTGCCTAACCCAAAACTCACACACCCTCTTCCCCGACTATGTCTTCTCGATCTCTCTGTCATTCTTTATCCTTCAAATGCAACACTCCCTCTCAAACACACAAATACCATATAACAAAATTTTTATTTATTTAAACAAATAAATCCTACAACTTTTGAAGCAGAGGAGTTCAAGAATTACCTCAAATCGGTTTGTTCATTTCACTTGTGGCTTCTTCGACAGTGCTCCGTCCACCTCCTTCACCTTCAGTCTGATCTGCTATCTCTCTCTCTCTCTCTGCTGATGACCCATCTAGAGGCATCCCCCCTTTTATAATCATAGTAAATAGTCTTTTGCTTTCCTCCATTATTGCCGGAGTAAAAGAGCCACCACCGTTTTCCTTCAACGGCAGCATGCTCCGGCCTCTTCACTATCCCCAATTACTGTGCTATTAACTGATGTGTTTAATTCCCTTGCTATTATTATTGTTGTTGTTGTTGTTGTTGTTGTTGTTGTTGTTGTTGTTGTTGTTGTTGTTGTTGTTGTTGTTGTTGTTGTTGTTGTTGTTGTTGTTGTTGTTGTTGTTGTTGTTGTTGTTGTTGTTGTTGTTGTTGTTGTTGTTGTTGTTGTTGTTGTTGTTGTTGTTGTTGTTGTTGTTGTTGTTGTTGTTGTTGTTGTTGTTGTTGTTGTTGTTGTTGTTGTTGTTGTTGTTGTTGTTGTTGTTGTTGTTGTTGTTGTTGTTGTTGTTGTTGTTGTTGTTGTTGTTGTTGTTGTTGTTGTTGTTGTTGTTGTTGTTGTTGTTGTTGTTGTTGTTGTTGTTGTTGTTGTTGTTGTTGTTGTTGTTGTTGTTGTTGTTGTTGTTGTTGTTGTTGTTGTTGTTGTTGTTGTTGTTGTTGTTGTTGTTGTTGTTGTTGTTGTTGTTGTTGTTGTTGTTGTTGTTGTTGTTGTTGTTGTTGTTGTTGTTGTTGTTGTTGTTGCTGTTGTTGTTGTTGTTGTTGTTGTTGTTGTTGTTGTTGTTGTTGTTGTTGTTGTTGTTGTTGTTGTTGTTGTTGTTGTTGTTGTTGTTGTTGTTGTTGTTGTTGTTGTTGTTGTTGTTGTTGTTGTTGTTGTTGTTGTTGTTGTTGTTGTTGTTGTTGTTGTTGTTGTTGTTGTTGTTGTTGTTGTTGTTGTTGTTGTTGTTGTTGTTGTTGTTGTTGTTGTTGTTGTTGTTGTTGTTGTTGTTGTTGTTGTTGTTGTTGTTGTTGTTGTTGTTGTTGTTGTTGTTGTTGTTGTTGTTGTTGTTGTTGTTGTTGTTGTTGTTGTTGTTGTTGTTGTTGTTGTTGTTGTTGTTGTTGTTGTTGTTGTTGTTGTTGTTGTTGTTGTTGTTGTTGTTGTTGTTGTTGTTGTTGTTGTTGTTCTCATTCTTATTATCATTCTTATTGTTATTATTATTATCATTATTATTATCATTATTATTGTCATTATTATTGTTATTATTATTATTGGACCATTAATTTGGCTCAAGCCCGATTACAAATAAATAACCCAAATGTGTACCAAAACTAAGTGGGTTTGTTATTAAATTAAAGTAGGCACAATTATCTATTTTATTCAAATTAGGTCAAATCATAAATACCAGTCCAAGTACATTTACTCCAAAATAATACAATAAGAAATTAGGGATATTACATTGTGAAACTGAGTCTGTATTGGAATTTCTTTTGTTACAAGTTCTTGAATTATGTCCAACTTCTCCACACTTTCCACACTTCAAAGATTTCTGACATCTCTTCAATTTGTGTTGATTGCTGGAAGATGCAGGTGGCTCATCAGGCTGTCTTCTTCTCAGTTTCTTTGGTCTTCCAGGTTTGTTTTCATATTTTAGGGGCAAAGGGGGTGGTAAGTGGTAACTGACACTTGGGCCACAACTCAGATCCAGTAATACCCATTATGGCATGCTCATATGCCTTCATGTATGTCCCAACAGTGTAATAATCATTGACATAAGACTCGGGATTTTCCTTCCTACACCAAATGGCCAAGCAAGCATGTTTACAAGGAATGCCTGTCAACTCCCATCTTTTACAAGTGCATAACTGTAGAGCAAGATCCACACTGTGTTGGTCAAATGGGCCACTGATCTCAAAATGCCAATCATCTACCTTGATAGGTATGCCTTCAACACCATTCTTGGAATTCTTCTGAACAAGACTTCTTATCCTAAGACATAGTCTGGAATCCCAATTCTTGGCTTTATCTCTATTAACTTGTAACCTACTCATCACCAAATGTCTTATTGTCTCAAGCATAGTTATAATTGGCTTGTCTCTTGCATCAAGAATAAAAGCATTGAAGCTTTCACACATATTATTAAGCACGATATCACACTTAGGTTGAGTGCCAAAATGTGACCTAGACCATTGACTTGCAGGCTTATTGACTAGCCACTCATAAGCATCCCCATCCAACTCTTTCAATTCTTCCATTCTTGCCTTAAACACTTCAACTATGGTTGCCCTGGCTGCTGCCCATAAAGAATTTTTGATTGACTGCCCTGTGAACCCATCCCTTTTCATGTTTGTGTGTAAATGTCTAACACAGAACCTATTTTCAGCATTTGGAAACAGATCTTCAAATGCAGGTATGAGCCACTTCTGTTTATCACTCATGAATGTCCATTCAAATTGATCTTCAAAGCCTATGTCACTCTCCAACAATGATAAGAACCAAGTCCAAGAGTCTTTTGTTTCATTTTCAACTGCTGCATAAGCTATGGGAAACATTTGATTATTTGGATCAACCCCTAACTTGGCCAACAATCTGTCCACCTTGAGGGCCTTTCAAAAACACCCATCCACCCCTATAATCTTCCTACTCGAAACCCTTTTTACAAGCATCAAAACAAATGTAAAGCCTTTGAAATGTAGGCTTACCAGCTTCAACATCAGACAATTTCAAAACCACACTTGAACCTGGATTTGACCTAAGTAATTCTAGGCAATAGTCTCTTATTTGGTGAAATTGCTGCTTCAAAGTCCCTTCCAATAGTTGTTTGGCTTTCTTTTTTGCTCTATATTCTTGTTGTTTTGAGACATTAGCCTTAAGTTTGGTACACAACTCATTCCTGAATTCTTTAGTTCCTAAACTTGGATTTTCTTTGAATTTCTTCATGAATGTCCTTCCAATCCAACCAGACCTAATACTTGGGTTGTTGAAAGTCCATCCACACTGTGTATGAATTTGATTGTAACCTTTCAATTGCCATGATTAATCATTTTGCATTGGTGCAGCATATGCATACCAATGACATCCTTCATTTCTACAACTTGCTCTTAATCTTCTGCCATCATTCCTATCAAATCTAATAACCACCCCCCTTCTAAGACAAAATGTTTCAATAACATCTTTCACTTCCTTCTTGCTACTATGTATGGTTCCCAGTTTCAATTTAGGTTTCTTATCAGTCTTAGAATTGTGTTTAGGATATTTTGTTTCTGGTTCCTCATCACTGCCCAAGATGCTCTCAAAGTCATCACTATCAGAAAGTTCCTTATCACCTCCTCATTCATCCTATTAGCCATAGTCTCACTCACATATTCATTATGCACTGACTTTCCCTTCCCCACAGCACCATCAAACTCAATATCATAATCAACATATTTTTCAAATTCATTATCATCTTCTTCCATATCATATTCAGAGTCATTAAATTCTTCAGAATAAGATGAATTAGAAGACAAAGAAGCATTGACATTTGAGTTTTCTGGCATGGTGGGATTTTCTGGGATTGTTTCAAGATGCTCTAAGTAGATATTTACCTCTTTCTTAGTAGGTATAGACCTAAGTAGGTTTTGTGATTCTCTTTCAGTGACAATAAGATTACAACCCATGACTATAGTTTTCTCAAATTGATGTCAAATCTTAACCATTTCAAACTTGTAACCTAATTCCTCTACAAAATCACTCAAGTCAGTTAGCCCAAAACTCTCTCCATCCACCCAATCAAAAAAATCTATCTTCCCTCCAACATATATTTTAGGGTCATGCTTCATAACACCACCATGGACAATTTTCATTGTAAACGAAATGATATCTAATTCAGGGTCTACAACAAAGCAAAATAAATAAATATCATCAACTAACACAACAATTTCAGAAAATACAATAAGCTAACAATAATACTACTATTATTTCTACTAATTTTCAGAAAATATAATAAGCAAACAATAAACTAAGCAAGCAATATAATAGCAGATAATTATAAAAATAAGCTAAGACAAGTTGACTTGGTACTGATTGAAGAAAGAAAAAGGTTAATATCACTTGGTACCAAGTTAGTATAAAATCAACCCTTTTAACCAAAAGTGATATTAACCAAAAGTGATATTATAAGCTAGCAAACAATAATCTAGGAACGAATGACAATATAGTTTAAATTGAACACACATACCGTAATCTGGTTGGGACGCATCATTGCTTCTTCTCGTCATGTGAGTTCAATTGCACGAGTTTAGGGTTTTAATCAGCTCAATTCAGAGTTGATTTGATAGTGATTGAAGAAATATGGATGAAATTTGGGGATTAGAGTTAGGGTTCTAAAGGGAAGGGGGCAGAATTGGGGAAACTTGACGAATTAGGGAAGAAATGTCAAGCTAATACACCCTTATTTCCCTTTCTCTCTTCATAGTCGGTTTCCCTGCCTTTCTAACCTAGAACAGCAGGTCTTCCGTTTGGGTTTGACAGATTGGCAACGTAAAGTATGAAAATTGATGAAACTGGAAATCGTTTAGGATGATATTTGATACTTTGTGTACAATGGGTACCAAAAGTGAAAAGTAGGTAAATTTAGGGTACCAAAAGTGATATTAACCACAGTCAATTACCTAGTTTTATAATATATATTCCAACTATAATTAATATGTTTTTTTGTCCAAATAATTATTTTACAAATACACAAACATTAATCGACTCCGTATTAGGTTAATGTTGCAGAGAAAGCATGCACAAATAGAGGGAAAAAAAAGAGAGGGTTGTAATACATTCAAGTACTCCCGTCGTTTTCAAATAATCGCCTTATTTGATTCGACACATCGTTTAAGAAAAAATAATTGAATATATTATGAATATTAGTGTGATATCTAATTTTCTTTAATACCCTTAAGCACGTGGCAATATTTAAAAAGGTAGAAAAGTAAGGATAAAATGATAAAAATATTTTGTTAAAAACGAAAGTTTTTAAAAATAATTATTTTGGAACGAACAAAAAAAAAGGTAAACAATTATTTAGAAACAACATGAGTACTTCTTTTGAATGCCGAAACAGATTCATATAGCCAACCTCAAGTAACATTAGTTGAGTAATGAGTAGTAAACGTTTTCCATCAATGAAAGCTACTTTTGAAAATGTAAGAAGTTTTTTCGTTTAATAAATATTTTGGTCCCTGAGCTTAACAACTCTTCCTATTTGTGTTCTCATACTTGAACTCTTCCTGTTTTGGTACCTAAACTGCACACTTAGTCATACACTTCGTCCCTCAAGTAACAACCGTCAGTTGAGACCTTAAATATTGCATAAAATGACTCAAATACCCTTAATGTTGAGTGAGATTCATGTTGGAATTAGATGCCGAGTTGGAATCTTAAGTCAAATATATAAAGGAAAAAGAAAAAATCAAAATTAAATAAAATGGTTGAAACTTCCACCATCCACACTGACCAGCCATTCCACCCACGTCATCTAGTCTCTCACTCTCACAGATGGCCCTTGGATCATCCCTCAATTCTCCAAAAGAAAGATTAGCCGAAAGACAAATCGAGAAGGGAGACTCAAATGTTCCAGAAGGGGATTTGGGTATTGGAACAGGATCCTGCAGCCTGAGTGTCAAATGTTCAGTATGAATCACGATAAATATCCCCAAAAATCTGAAATTGAAAAGACAGAGGAAACTGAAAACCCATTTGAAATGTAAGAACAACCATGAAGGTCTTAAACGTTTTGAAAAGCTGACAATTTCTGGGTTATTATTGGGTTTGTTGTGATTATAGGATCCGAGATTTCGTAGCTATCGAGGCCCCCAATTTCGTAAACATATTTAAAACATTCTATAATATGTTATATCAAGTCAAAAGGACTAACGAACGTTAACTTTCAGGGGGTCCAAAGTGTCAAAAGGAGAATCAGAAAGGAAAATAACAAACAATGAATAGAAAAGGGGGGAAAGTGTAAATTTTCCAAAGGGAAAAACTAGTCGGGGCACGACCTATGACATTTTTGGGCGCCGCACCCCTTTTCTGCATAAGGCAAAGCCCAGTTTGGTTTTTGGTCGTTCTGCTTTTCCTTCTAAGGTACCACTCCTCCAGAGCAGGGTATAACCCCTCAAAGCTCAATGCAAAATATCTCAGCCTTCCTTCGTGGTTAAGACTCCTTCTTATCTTCCTATAAATAGAGTCCCCCTCTCAGTGCAAATGGGCAGAGAAATCAATGCATAAATTTTACGGAGAAACTATCTCGTTCTCTCGTTGTTAAGCTATATAAATCATTCTCTTCTTTAGGCTGAAGAAATCTTCCCTAAACACTCCTAAACTCCGTCCAAATAGAAACCTAGGTAACCGATTAGGTTCTCACCCTAAACCTGGTCGCAAAAATCCGCCAACACAATTGTTACACCGCCAAAATTCAGACACGACATCAACTATTTTTTAGCAAATACAAGCAGTTACGCCGCCTGAATAGAGATGTGGAAAATCAACAAAAACAAGTAGTTACGTCGCCCGAATAGAGAGGTAGAAAGTCACAAATACAAGCAGTTACGCTGCTCAAATTTCAACAAACAACAAACAAACAAAAAGACTTCCTTCCCTAGAAGGACATGAGAAGCACATGTAGACCACCTAGAGGACTTAAGCCTAGGCGTATACCACGTTCAGACACTCACACTCCAATAGGTAAGTTATGTCCATGTATTTATTTATTATGATCTATAAATAAAATATAGATATTTATTTAGTTTTTTTTTTCTGTTTTTACTTTAATATAAAAATAGTTAAAATGTAGATCTTTAATTAGTTTCTTTTCTGATTTTACTTTAATATAAAAATAGATATATTTCTTACTATTTAATTAATTTCTTTTCTGTTTTTACTTTAATATAAAAAATAGTTATGTTTTCTTACTATTTAATTAGTTTCTTTTCCGTTTTACTTTAATGTAAAGTAGTTATAATTTCATACAATTTAATTAGTTTCTTTTCTATGTATACTTTGAATGTATAAATAGTTATATTTTTTTATTGTTAAATAAGTTTCTTTTCTTTCTATACACGTGATGTAAATAAGTTTTGTTGTTAATATAATTTTTTTCATTCTTAAAATAGCTTATAAAAATGTTGTTATTATTCTCTAATTTTATTTTTTTAATTGTACTTTTGCTTTCTTTTATTTAGCAAAATGTAACGTAACTTCTCTTTATTTCTTTCTGATATATATAAATATATATTTCTAGATCAAAGTATATAAAATAAACCAAGCATGTTGACAAACCTATTATGAAAGGGCAAGTTGGGTGCCTAACACATTCCTAACTCGTAACTTAGCCCTCGAACCCATACATTCGTATTTTTTGTTTTTCTCTCTTTAACCATAAAATAGAGGTAACGACTCTGTAAACTCACTTTTGAGTCCACAACGAGGTCATGCACATTTCACATGCTTAAGTTTTGAAACCACTCGTTTTTGTTACGAAGAAAAGTTCGAAACAAGGTTCTCACACTTATCTTTCGTGGAAAAGTAAGAACTTCAAAAGAAAAGAAATGCTTGGCATTGTCTTCTAGTTGATTGATTGGAAAAAGTAGACTACTTGGGTTGAAACCAACCTTTATTCACCCTGTTAAATATAGCAACTCAAGCAAATCTGGATTCACAAGACCTGTCAACAACATTCAAAGGGAAGCAATCTTGAAGAAGGATATACAAAGATTGCTCACCGATGCGGTGTGTTGACATATGGAGATAGACAAGGTCTTTTATGCTTCATCTTGTAATTAGAGGGTTCCAATTGTAATTAGCTAATCTTGATTAGTTAGCAATTAGTTAGTGGAACGTAGGTTGTTAGAGACGAGCATGATCAACTGTATATGAACTCCCTTTTCTGGTAATCTCATTAATCAGTTCTTTCTCCCTGTATCATTCTTCAAGAAATCAATAACATAAACTTTCTTCTCTCAGTTTCATCTCTGTATCCCTATTTCATATAATCAAACTTTACATGGTATCAAAGCGATCGATCCATGGATGCGCACTCTGCTTTCATAGTCTAATGATCTGATTGATCATAATTGTGGATCACTTTCTCCCGATCGATTTGTATTTCGAAATTCTTTCTCCAGATCGATTTGTATTTCGAAATCCTTTCGTAATTAGGGCTTCGTTCAACAAATAGCCATGGCGAACACTGGAGAAGCAGAAGGAAATTCTGGATCAACTCAGAATGGTACAAGGCCTACATCAACAAACACTAAGGAGATTTCTATTGATTCAAATATGCACCCGCTATTTCTGCACAACAATGATCATCAGTGTCGATTCTAATTTCCACAAAACTTCTTGGTAGTGACAACTATAGTGCCTGGTCTAGGTCACTTCAGATTTCTTTGTCTGCTAAGAATAAATCTGCACTAATTGATGGTTCTTTCCCTATTCCTGATAAATCCTCTAGTCTATACCCACTATGGGTCAGGGCCAATGATATGGTCATTTCTTGGATTTTCAATGTCATGTCAGAGGAGATTAGCAACAGTCTTCGTTTTGTTTCTTCTGCATATGTTGTTTGGCTTGAGTTAAAGGAGAGGTACTCAAACATAGATGGGCATAGAACTTTTCAATTGGAAAAGGACCTTCATAGGCTAGAACAAAGGGATACCTCTGTAGAAGCTTATTATCATAAAATGAAAGGGATGTGGGATGAGAGTTATGCTTTAGATGTAGTCACTGCTTGTTCATGTAATGCTTGCACATGTGGCTCTGTGAGAGCTCAAGAGGGAAGAGAACAAAGGAAGAAGCTAATGCAATTCCTCATGGGATTACATGACAGCTTTGCCAATATTAGAGGGCAGATTTCGCATGAAACCTCTACCATCAATTGGTGAGGCATATTATATGGTTAGGCAAGAGGAATCTTTACGTGTTGGGTATATACATGACATAAACATCCTAGCTGCAAACACTCATAAAATTTCTAATGATACTGATAGCAAGATTGCAGCAGCCTATAGACCTGCTAACAATGGGAACACATCTGGTTATGTGAAAGCCCCATTCAAGAAGGGTATAATCTAAAACTATTGTAATAAGGAAGGACATACCAAGAGTGAATGTTTTAAGCTCAATGGTTTTCCAGTAGGTCATCCTGCCTATGGGAAACAACACAAAGGAAATAATGTTGTTAATGAAATGAAATTTCACAACAGTGCTAAAGCTATGCAGTGCGAGGGAAGTTACGGATGTGATAATGATACAGCCGATATAAATCTACTCAAGGAACAACTTGGACGGGTTCTCAATATGTTAAAGGGCAAAGATTATCACGAGGATCATATTGCATCTGTAATCTTTCTTTTGTGGATTACTCTGCAGGTATTAGTACACCTACTAGTTGTAATGACAGAATTGTAGCATCAATTCATAGTAACTCTAATAATTGCACTTGGGTGATAGATTCTGGGGCAACTGATCATATTTGTATTGCTTCCAAGTTAATGCATTTTTTAACCTGTTGTGCTTTCACTTCCAAATGGCCATCAAGCTATAGTCACTCATAAAGGCTCCATTAATCTGACTTCTTCTTTGACTCTTCATGATGTGCTATATGTTCCATCCTTTCATTTCAATCTGCTGTCTATTCCCAAATTCCTTCTTCAAACTTCATATTCTGTACAATTCACTACAACCACATGTACATTCCAGACCATTTGAAGAACATCATTTGCAACCGGTAATCTTCAACATCTCATCAATCGGACTCCAAATTCCACATCTTCCAATCTTGTTGGGCATGTTGTTGGAGCTGCTGATCTTGTCACTTCTGAAATCTGGCATAGGAGATTAGGACACTCTTCTTTACCTTTTCTTAAGAAAATTCAGCAATTATCTCATGTTTTCAATTCTAAAACAGCAAACAATGACGATGTTACATATTGTACTGTTTGCCCTCTTGCTAAGCAACATAAACTTGCTTTTCCTATTAGTAATTCTCATAGCCTCAAACCTTTTGATCTTGTACATTGTGATTTGTGGGGACCATATAGAATTCCCACAATGAATGGTTGTAGATATTTCCTAACCTTGGTTGATGATCATATTAGATATGTTTGGATTCATCTAATGCCAACAAAACATCATGTATTCAGAATTCTTCAATCGTTTCATGCTTATGTTAAAAATCAATTCCACACCACTATTAAGTTTGCCAGGACTGATCATGGTTCTGAATTTTACAATGAGGAAGTTATACCTTTCTTTGCTAGCTTAGGCATTTTCCATCAATCCTCATGTACATATACACCACAGCAGAATGGTGTTGTTGAAAGGAAACACAAACATCTTTTGGAAATGTCTAGAGCTTTAAGATTCCAATAAGGCCTTCCTAAACACATCTGGGGTTATTGTTTATTAACTGCTTGTCATTTGGTCAACAAACTACCTAGCAGTGCCATACAATTTTAAATTCCCTCTGAGTTGTTATTCCAAACCCCAGTTGATTACAATAATTTGAAAACCTTTGGCTGCCTATGTTTTGCCTCTGTTCATGATGGTGATAAATTTAATCCAAGAGCTATTAAGTATGTTTTCCTTGGCTACCCTTCTGGCCAAAAGGGTTATATCATATACAATTTGACCACTCATAAAGTTTTTGTCTCAAGACATGTCATATTTCATGAACATGTTTTTCCTTACCTCACATCTCCAACTTCATCTCATACTCAAAATGTGCCTTGGCCTGTTGATGATCCTTCCCCTACCCATAGTCCTTCTTCACAGCCTTTTACTCCTGCTATTCCTTCTGCACAACCTGCTCCTCCTTCACAATGTGCTCCTACTTGACCTCCTCCTTCTGTCATACCTTCACATGTTCCTCTTAGACAATCCTCTAGGGTTAGAACTCCTTCTGTCAAGTTAAAATACTTTGTTCTCCCACCTGTACATGTTTCTTCCTTGCCTAAATATGCATCCTCTTTGTATACTCATTATGACCACTTTGATTCAGCTCATATTAATTTCATTAATGCATTAGATGGCCATTTTGAACCCACTTCTTATACCCAAGCAGTTAAGGATCAACGTTGGGTTGATGCTATGACCAAGGAAATTACAGCTTTAGAGGCTAATCACACCTGGGAATTAGTTCCTTTACCTCCTGATAAGAAGGTAATTGGATGTAAATGGGTATACAAAGTTAAGTACCATGCAGATGGTAGTATAGAAAGATTTAAGGCCAGGTTAGTGGCAAAGGGTTATAACCAGTCTGAAGGGATAGACTATCATGAGACTTTCTCTCTTGTTGCCAAAATGGTGTCTGTAAGAACCTTTCTTGCTCTTGCTGCTGCCAAGGGCTGGCCTGTTCATCAATTGGATGTCAACAATGCTTTCCTTCATGGAGATTTGTCTGAGGAGGTTTACATGACAATTCCCCAAGGTTACCCTAACAGAAAAGCTCCTAATATGGTCTGCAAACTTCAGAAATCACTCTATGGTTTAAAACAAGCTTCTAGGCAATGGTTTGCCAAGCTCACTGATTCTCTTCTTCATCTTGGCTTCATCCAATCTCATGCAGATTACTCCATGTTCACTCTGACTAAGGGTGACTTAATCACTGCTCTGTTGGTTTATGTTGATGATATTATCATCACATGCAATGATCTGGAATATAAAACAATTTCTTCATGCTCAGTTTAGTATCAAGGATTTAGGTCTTATTAAGTACTATTTGGGTATTGAGGTTACTAGGTCTGCTCAAGGCATTCATTTGAGTCAGATGAAGTATACATTGGACCTCATTGCAGCTGCAGGCCTCCTTGATGCAAAACCCTTAACTATTCCATTGGATCCCAATGAGAAGTTATTATTTTCTTCTGGTACACCTCTGCGGATCCTAGTGCATGCAGACAATTAATTGAAAGCTACTATACCTTACTCACTAGTCGACATAGCATATCGCTCATGTCCCGAGTCGGCTTTGTTCATGCTCCCAAGACAACACACCTTCGTGCTTTGTTCGGTATTGAGGTATTTGAAATCTTGTCCAGGGCAGAGTTTATTGTTATCTTCTTCTTGTGATTTCAAACTCACAGCCTACAGTGACAGTGATTGGGCTGGCAACCCCAATGATAGAAAGTCTGTTTCAGGGTTCTATATATTCCTTGGTACCTCTTTGATTTCTTGGTTGTCTAAGAAGCGATGCATTACTGCTAGATCATCTGCAGAGGTCAATATGAGCCCTTGCCACGCTTAGTAGTGAAGTCCTTTGGCTTATCGCTTCTTCTCAAAGATTTACAGTGCCTGCTCATCTTCCTATCCCAGTTTATTGTGACAACACATCAGCTATTGCTATTGCTTCCAATCCTGTTTATCACGCTCGAACCAAACACATTGAACTGGATTGTTACTTTGTTCGCGAGAAGATTCAATTGGGGCTGCTTCAACCCCTTTATATTCCTTCCAAATTACAGTTGGCAGACATTTTTACAAAGTCTCTTGGTAAATCGACTCACTGGTTTCTCGCTCTCCAAGTTGAAATTGGCTCATATTTCCCCACTTTCCACTTGTGGGGGTGTTAAATATAGCAACTCAAGCAAACTGGATTCACAAGACTGCCAACAACATTCAAAGGGCAACAATCTTGAAGAAGGATATACAAAGATTGCTAGCAGCTGTCACCGTGCAGTGTGTTGACATATGGAGATAGACAAGGTCTTTTATGCTTCATCTTGTAATTAGAGGGTTCCAATTATAATTAGCTAATCTTGATTAGTTAAGCAATTAGTTAGTGGAACGTAGGTTGTGAGAGACGAGCATGATCGACCGATCATATGAACTCCCTTTTCTCGGTAATCTCATTAATCGGTTCTTTCTCCCTGTATCATTCTTCAAGAAATCAATAACAGAAACTTTCTTCTCTCAGTTTCATCTCTGTATCCCTATTTCATATAATCAAACTTTACACACCCTTCTCGGTGTTGGAACTGATCTTCGAAAAAGAACATATTTGATGTGAGATGAGAAAAGAAAAATCCATTCCCTTCTCCTGTAGGCCGAAAAGACGGATCTTCTATAGATAGTAATCCAGGCATAGAAAAAACTCAAGAAAGAAGAATCTCTTGCCACTGTCGTTGTACCCGCTACGTATTTGGTCAAAAGTGATCCGTCTTAGTAGTCACTTTGGCCAAAGGGGATCATTAATAAGTGCTTTAGGGTCATGGAGATGAGAATCGCAAAAGCTTAGAGCCCGAAGGAATATCTTTCTTGGATTGATCAATATTTTCTGTTAAAATTCACTATAACAACTTTCTTCCTTCAAGAAAGCAGGAAGCAATCTGGATCACTAAAACAGTCAAGTGTGGGGAACCATCTATATGGCCATATGGGATACAAAGTGGAACGATTGAAAAAAAATTTAACTTTAAATTTGTATAGTTATTTTTGTATTTAGTTTAATTTTATAAATTTTAACTTTAAATTTGTTAAAACTAATCACTTTCTCTCCCCAAAGAAAAAAGTAATATTTTATTTTTTTTAAAATCCATCTTGAACTGTTAAATATTTCATGTTAAAACAATTTTTTACATTATTCTCCCTTTTATATTTAGTGTAACCAAAAAGAAAATTCCAACTGAGCATCTAATTCCAACATAAAATTCCACTTAGCTTATACTAAGGGTATTTGAGTCATTTCATGCAATATTTAACGTCTCAACTAACGGTCATTACTTAAGGGGCAAAGTGATTGATCAAATGTGCTTTTTAGATACCATAACAGGAAGGGTTCAAGTATAAGAACACAAACAAGAATAGTTGTTAAGTTCAGGGAGCAAATTATTTATTAAACCAAGTTTTTTTCTAGTTTCAACTTCCAAGGCTAATGTCAAGGGAGGTTAAAAAAAAAAGGGTTCAAAATCAACCATGTGCACAGAATTGGGTAGAACGTAGGACGAAAGAACTAGCAAGAGAAAAATAAGACACCATTTTTACTCTTAAGTAATCAAATGGATAATCGCAACATAAGCCTCAAGGAAAATGATGGCAGTTTTAGATGTAGTCGAGGTAAAAGGCCAAAAAACACCCAGTCTTTGATGAACAAATGTAGAAAGAGGAGCGATGTCATCGTCGAAATTGGATCGTCTATTTGATAGATAGATAGATAGATAAAGCTATCACTGAAAAAAGAAATGAGTATCTGCAGGCTTAACAAGAGCAGCAACTTATCACACTTCAACACTACATGAAGGTGCGATACAGACCAAATAGAGTGTCTACTCGTGTACAAACAAAAAATAGGGAAACAAATGCATGCCACAAGGCCCCAGTCCAAGACCTTGCAATACTATATCATGTTTGATAACCAACTCCTATAAAAGCTTAACGTGTGTGTGTGAGAGAGAGAGAGAGAGATCAACAATATGCAGTAACAAAATTCGAGTAATCAATAAAAACTCATAGGTTTAAAGTATTAGTAACCCAGTGGTTCTCTGCGACCAACATAGGGATTAACAAGTAACCTGCTTCTAATGCGAAGTTAACAGTGCCAAAATGGGGAACTGCAGAAATGACATTGTCAAATCTATAAACAGAAGTGCTGGTTTCTGACAACTGTTTAGTTAACAGAGAGAAATGCCCAAGGTGAGAAATTCTCTTTAGCACTAAAGCAACGACCCGCTGAAAGGGGAAGGGGAAGGGTTTTGGGCGGGGGAGAGAATGTTTTACCTTGCTAGAATATAAGAGCAGAAATGGAAATGAAGTAACAAGCTGCAAACAATTGAAGCAGTAACTTCTATAGGTATGTCCATATTAAGCAGACTGCAGACCCAACAAATCTGCAATAGCAACTCACTGCTTATTACCTACCTATTACTCTTGCCAACAACCCCAAAAAAAACATGCTCAGACATTTTGCAGGTCCTTTGGTCCATTTTTTGAGATTATTGACAGTTCAAACTTCAACGTGAAAATTCAAACCTGAAGATGGAAATGGCTTCTTTCATTACTATAAAGAATCATTTAGCAATTTCACGAAAAATGAAATCATGAATAAACTATGATGAGTACCACCTTGAAGCCATGTGCCTTCATAACATCAAATTCAAAAAATTACTTCACTTCTTTGCCCTCCTTCAATTTGTTTTCTTTTACACTAGTTTTGATGTAATAGTAAAAAGCTCATTGTCTTACGCAAACCCATAACAGATTCAGTGGATTCTTCAAACCTATTTCTTTTTTTAATTTAATAGCCTTGCAACATTATAGTCCTTACCCATTATGCCTTAAATTAGGACATGCTAACATTTCATGCTATCAACAGATGGACAAGAGTTACCAACACAATCTTAATGACACTAGAGTTTTAATCTGAGCAATTTCTTACTCTCAGTCATACCAACACATTCAGGCTTGTAATCCTTGTACAAAAATGTAAACATCCGCAAGCACTAATCATCTTTGGAAAACCAACAAACTAAGGAATTCAATCGCCGTCAATCATCAAGCATTTTACCCAAAAACAAAGGCAGAATAGAAAAGTTAATAAAGAATACAAATAGCAATAAGTAGAAACATACTCTGGCAACATTCTTGACTGTCTGTAAGCAAAAGTGCCTAGATACATATCAAAATTTAGAGAAGCGGAATGAGGAAAGAGTATGAGCAAAAGCTAGATCTTATACCAGGGCTTCCTTCCCATTTTCAAACTCTGATTGCTTCTTTGGCAACTAGATCAAGGTTTCTCATCATCAGTTCAAAACAATTTACAACTCCCTCATCTACATTAATCCAAATTTCAAATGTTGCATCCATCAAATAGTTGAACCATTTCAGTTTTTCAATTTTCATTCAAGGCCCTAAGGTCTGGTTTTGGATCCATCTAGACATGCACATCACCAACAAAACATTGGATAGCCTGCACCTAGTGATGGCAATGGACGAATGGAACAAAATAGCTTTTCCCATTCCCATTTATAATTTTTTCGTTCTCATTCCTGTCCCTTCCTGTGAAGGGAAATTAAAGAAAGTCTCATTCCCATCCCGACCCCATTCCCTGTTACTACAAAAGAAATCCTTAGTGATGATGGCTGATATAATTACTTTTTTTGATATATAACAAACCAGTGTTTTCCTTTAGATTCAGGTCCACGCCAAACTAAGTTACCCTAAAAAGATAAAATGTAACATAATATGTCAACTGTTTCTTGGATAAAATAGTTTTATTATATATTCAAAAATCAAAATTATTGTCATAAGGTATAACTGATACATGTCATATAAAACTAATATTCTCTTAATCTGTTGACAATCAACGATTGATCTATCTTCAAAAATTTCATAAGTTAGTATGTGTGTATATATACAGGTAAATGGGATGGGTAAACGGGACAGGACATTTCCAACTCCCGTCCCATTCCCGTTGGGAAAGAGACATGGTTTCCCATTCCCATCCCCCCCCCCCCAATTAGGGATAGGATGGGTTTCTCATTTACCCTGCCTCGTTGCCATCTGTACCTGCACCTATGAGACTCTTAGTTAATAATATCACAACTCAGTTCTAGAAAATTCTGTGGTATCAGCAATGCAAGTTGTAGATCAAAAATAAAGGGTGAGATTTATTGATTAGTTGGATAATGCAATTAATAGTTACTATTCTTTTGAGGTGAATTAATTGCATTATTCAACTAACCAATAAATCTCAACCTTTATTTTTTATCTAATGGATGATATAATTGTAATCATCAATGGTTGGTGTGAGAATGTAACCATTGAAACCTTCACCATATGTCTATACATAAATAATTTTTGATAATGATAATTGTACACATAAATACTACTCCCTCCAATTTCAAATAATTGTCCTCTTTGACCCGGCACACCGTTTAAAAAATAGTAATTGACTTTATTATCAATATTGGTCTAATATGTAGTTTCCTTTAATACCCTCAAGGATGTGGTCATAATAAAAATAGGTAGAAAAAGTAAAGGATAACGTGGTAAAAGTGTTTTCTAAAAAATGAAAGTTTTGAAAGAAGACAATTATTTTGAAACAGACAAGAAAGGAAAGGAGAACAATTATTTAGAAACGGAGGGAGTAATAAAATAAAAAACTAAGCAACCAAGTTACCTTTGCAATCATGCTGGGGCCATGTTGAAAAGATTATATTATATCGAAGTTAATAACAAATAGAATATGAAAAACCATAGAATCGTCCTTTATGGTATTCAACCTATTTCTGCTAAGATACACACAAGTATACCCATATTGATATAATTCGTTAAACTCTGTAATTTTATAAATTAATTATCAAGGAAACTAAAACCAAGTATTATGTACTCCTTACTAAAGAACACAAGGGTTGCTACTAAAGCAACTACTAGTTACCTCCATCAATTTCTGCCATTTCCAGTTCCAAAGTTGTCTTCAAGTACGCATTGAAGCTCCCTGTACGTATGCCCAGCGACAATGTCTTCCTCTTGCAATTTCTTAAGGAAATCCATGGCATCTCCAACCCTCTGTTTCCGGCAAATCTCATCCAGCACGGTCCGGAAGGTAATTAAATCAGCGGACCTTTGGTTTTTAATCATCTCCCACAAAAAGTTTACGGCTTCATCAATCTCTCCCCCAATAGCCAAAGCATTCACAAGCGAGTTATATGATTTACTGCTCGGTACCAACCTTTTTTCCTTCATTTGGTTACAAAGCTTTCTAGCATTCTCTGTTCTGCCTTGAGCACATAATCCATGGATTAGGTAATCATAGGAATATGAGTTGGGCAGGCAATCATAAACCACACCCATCTGATGAAATATTCTGAGAGCATCGTTGATGTGAAGTGAAAGCACATATCCCTTTATCATAGAATTCAAGCAGAAAATATCAGGAACAACCCCATCGTTGATCATTTGCTTGAAAAGCCCTCTAATAGTCTGCATATACATGTGATTTATATATGAATTGCTCCTCCTACTCAGAAACGCAGCAAAAAGAAGATTATAGGTTCTTATTGAAGGCCTACAATCCATGTTCTTGTTGTTCCTCATGTGCTTATATATAGAAACAGCCCGGCTCAATTTCCTTGCTTCCGTGAAAAAATATATCATCGAATTAAAAAGGGCCTCAGAACCAAATGAGGGAATGTCCAGCACTTGGGTAACGATATTGTCCATTTCCTCGTACATTTTTGCCGCCCCAAGCTTCTTAATTGTAATGTCGAATGTGGAGACATCATGTGTAAATCTAGGCTGTTGAGATGCCCAATTAAACAGCTCTAAACACACTAGAGGGTCGTTCTCCATCGTAATGACATCATAGAGTTCTTCAGGTCTAAATCTCGGTAAGAGTTGCGAAACTGCTCTTTGAAATTGAGCTGTGTCCAGGGAAGCTTTAAAAGCAGCTTTTCTTCTTTTATTAACCCTCTTTCTAAAGGATTTTGATGGGGATCTCGAAGAGTATGAAGAAAAGCCTAAAACAAAAATGTATCTACTTCCAAATGAATTGAGAGGGTTTTTCACAGTTGCTTTGTCTCGAGTTCCACTAATAAATCGTACAGAATTCAATGAAAAATACGAAACAGCAGAACAACAGGACTGAGAATTACAATACGAATAACTAAAAACAGGTTTAGAGTACTGTTGTAAAATTTTCCTACAGAAGAACAGCGTGTTCATCATACCCAGAAAGCTGCTTCTACACCTAACGAAAATCAAAGTGAAACCCAGCAATAGCATGCAATTTTTCAGATGTGACTCATAATAACATTACCCTAAAACTAAAGTAACCCAAAATTAAGTTGCATCAAAAGTCAAGATAGCGTTGAAATCAGAATGAAAAGACCAACTGCAAGGATTTGCCAGAGAAAATCAAACCTTTTATGATGCTGCGAACTGATAGGGCGCGGGCGAAATGGAACCAAACAATGCAATTTTGGGATGAATCAAATGGAAAGGCATTGAGTAGAACCAAAGCAATATTTTGGGGGATGGAAGAAGCAACGCAGATAGATTCTGCAGCGTCACTTCTTTCCATTTTCATCTAAATACAGTTAAGTGGGCTAATTGGTTGTATGCCTGTACGGTAAGCCCCATGTTAAGGGCTTCACATTTGTCGGATGTTCATGGTTTGAATTCGTGGATTTTGGTTGTGTTTGTCAATTTAATTTAGGTTGACGAGACATAGAGATATTAATACGGTCGAGATTGGCATGGTCGAACCGCTTAAATTGAAAAAAAAATTAAGTTCAGGTTTGAATTTTGAGTAAGGTTAATCACATCTTAATTTTTTATCTTTATATCTCATGTAATGTATTATATAACGTATGATATAATATCTCAATCCAGTATATGAGGTACAGAAAAAGGAAATTGGGGTGTGGTTAGCCCAATTTTTTAATTTTTAGCGACCCATTTAGGTCGAACCGTTTAAACTGTAACCTATTAGGGACCGAAATCGACAGGACTTACCGAAACCGGTAAGGTTGACCTGACTTATATCTCTACTGGGATTTTTCGAGTAGCCAATACTAGGGGTGAGCAGTGGGTTCGGCCCACTTTTTGGAAAAACCAGAAGAAACCAGGGACCAATAGTCCGGTTCTTAAAAAATATAGAACCAAGACCAACCCAATATGTCTGAGAGCCAATACATTGGTCCGGTCCAGAACCAATTGAAGACATACGAGAACCAGGATCGGACCAATACGATGCGTATCTTTGATCAAGAGGATAACTAGATTTTCTAAAAAAACAATTATCAATAATCAAATCATGTTCTTCCTTCATACAACATTTTGTTGGGTTCGTTGTTCTTGTAAAAATAAACTGAAGGTAAAAATCATTATTTCCAAATTAATAAAGAGAAACGAAAAAGAAAGTTTTAAGGAAATTTATTGCAAGTCATCTTCCTCTCTGATCCCCTTATGGTTAATTTAATTAATTTACAGGTAACAATCCTTCAAACTAATAATGTTTGTAATCACAAAAAAAGGCAGGAAATTAATTAATTGGGAAGAACATTGTTTTTCCTCCTATTTTCTCTTTAATCAAATAAGGAAACTTGGTTGAATATTGAATCAAATTATTATATATTTTCTTTAGGTTGTAAGTTGTATCCCTTTTATTATCTTCTTATCAATTTATATATATATATATATATATATATATATATATATATTAATTATACTATATTAGTATATTATATATAATAAAATAATAATAAATACACATTGGTCCGGTTCGGTCCGGTTCTGCGTTTTTGGTTTCTGGAACCGAGGACCGACCCAATTGTCCGGTTCTATAAAAATTCAGATCCAGGACCAATCCAAAGTATTGGTCCGGTCCATTTTTGACTGGTCCGGTCCGGTTCTGGAAAACTTCTGCTCACCCCTAGCCAATACAACCCCTTGTATGAAAGGAGTAAGATTTTCTAATGTTTACATATATTCCAGCAAATCCTAACAAGACAACTCACTTCATTCTAAGAAATTACTAAAATATCTTAAGTGAAAACTGAATAAACTAATATGAATCGATTTAATCTAATACATGTATTATGACTATTACTTAAACAACTTGATTGATTAAACTAAATTAAATAACAAAGCTTCAATGATGTGTGTTTTAAATTGTATTACTTAGGTAATGTCAATTTTTTTGTTGAATTTGTGTTGATTACTTGATTTCAAATTTTAAATTTAAATAAAAACGCTCTTTAAATATTTTAGGTGTACAAGGACAATGAAGATTATTCTCTAAATCTAACTCAAATCATCCCATTCAATGAGGAATTTTAAAAAATCATCCCCAAATCAACCAATGATTTTAACCAAAAATAAAATAAAATCATCCCATGAACCCAAAGTCTCCAAATCACGGGCCCCCTTTCCAAGTGTCATCATTTGAGTGAACAATATTTTATTTTCCTCCATTACCTTTCTTGACCAATTTTTAGCCAATTTTTTTAAAGTTTTCTTTTTCCTGAATTAAAGTACATATTTTTACATATAAATAAAGACTTGGTTTGTTTCATTTGGATATCAGAAAAAATTTCTATGATTTTTTTCAAGTTTCTAATCATTATTAATGGAGATAAAGATGGTGGGGATGTAAATATGTTGGATTTTGTGTCATCAGTGGGAAGGTTTTTTGGTTTTAAATTAAATGTGTATATAATGAATTGTTTTATTAGTTTTTAATGAGTTGTATTTAATTTTTGGTTTGATTTGGTAAAATAATTGTACATGTTCTGAGTTCAGATCTCCTGTACCACTTGTGTGTACCACTGGTATACCACTTTTTATTTTGACCATTGGTTGAGATGCAATGATTGACATGTAATGGTGGAGATGAAAAGTGGTACATCAATGGTACACACAAATAGTACAGGAGATCCGGACTTTACATGTTCTTAGGGATTGCTTAAACCGAAACCGGCAGGTTAGGGTTTGGTTTGCTTTTTCAATGACACGTTTAAACTGAACCGTTTAAAACATAACTTATTAAAAACCAAAAACGACATGACTGATTAAGATCTCTAATTAGACACTTTTTTTTAAGGATAGCCTCCAGTGGTAATTATGGTGTCCTCTCCTAACCCTAAGGTTTGGACAATGGACAGGAAAACCAACTGGACGGCCGTTACTTTTGACAGTTACTTATGGGATTTATTTGTTCATATAAATTGGTGGTGAGTGGGTTTCATAGGAATACATGTATTTGGTTTGACTTTTGAGTTGAAAAAACTATGATGGAGCAGAGGAATCGGGGTAGTTTTTTTTTTTTCTATTTATTTTTAACGTCTTGATATGTTAATATGTCTATGGTACCCCTAGAATTAAATTTACATATTGACATCCGTTAGTTTTTTAAGTCTTACTGTTTATTATCCCAACATCTGGAAAACGATGCAATTTGATCAAATCTTCGAGGGGGCATAATTAACCCTAAACTACACCAGACATCCATGTCTGGTGGTCTTGTTATAGCATCCCCGATGCTCTCTTCCTAAGCCCTCTTCCTATTAGGAAGAGACTGTTTTGCAATGGTGACCATTCTTCCAAGCTAGGGCCTAGGAGGAAGGGGGAGGGATCTTCCAAAATAGGAAGAAAAAAAAAGGAGGGAAGAAGAATGGGCTCGGGAAGCAACGGTGTGGTGCATCGTTTGCTTAAAGTTGGGGCGTGCACCACACACGCGGTACATGGGCGTGGAAGGTTGCCAAAGGTGAGTCCCAGTGTCTACTTTCAGTCTTAAATTCAATTATTATTTTTTTTAATCCAACTGTTGCTGCTTGACTGTTGGGGGTGTTTAATTGCATTTTTTTTTTCTTTTTTACAAACTTGACCATTGGTGCAATTTTATTTTATTTTTTTAAAGTCTTTTTTTTCTTCTTCCCTATAGATAATTTATTAATTAAATTATAATTATTTAATTTATGAGTGATTTATTATTTATAAATTAATTAATGTCTTTATTTATAAATTTATTTATTTATACATAATATTTAAATATGAAATATATTAAGTAAAGTTAAATAAATTTATTTGTTTGAGAAGTACAAAAATAAGGTTGAAATGTAAAGTTAATGAGGTAGTAGTATGACCCAACTAAGAAGATGTGTAAGAAGAATATGAATGAGAAGATTTATTCTTAAATAGAATAACAAAAGAAAAGTATGTAGCTGGCAGTGAGACTCAACTAAGGAGATGTATAAGAAGATTTAGCATCGTGGATGCTCTTAAGCTTGAATTGAAGGATTTTTGAGCTTTTGTAAAGGTATGATTGAACCTGCCAAACAAAGATAAAAACACTAAAGTGATGTAAGGGTTTGCCTAGTAAAACCACTCCGGTGTAAGAATCAGTAAATCTCAAACGAGAGGAGAATTTGGCAGTAATGTCAAAGAGTGCATACCTAGGAATGGTTCAAAATGAGTCTTATATAACATGTTGTGTAACTGGCAACCGCTCTAAATCGTCGAGCACAACCATCCAATGGCAAGGTAACACTTAATCCACGTCTAAGGAATGTGGGTGGTTACTGGTTAGAGTCCTGCTCGTCACATCTCCCACGTCTCAAGACGATTATTTTCTGCTTAGTCACCTTGGCCATGCTCTTAGTTTTCACTGATCTTTTCCTTGTTGCTCGGGACTTGTCATTCTAGAATGCGGATTGTATAAGGCTTCACGTGACCTGCACGTGCTCTGCACGCGTGCCTTGCTTGTGATTTACCCTCAAGCTCGACACGTGATGAGATTTAGGGCTTGGTATATCAATTTCTTTACTTTTTTATTACTTTTCTTTTTCATTCAGAAGCAATTTTTATCGCCTTCAGACCATTTCCATGTCCAGATATTATGTTAAGTTGGCGTTAGGCTCAACATGTGCAGCTCAAGTGACCTTTTAGAGAGTATTTTTGTCATACAAATCTCTCTCTCTCTTCAACAATTCACTCACTCCTACCTTTAACTCCATTGACGTTACCGCCATCCCGCCAGGGCCACCAGCAACCAAAGTCATTTATTCAACCGTTTCAATAACAATTTCAACTTCAAAGGATGCTATATATTCACGATCTTTGTCGTGCTAAACTCCTTTCTATTACATTTGTAATTTTAGACCTCAATTGACTCCTCTATAATCTTTAGCATGTTTTCGTCAAGACATCAGCCATTTTTGACTTCACCATAGGAGCTTGTACGAATTCCTTCATCTTTGAGTTGACCATTGGCTCGTTAATGCATTGCTAGTCTTCAATCGTTCCCCCAACGACGAAAAAAACATTTTTGGTAGATCAATCTTGTTGAATTTACAAAATTCAACCTTTGATTGCATTAAACTCTTTGATGATTTCCGTAAACTTATAATTTGTTTAATTCAATTCAAGGAGAGATTGAGAGAGAAAATGGGTTTGGAAATTGGATAATAGCCTCTGTGGGAGTGTTCAATAATAAATTAGGAATTTCACATCGTAGCAGAAGCCGATGGAATTCACATTTGAATCTCGGCTAATAATAAAATTGCATATCCTAGTATTGTTTCCTTGATTTGATTTCATTCTCTTTTACTGTACTTCAATTAGTGACGAAAAAGTAATTTCTGATAGGTTCGACTCTTATTTTATCACTAGCTAGAGTAAAGCTTGTATGTATGCTTCCATTGCAAAATGCAAAGACCTTGATAGACGCCACAAATTCATGGCTTACCAGTTACCACCAAGCACTAGGACTGACGACACTTATTTGACAAGAGTAATAAAAATCTATATATATGGTCAACGCTTAATTAACATGCCAACTTCGTCATGGTTTGAGGACGTTGTACTGGTCATGTCCTCATACGCTCCAGAAAAAAGATGACCAAAAAATTTGGATTTTCACAATATCAGCCTTCAACAATTATAATTCCATTAAAACACTTGGGGGAAGCATACATATTGGTTAAAATAAACCTCTCATGATCAAATTTTGATCATTTCACGATTCACGTTCCTAAATTTACTCAAATACTTATGATACAAAATAATATGAAGGGAACAATGAATAAAGTATTGCTATGTGTGATTCATTGACTAAAGATAAGGTATTTATACACATAGGATGAGCTTGGACGATTGACCAAATCTCAATCATTAGCTAATCAAATATTCTAATTGCCTAATCTTGGGATTTGTTGTCAATTAAAATATTTACAAAGATACACAAGTAAATAATTAAGGAGGTAATTCCTCTAATATGCCCCCTCAAGATGGAGTTCGGATGGAGAGGCCAATCTTGCTTATCAACAGTTGAAAGCGTGTGCGCGAAAGAGGCTTTGTCAAGACATCGACTAGTTGATCTTGAGAAGACACATGAGTGACACGTAAAGCTCCACTTTGTACCTGATCCCGAATAAAATGATAATCAATTGTAACATGTTTCATTTGTGAAAGGAAGACATGATTGGAACAAACATGTGTGGCACCAACATAGTCACAGTAAATAACCAGAGCAGTCGAAATGCAAATGCCAAGCTCAATTAGAAGAGAACAAACATAACGTAAGTCAACAGTTGTAGAAGCGACAACGCAATATTTAGCTTCAGTGGAGGAACGTGCAATCGTGTGATGTTTCTTAGAGGACCAGGATATCAGATTGCGACCAAGGTAGATTATATAAACACTGGTGGAGGTTACTAGCCCAATCAGCATCAGAGAAGGAATGAAGAGATAGAGAAGTGTGATGGTGCAAGGCTAGACCATGATGAACTGTACTAGAAAAATATATAGCGAAGTAAATGCTTGCAACATTCCAATGGTCAGTAGTAGGTCGATACATGAATTGAGACAACTTATTAATAGTATATGCAATATCAAGGTGAATGAGGCACAAGTGTTGGAGACTTCCAACAACTATTATGTATTCAGAAGGATCTATCAAAACAGTGCCAAAAAGTACTGTAAGTGTTGGTTTAGTGGCAAGTGGAGTGGTGACGGGTTTGGCCCTAGTCATATTTGTGCGAGTGAGAAGATCGATGATATATTTCCACTGAAAGAGAAGTAATCCAATGGAGGTAGTGGTAACTTCCGCATCCAGAAAGTAACTCAAATCACCAAGATCTTTGATGGAGAAACGGGCCACAAGTAGAGTGATAAACTTCTAAATTATCTTATCGTTGTTACCCGTAATGATAATGTCATCCTCAAAGACAAGAAGATAGATAAGCGAATCATCCATGTCAAGAGTGAACAACGAGGTGTTAGCTTGAGAGTTGGTGAACCCTGAGGTGATAAGAAACTGGCGTAGTTCATGATACCAAGCTTGGGAGCTTGTTTTAAACCGTATATAGCCTTAGACAACATGCAAACATGTGTAGGATGATCATGGTCAATGAAACCTTGGGGTTGAGCCACAAACACATCTTCAGAAAGACGACCTTAAAGAAAGGTGTTATTCACATCTAGTTAGCGAAGAGCCCGACCGTGACTAGCAGCAATGTTGAAAACAAGATGGATCGTGGTAGGTTTAACCACTTGACTGAAAGTTCCATGATAATCAACAACACTCTCACAATCACCAGCCCACATGAACCCACTAAACCTCTCATTGTACTCCACATCACTAATTCCATCTGTAAGTGTGGCTGGGCTGGTTTGGACAGCCCACTTGTGAGGCCCAAACCCAGCAACCTAGAAACCCACACCCGTCCGTTTCCCTCTTTAGTTGTTTTCGTTTCTTGTTGCCTCTTTGGTCTTCGGTTTTATTTTGGGGGCTGCCTCTGTGACCCCGAAAGATTTGGCTCCTTCCTTTCCTCTTCTTCATCAGCGCGTCATTTACTCATTTGGCCTGATTATTTGTGATTGATTGCTTGGCTGGGCACTATATATACTCCCTCGGTCTCGCCCCTTGGAGACACACGATATACACACAATTGGGTAAAGCCGACTGATCTCTTTTTGTGCTTGTTCTTTTCAGCTTCTTCCCTACTTCTTAAAGCTGTGAGTGGTGAGGTTTGTGAAGGGAAACACTGTGAGCTTCTTGGTCCCTCAATTGAGTGTTCTGTGAAGGGGGATTAATTGGGTTTTGTGGCGTTTCTATTGGAAGGCTTGGGTTGGGTCTTCACTGTTGAGAAATCCTTGGAAAATTGTCCCTTTCGGTTATGAACTATTTGGTTGGACTGTTATACTTTGTGTATAGCCAGTGGGGATCTGAGCCTAGGCATTATAAGCCCTAGACAGATTCGAGTTAGGCTTCGTTGAGCCGAGGATATTTAGTTACAATTTTCTCGTTATTTTTTCTTGTTATGTTTTGTGTGTTGCAGGTGATTCATTGGCAATAAATGATTGTTAACATTCTTATTTGTGCATCTTCAACTTTGGTATATTATAAGTCTACTACCAAAGTCGAAGATGAGTATCGTTGCAAAGTCACATAACGTGATTTGGAGTGGCTCCGTTTTGGTTCTGTAAGTATCCTAAAATTCCTCTACACCATCAAACTCACCTCCACAAATTGTCTCTCCTGGAAACTTCAACTTGAAGTAATTCTCATTGGTTACAATATTTCCAATTTCATTAATGGCTCTCCACTAGCATGAGCAACAAAAACAACTGCTGACAACAAAACCATTGCCAACCTAGAACACCAAACTTGGCTCCGTCAAGATAAACTAATTTTTGGTGCTCTTGTAGACACGCTTACCCCTTCCACTCTTCCCCTTATTTCTCAAGCACAAACTATTTGAGATATATAGACCACTCTTGCCAACACCTATGTCAAGCCTTCCTGCGGGCATATCAAACAAATCAAGGACCAAATCAAAAACACTACTCAGGGCTCTCTCATTATTTTGAGTATATGCAAACTCTTAAAAGCTGCGTCGATGAACTTGCCACACTTGGCAAACCAGTGGATGATGAAGATTTCATTGAAAATAATATAGATGGACTGAATGATGAGTACAAGTCCAAAGCTGATATTGTTAACGGGAGGGATACTGTTATTTCTTTCGACAAGCTCCATGAAATATTGATAAACAAAGAATTATCACTACGACTTCAGCGATCTAGCTCCTCCCTGTAGAAACTAATAAAGTTTATTAATAACGGCATAGCCTTTCCATTGATTGAATCACATATTTATAGGGAGAGTTACAATTAGGGCTACACTTGGAGTATGGTACAAAAAACCTATACAAGGAAGGTAACATAATAAGGAAAGAACTATACACATTAATTACCACTAATTACTAATAACAAATAAACAAGAATAATAATAAATATATTATTCTCTAATATGCCCTCGCAAGATGGACGTCCGAGAGGAGATACCAATCTTGTGAAGTAATTGATGAAACCGCTGGTGAGTAAGAGGCTTGGTCAAGGCATCAGCCAATTGATCGACCGAGGAGACATGCCAAACTCGCATAAGCTCATTATGAACTTGTTGCCGAATGAAATGAAAGTCCAGGGTCACATGTTTCATGCGAGTATGAAAAACCGGGTTCGAGCAGAGACTCGTGGCGTCTACATTGTCACAGTAAATGACTGGTTGAGACGAGGAGGTGAGACTGAGTTCGCCTAGAAGAGACACAATCCACCTGACCTCAGCCGCAGTGGCAGCCACTACCCGGTGTTCAGCCTCAGTAGAGGAACGAGCTACAGTGCGCTGTGTCTTGGAGCTCTAAGAGATCAGGTTGCTTCCAAGATAGACAATGTAGGCACTGGTGGATGTGTAGTCATCCTTGTTGCCAGCCCAGTCCGTATCAGTAAAGGCATGGAGAGCACGAGGAGATTGGTGATGAAGGAGGATGCTCGCATTAATAGAGCCACAGAGATACCGAAGAACTCGCTTGACCGCATTCCAGTGCTCAGTGGTCAGCTTATGCATGAATTGAGAGAGTTTGTTGACAGCGAAGGCAACATCAGGCCGAGTAAGAGATAGATATTGAAGGCTCCCAAGCATTGCTCAAAATTTTGTCAGATCTGTGAGAGCAGTGCCCGTGTGAAAAGTCAAGGTAGGCGAGGTAGTAAGGGGTATAGCTACTGGGCGAGAATTGGTCATGCCTTTGCGAGCAAGAAGATCAGCTATGCACCCACGCTAGGAGAGCAGAAGACCACTTGGGTGCTTAACAACTTCAACCCCAAGAAATTAGTGAAATCACCAAGGTCCTTGAGCAAGAAGCGATTAGTGAGCAGAGATATGAAAGTCTAAACTGCAGCGGGCTAGTTCCCAGTGACGATGATATCATCCACATATACAAGGAGATAGATGATGTTGCCCGCAGTACGAAGGATGACCAGTGATGCGTCGGCCACCGAGTTTTTAAAGCCGGAGGTAAGTAGAAACTGATGCAGTTCATTATACAATGCTCGGGGAGCCTGCTTGAGACCATAAATAGCCTTGTGAAGTCGACACACATGTTGAGGTTTGTCCTTGTCTATGAACCCAGGTGGTTGAGCCATGAATACCTCCTCGGACAGATTGCCTTGAAGAAAGGCATTGTTCACATCCAGTTTTTGAAGATCCCATCCTTGATAAACGACTAGTGAGAGAACAAGACGAACAATGGTCGGTTTAACCACTAGACTGAAAGTCTCGTGATAGTCAACCCTGGTCACTGGTGAAATCCCTTGGCCACTAGGCGAGCTTTGTAGCGATCAATAGTGCCATCAACATATCTTTTGATGCGGTAGATCCATTTACAGCCAACAATATTGCGAGCATCTACCGAAGGGACTAGATCCCAAGTTCCATTGTGAGCTAGTGCATCAAACTCCTCAGATATGGCTTGACGCCACTTCTCATCTTTCAGAGCCTGAGTGGCACATGTTGGTTTACTGTCCGCTGTCAGTTGAGTCGAAAGACTCAGTTTGGTGATGGGTTTATAGATATTGTTCTTAGATCGAGTAACTATGGTTGAAGTTCTAGAAGTAGCGAGCACAGGAACAAGGTCAGCAGACACGTGTGCAGGCACAGGACCAGGTTCAGCGGGCACAGGAACTGGGTCAGCGAGCATGGTGCAAATGGGCATAGTGCTATCCTCGGGCATGAAGTTGGTTGCCGAGGAGGGTTGAACAGCCAACAAAGGACTAGTAGCGGGCAGTGGTGAGGGTGAGTAAGGCTGGTGTATGGGCGAGCTGAGATCAACCACATTCTGATTAATATGAGGAGAAACTGGCGGGGAGGCACTGGAGCGAGCAGCCGATGATGTGTATGAGTGACCGAGCAGTTCATGAGGGGGTAGCCAAGAGACACTAGAGTAGGTATTTGGGCGAGCAGGGATGGTGTCCGGGGTTGACATTAGAAAGGTAGACTCGACAAATCGAACATGACGCGAAATGTACAGCTTGGTGGTGCTCGGATCATAACAGAGATACACACTCTAAGTAAGCGAGTAACCAAGGAAGACACATGGAGTGGAGCGAGCAGCGAGTTTGTGAGCAGAGTAAGGGCAGAGCCAAGGGTAGCAGAGACAGCCAAAGGCATGAAGTTTGGAGTAGTTGGATGGAGAGCCAAAAAGTTTATGGTAGGGAGACTGGTGAGCAAGAGTGGGTGTTGGTAGCCGATTTATGAGGTAGGCCGCGGTTTGGAAGGCAAACGACCAGAAGGCAGCGGAAGAGATGCACGAGAGAGTAGGGAGAGACCAGTTTCGACAATATGGCAATGGCGACGTTCCGAGAACCCATTGTGTTCCGGGGTGTGAGGTGAGAGATGCCATGGTCGGACAGGTAGACGGCCAAGCCAGAATCCCGGGCAAGTCCAATGTACTCGCCTCCATTGTCCGAATAAAGAATGACAATGATTGTTTTAAAATAGTTTTCCACCAAGGCTTTAAACTTGGGAAAGATGGTGGCGACCTCAGATTTGAGTCTGAACGGGTGAAGCCAAATGTAATAAATATAATGATCAACAAATATCACATAGTATTTGAACCCATCAATAGAAGGAAAGGGGGAGGTCCAAACATCAGTTTAAATAGTTTGAAGAGGGAGAGTAGACACAACAGTATTTTGATGAAAAAGAAGTTTATGACTTTTATTAGAAAAACAATCATTACAATGAATATGATTACGAGCAATGTCTAATGCTAAACTTAGGCTAGAGAGTATCTGGCGTTGGACGGGGCCAGGCGGATGGCCAAGGCGATGATGCCAATCTTGGTGAGAGACTTTGGAGCTGACACAAGCAGATGGGTGAGGAAAAGGAGCTGTGGTCGGCCATTCATACACACCATCCTTAGACTGTCCGGTCAGCAGTATTCTCCTTGTCAATAGATCCTTCACATGAAAAGAAGATGGTAAGAACTCAATAGACATGTTATTGGATTTGCAGAATTGAGATATGGATATGAGATTACGTTTCATGTTAGGAAGAAACATGACATTTTGTAAAGTAAAGGTGTGTCCAGGGGTGTGGAGGATAGAAGAACCAGTTTTGGAGATATGTAGGCATGTACCATCACTAATGACCATGTCATCCGTGCCCGGATAGTTGGAGTGAAGATGGAGGTTACCAAGATCATTGGTAACATGGTGAGAAGCTCCACTGTCGAGAAGCCAACCTGGAGTCCCGGTATCCACTGTGGTCGCATGGTGTGCTTGTGGGTGCCTTGCGTAGTTACTGGCCGAGTTGGAGTCAGTGGGTAGAGATATGGTGGTGACCAATTGAAAGTTGGGGCAGTGAGCAACCGTGTGGCCCTGTTGGCGACAGCCCTGACACTTACCAAGATAAGGTCGTTGTTGGCGGGGAGCAGAAGCTGAGGACTGCTGGGAGGGTTGCCGAGGTTGAGCGGGAGCTGCTCGAGCTTGCGAGGATTGCCGAGCATGCGAGCTGTGGTTCCTCGAGATAGCAACACTAGCAGAGACAAAATGCGAGAAAGACGCAGGCTGTGACTGCTTCAGAAGTAATTCTCGATTGATGAGTTTTTCATGGAGCTCATCAAACGATATAGGAGTGTCCCGACCTTCCACCACATCCACGATGTGGCGGTATAGTCATCATCCAAACCACCAAGTATGGTCTCAATAAGATCCTCGTGGTCAAGCGGTTTGCCCAGAGCCGCGAGTTCATCTACCCGACTTTTGACAGTCTGCATGTAGTCAGAGATCGACTGAGTGCCCTTGGATGCCCGCTTGAGGTAGTCTTTAATCTGCTTGATGTGGTCGTGAGTCGGGCGAGCATAGGTGTGAGCCAGAGTTTCCCATGCTTCTCTAGTAGTGGCGGCCTGCTAGATCATAAGAACCAGGGGAGCAGAGAGAAAACCAACAAGGGCGTCGAACAAGAGTTTGTCTTGCCGGATCCAGGGTTGGTAGTGTGGGTTTGGGACAGGAACGTCCTTGGATGATTGAGTATCCTTGGCTAGGACGGTGGGAGGCGGGTATGGGTGTGAGTCGTCTACAAACTTGTAGAGGTCATAACCAATGAGGGTGGCCTCAACTTGGAGTTTCCAAGTTATGTAGTTTGTGGAGGTAAGTTTGGTGATGTTGCTGTCAGAGATGTTGATGAGGTCGAAGGTTTGTGGGGGGTCAAGGTGGTTTTTAATGGTGGGGAGTAATTTCTGTTAGCCATGGCGGAGGGTGGTAGGGGCGGCTGCTAGAGGAAGAAGATGAAGGTTTTAGGAGTAAAGCTCTGATACCATGTAGAAACTAATAAAATTTAGGAATAATGACATAGCCTTTCCATTGATTGAATCACCTATTTATATGGAGAATTATAATTAGGGTTACACTTGTACAAGAAACCTATACAAGGAAGGTAACATAAGGAAATAACTATGCAAGGTAATTACCACTAATTACTAATAACAAATAAATAAGAATAATAATAAATATATTATTTTCTAATACTCCCCGTTCCCAGTAACTGTAAATATGGTTCAAACATTTCAACCTTCCCGAAAAACTGGAACCAAGCGCTGTCCATGAACATGGACTCCCCCTCCCTCACCACCAATTCACAACCACCCTGTCGGTGCCATTCCCACCTCTATCGAGGGTCGCTCAAGTCTGATAATCAACGCCAGATCGTCAATTACTTATGTGTGGAATCAATTATTTTCTTATTTCAGTTCATGTTTATAGCTCCGATTATTATGAATCTATCGAAACACTCTAGGGAAAAACAAAAAAAATGTCAAAAAGGGTCTCGCATGAACTTCGACATCTTTTGAGTATTTAAAAAGAATTTATTATCTGACAACTATTGATATGATTGGCTTGCAAAGTATTTAGATTTTTGAATAACCATTAAAATTATCCTTATACATATATGTATATAATTACACCCATAACTCCATAAGTACTGGCCTCATGCTGAGATATGATACGACCTCGATTTATTCTATGGAATAAGAGAGGCTTTGTGTCACAGATCGAGTTAGCCACATCACATGTATCTACTCTCCTAAAGGTGGATCGATACTGACCAACATCACATCGGCCAACCTCATTTTAGCCTCCTGAATATCTGATGCTCGTGGTGTGTGCATTTGGAATTGAAGCAGTTCTAGAAAGGTTTGGAGTCATAAAAATGTGCATACTAGAGATATATTGTGTGCATTTCTTTTAGAGTAGGTTTCTTGTGAATCTTAATTTGTAAGACGGATCCTCGCTCTCTCACGGTTCAACCCTCAACCCATCAACAGAAATATCAGATAAAAGGATCCGTCTTATAAAAAATATATATCCCTAAGACCGTTTTGCCTAAGTGTCGTTTCTTTTACCAGTTATTTGTATTCAATTCTTAGACTCAAGAAGGTACTTTACATGGCTCTGATTTTATATTTGCAACTTTTGTGTTTATACATATTTGATTTCATTTTGGCATTCCTGCAGATCTGCACTTTCTTACCCCTTCTTTTCTAAATATAGTAACACCACCATAGGTTTATATTGGACCGCCTAAATATGAGACTAAAACCACCACGAGGACATGCCAACTGTTCCAACAATCACCAAGTCTTTCCATCATAACGTAAGGATCACAACTCCAAGTCCAAGTCTAATTTGAAGGCCAACTTTGGCCAAGCTAGCCTAAGTCATTGACATAATTAGCCTAAGTTTATCTTAGTCATTCATTAATTAATTGATAAAGGAAGTGCTAATAACACAGTTTTTAAAAAATAAATATTCTCTCCGTTCTTAAATAATTGTCATCTTTTTTTTTTCATTCCAAAATAATTGTCATATATATTTTTTTAGGAAAACACATTTTACCACTTTACCATTAAATTTTTTATATACTTTAATTATGACCACATAACATAAATAATACATTTCACCAGTACTTATAATACAATTAATTTTTTTATTAAACAGTGTGTCGAATCAAAGATAAGATTATTTTCGAACTAATATAGCATCTTTTATACTCCCTTCATTTTTATAATATTATCTACTTTGTCTCGGCACGCCGTTTAAAAAAATAATTGATTGTATTATAAATATTGGTGAAATGTGTGATTTCTTTTAGTATTTTTGAGCAAGTGGTCATAATTAAAATAAGTATAAAAAATAAAGATTAAGTAATAAAAATATTTTTTAATTTTTTTTAAAGATGATAATTATTTAAAAATAAACAAAAAATAAAAAGTAAACAATAATTTAAAAACCGAGAAAGTAATACGCTCTTATCGAGGATGACATTTTTGAACATCTGTTTTTTCTTTGAATCTCACAATTTTTCTTTTTATCTCACTATCAAAAAGTAAGAATACAAGTTAAAAAGTAAGAATACAAGTTAATTTTTCTTTTTATCTCACTCATTTATGGTATAGTTAATGTTTGCACGGTTTTCAAGTTAATTTTTGGTATTTCACTTTCATTTTGTAGAGATGGAAGAAAAAGATAAAAGCGGATACAAAAAGACTAAGGTCTCGTTTGATGCAACGTTTTAAAAATACAATTTTTTTTTAAATACAGTATTTTCAAAACGTAATTTTTTTCTTGTAAACATGTTTAGAAAATTATTTCAAAACGCTATTTTTTATAAATAAAACAATTGTAAATACAACATTTTTAAAACACTCCAAATTAAAACGTTTTAAAACAATGTACATTTTTAAAACGCTACATTAAAACATTTTTACAGAAAAAACACTGCATTTTTTTACCAACATTATGATCAAAACGCTCCACCAAACAAACACTAAAAAGAAGAATATTAAAATATCTACGTTTTAAAACCTTAACTGAGAACATGCCCTCGCTATTTTAGGGTACCAATTGGTAGAGAAGCCAATTCTTAATTTATATATCGAAACCTCATCTTCTTATAATTCAATCCACCATCATACTGAGTTAAAACAATGACCAGGCGAAGGCTAGAAAAGCTAATCCGGCCAAAAGAAGAAAGGAACCACTATAACAAATCAGGCTTAACTTGAAATCTTCACACATAATATATAAGCTTAAAATAAAGCCCAATTCATGAATTATATATTAGTACAACTACAAATTAGAATAAAGAAAAAAGAAGCTAATAATACTATGCAGCTTTGGCTGTACAGGGCAAACACTTGAGGTCCAGATCTCCATCAATGATCACCTCATCCCTCTTTCTGATCTCTTCTTCTTCTTCTTCTGCAATTATCATTCTTTCAAAGTTCCCCTCAATACCCATTTCTTGATCTTCATAACTAATCACCTCTCTGCCTTGAGATTTCTGCTTTTTCATGGCCTCCCTTCTTCGATCATGATCCGCTATCCTGCATCAAGAACAAAGACACACAAGGAATTAATCTCACTACATAACAAATAAGAGGGAAAGAAGGGAGACAGAGAGAGGGAGGGGGGAGGGGGAGGGAGAGACTCATTGGAAAGAGTGAGAGGAGGGTGGGTGGTGAAGCCTGAAAGACAGAGAGGGAGGCCATGGCTGATTTGGAGATTGAAGATCATGGAGTTCTGCATTTTGTTTGGTTTCTTTGAGGAGAGAGAAGAAGACTAAGAAGAAGAGTGAATGGGGTAGATGGATCTGTTATTGGGGGTGTTAAGTCTAGTTGGTTTATTATTGTAGAGAGAATATTGGGATTTACACTATTTAAGATAAAAAAATAGAAGGCATGTTGGTAACTGGTAAGGTATGGACCATAGGGCAGCCTCTTCTTTCTATGTCTAGGAAAGGGCAAAGCATTTAATAAAGCAAAGGGAAAATGTTAAGAGCTGGAACATTGGAATTGGAGGATAAAACACAAAATCAAATTAAATCAAACTAATTCTTAATTTATTACTATGTATCTAAATAAAATCTAACTTAATTTTTATTTAATTTTATTTTATTTGGATCACTATAAGTTAGCAGTTTGTCTAAAAGGTTGTTGGTGTGTGTCATTCCTTTCATATTTTGTAAATTTTTTAAAACATTTTACAAACATGGTAAATTTTTCATCTGAAAGAAAATCATTTTTACTAGTGGAAGTAGATAGTTTGTCTTCAATTGGAGTTACTTCTTGTACCATGGCTGACAAGGACAGAGTTTTGAACTGTTTATCCTGCTCTAGAGCTTGACTAACTTCGTAAACCTTCAAACTTGCATAAAGACTACGAATAGTCATATCATTTAAGATTCCTTCATGGCAGTAGTCTTAACATGCCACAAACTACCTAGTGAGCCTAGAAATCTTATGTTCATTTCTTTCTTGTCATAAGTTTTACCAAGAGAAAAATAACTATTTATTACTTTGCTGAAGCGATCGTATGTTTGTCTCAGGGTCTCCTTGGGATCCTTTTTGAAAGAGTCGAATTGCTGGATGAAGGTGTACTTTCTATTGTCTCTTGTATATTGGTCTCCTTCCAAGTATTCGACAAGAGCTTCCCAGATTTCTTTGGCAGAAATACATCGGATCACTTGTTGGTAAGTACTGGTGTCTAGTGAGCTTGTAATGATGTTAATGACTTTACTGTCAAGTTCCACTAGCTTTCTTTCGGCCTTAGACCGTTCTGATTCTTCTTTTGGAACTTCTGGAGGATTTCCACCAACGAAGGCCAGAAGATTTTCCTTCATTGGTACGTGATGTCTTCCTAGCACGTACTTCCATAACATGTTGTCAATAGAATTCATAAAACGTATTATTTTATCCTTTCAAACATCGAAATGGCCTTCGTCTAATATTGAGATGTGGTTCGCATTTGACGTAGGTAGCATGTAATGTGTTTGTGTCATTGGATCTTGTCTCTCAAGAGGTTAATCTTGGAAAAACTAGTTTTCAAAGAGTTTTGCTCTGATACCAATTGTTAGTCCCAAAGGGCACAATAATAAGCTAGAAGGGTGGGGGGTTGAATAGCTTATTAAACACTTTAAACTTTTCGTAATAATTCCTAAAGCAAGCACTTGCAATTTATTAAAAATATTGAAGTAGCGGAAGACTTGTAAGGAGGACAGACAAAGTCTGCTGGTGAAGCACTACCGGTATACTTAGTTGATTACTTAAGTTTGCTGCTCAAAGGAATAAGTAAATACAATGAAGACGGTATAAAACAGTATGTAAGGAACACATGTATTTTGAGATGGTTCACACTATAAAGAGTGCTACGTCCACCACCAAGGCAGTCAACCTTTGATTTAAATATGCATTATATTTTTCACTAGTTCTATTACAGAAATATCCAATTGATCGTGTACAAAATATTTGACTTGTGTTTGGGGGTGGGGGAATTGAATATCTGGAGAAACAGAATATTCAAATTGCAGAAGAATAGCAAAGAGTACAACAATAAGAAGTAAAATATTAATAGTTGATGTAGATCTTCTTGTTGTTGTTGAGGACTTCGTTGATCAGTTAATGATCTCTTGAATGCACTGAGTATAAAGACTTGATGTTATTGAATAGATCCAGAGCATTGTGTTCTTCAGTCTTTAATGGCAGTATTTATATCTGAGCATCCTTGAGACCGTTGGGGAAGACGAAGTGAGAAACAACACTATTAGGTTGATTACATTAAATGCCTAGAGCTGCTTTGTTGACTTCATCTTCAACTGAGACTGATCAGGGTATGGAGAGAAGTAGGTGTAGCAACTAGTAGGTGGGCAACAAACAGAGTTTGCAGACCTACAGTAGTTGGTACAAACTGTTTGTGTCAGATTGTACACCTACTCTGCCATGTACAGGAGGCGAAAGTCTTCATGCTTTTTCGAAAAAGCATGAAAGGTGTGTCTTGGAAATCAGGAGAGGCAACGATTGATTAATTCAAATTCAAATCAAGAATAACTGAACTAAGTGATCCACTTGATCTTGATATCCGGATGAGCTAGACACGTCATGCCGTCCGAGTGCAGACAAGGTCTGTCGCTAGAGGCTGCTAGCTAGTGAAGTCTGCTGGTGAAGCCTTCAGCTGAAGTCTTCCGCTGAAACCTGTAAAGTCTAAGAAATTATTCTAAAGACAAAGTTCTATACACAGTTGCCACTCTAACTGGTACGCAGCCCATTTAGTCATTAAGTATAGAACCTAATGTAATGAATGAACAAATGCAAATTAAGATACATATGAGAAACAACAAGAATACTTTGTAACCAATGTGAAATACATGCATCTATTCTATTTGTAACAAAAAGTCTTTAATCTATAGACTTTTTAAACCAACATTTATTTTTAAACAATGTAAGATAAATATCTTTTATTGCTAATAAGAGTTAAAGTATTTACTATAAGACTTTTAAAACTAACATATTTTTCTAAATAATGTAAGATACACCTTTTTCATATTCTAACAATGTGAGATACTTCTTTTTTATTTCTATTGGTAATAAAAGTTTAAGGCTTTTATCTAAAGACTTTTAAAACAAACATCACTTTCTAACTATGTGATATACATCTTTTCTATTGCTAATAATAGTTTTTTTTAACTAACATTAATTTCTAACAAATGTGAGATACATTCTTCTATAGTAATAATAATAGTCTTTTATATAAAAACTTTTGAAATCAACATCTCTTTCTAAACAATGTGGGATACATCTCTTCTATTGGTTATAACATAAAAATAATAATAGTAGTAGTATTTTATCTAAATAGTTTTGAAACCAACATCTCTTTGTAAACAATGTGTGATACATCTCTTGTATTGATAATAACATAAAAATTCGTTTATCTATGAATTTTATAACCAATATATGTTTCTAAATAATGTGGATCTTTTTGTAATCAATGCGATGTACATTATCTAAAAACATTTTAAATCAATATCACTTTCCTAACTAATGTGAAATACATATTTTTTCTATTGGTATTAAGTGTTTTATAAAAAGACTTTTAATACATACATCACTCTCTAATCAATGTGTAATACATCTCATCATTTTGTAATAGTAGTAGAAGTTTTTTTTATCTAAAAAAAATATCTAAAACCAACTTCTCTTTCTATATAATGAGATATATCTCTTCTCTTCTCTCCTTTTTTTTAATGATAAAAGTAGAAGTCTTTTTATTTAAAAAATTTTAAAATCAACATCACTTTTTAACCAATGTAAGATTTATCTCTTCTATCGGTAATAACATTAATTTAAAACCAACATCAATTTATAACAAATGTGTGATATATATCTTCTATTGCTAATAATAGTAAGTCTTTTATATAATCTAAAATAAATAAAAAATCAACATCATTTTTTAACCAATGTGAGATATACATCTTTTCAATTAGTAATTACTAATTAATAATAGTATTTTTAATACAAACATTAATTTCTAACCAATGTGTGATACATTTATTCTATTGGTAAAGATAGTATTTTTGTAACCATGTGAGATACATCTCTTGTAAAAGTGAAAGTCTTTAGTCTAAAGATTTTAAAATCTAACATTTTCTTTGTAAACAATGTGATATACATCTCTTTTATTGGTAATAATATAAAATAATTTATACTCAACATCATTTTCTAACCAATGTGAGATATACATCTTCCATTGGTAATAATGGTAAAATTCTTTTATCAAATGATTTTGAAAATCAACATCACTTTCCAACCAATGTTTGATGCATTTCTTCTATTGGTACTTAAAAATAGTATTTTTAAAACCAACATCAATTTTTAACCAATATGAGATATATCTCTTCCATTGTTGAAAAAGTAGTGTTTTTAGTAAAAGAAATTGCACAACTTGAGGCATGAATTTTTTTACGTGTCATTTGTTTGTTGACGAATGTAATTGTGCAAATGTGTTCTACTCGGTGAGAGTATCAAAATGATATATTTATTTGTCCAAATCGAGTTTTGGATAATAAGATATCAAGACTTAAAGTATAATACTTGTTAAAAAAAATTAGTGTTTTTTGTGAGAAAAATTGTGCAACTTGAGGCACGAATTTCTTTACGTGTCATTTGTTTCTTGGCGAAGGTAATTGCGCAAATGTGTTCTACT
This sequence comes from Codonopsis lanceolata, assembly GCA_013146195.2. Lineage (NCBI taxonomy): Eukaryota > Viridiplantae > Streptophyta > Magnoliopsida > Asterales > Campanulaceae > Codonopsis > Codonopsis lanceolata. The sequence continues at coordinate 166,111,326 of CM028378.1, forward strand.
CGGGGAAAGCATCGAAATTATATATTTATTTATCCAAATCGAGTTTTAGATGAATAAAATATCAAGACTTAAAGTATAATACTTATTAAAAAATTAGTGTTTTTAGTGAAAAGACACAAATTTCTTTACGTGTCATTTGTTTTTTTGACAAAAGTAATTGTGCAAATGTGTTCTACTCGGCAAAAATCGAAAAGATATATTTATTTGTCCAAATCAAGTTTTGGATGAAAAAGATATCAAATATTAAAGTATGTATGATGTTAAAAGTGAGTCATTAGAAGTAATATCTAACCTTGAAGAGTTTTATCTCACATTGGTTAGAAGTAATGCTAGTTGTAAAAGTTTTTTAAAATAAGTCTTCTACTATTGACAATAGAATAAGTAATATATACTAAGTGCTTGTTTGGTAGAGCGTTTTCGTCAAAACGTTGGAAAAAACGTATCGTTTTCTCTTTAAAAGTATTTCAATGCAGCGTTTTAAAACGCATCGTTTTAAAAATGTGTATTATTATTAGCTAATGACTAGAAAACCAAAAAAATTTAAAGCTTCCACATGGATGCTTTAGAATAAAGATTTATCCAAAGGTGGTGAGGTGACACAACTATAGTGCTCCTCACCAACTTTAAACACACACACACACTTATATATATCACGATATATTTTTCTTCCTCATTATGATTTTGGTTTTAGTATTATGGATCCTGGTTCGCGCTTTATGGCTTTTCTCCTCGAAAAGGAATCCAATCCCGCAAAGGATTGTTCATGGAACTACTATCGAGATTCTTCGGACCATCTTTCCTAGTATCATCCTCATGTTCATTGCTATACCATCATTTGCTCTCTTATACTCAATGGACGAGGTAGTAGTCGATCCCGCCATTACTATCAAAGCTATTGGACATCAATGGTATTGGACTTATGAGTATTCGGACTATAACAGTTCGGATGAAGAGTCACTGATATATATATATATATATATATATATATATATATATATATATATATATATATATATATTTAGGGTTAATATCACTTTTGGTATCCCCTTTGTACCTAGTCAATCAGCGTTCATCCTAAAAGTTTGTAAGTTTCATCAATTTTCGTACTTTCCGTTACATTGATGTCAAGGGCAAACAGAGGACCTGTTGTTGTAGGTTTGAAAGGGTTGGCCCACCCGACGCATAAATAGCCTTACAAGTTACCCCCTCTATTCGTACTCGCAATCAAACACCCTTCCGTCGTCGCCATTGACACCAAATACTTGCAGTCGTTTAGCAACAACGGTCCAGCAATCCCCACCGGAATTTACACGTAACCGACCGGAATCTCACAACATTGCCCTAAAATACACTCATAATTGAATCCGTCCAACAGTAAACCAACCAACAACCTCCTAATTGTCCTCTGTAAAGCCTCCCGACGAATTGCAGTCGCCCAGTGGCAGTACCTGAGATTCGATTCGAGCGAGTACGACTGAATTGAACCAGGACAACCGATTTCATGATTTCCTCGTTTGATGCTGACGACATCACCGTCGACGGCTGCTGCTGCTGCTACTGCTACTGATCCATGATCTTTGAGAAATGTAAGGAAAAGTTAGTTTTTGAGGTGCCAGCGTTGTCCACGTCAGTGTCAATGTCCCAAGGCTCGTAAGAGGCACGTGCGATGAAAGATTGGACAAAATCGATGCCAAAAAAGTCCAACAGGTAAATGAAGGAGGCGATTAGTGAGACAATGGTGACGAGCTCGGAGAGGGTGACGACGTGGAGAGGGATAGAGGAGAGTGGATCTTGTCACGCCACGGTGGATGAGGTAGAAGGCGAAGGAGAAGAAGAAAATGTCGTTTGTTAAGTATAGAGGAAGAGGGAGAGCATAGGATGCTTTCGGAATTGGTGACGTGGAGCGATTATTGACGGTAACTGTGGTAATGGACGGCGACCCATTTTGTTTGGTGGTCGTGGTTAGGGTGAAGGGGAGGTCGCCGACAGGAAGGAAATAATAAAGATAGAAATAGGGAGGAGAGAGAAGAAAAATTACTTGGGGGTGGAAGAGTAGTTGTTTTCGGGAAAATGGGAGGGTATGGGAGTAGTTGGTGAGGATTGGGAAGGAGGATGTGCTGGCATAAGGTGTAACGTGCTGGCATGACGTCAGATATTAGAACACCTCAATTTTAACCAGATAAATCGGTTAAAATTCTTTCCAATCTACAACAGCTGGTAAATCGTTAGTTTTGGATGAAAAATTAACGGAAAGTACGAAAATTGATGAAACTTACAAACTTTTAGGATGAACTTTGATTGACTAGATACAAAGGGTATCAAAAGTAAAAAGTGGGTAAAGTTAGGGTACCAAAAGTGATATTAACCCATAGATTTATCTTCCGACTCTTTCTCTTGATCAAGAAAATGAAACCTACACAAACATAATGGAAACCCAATATGGCATATACTGAAAGACTTTCACAGAAACACACATAAACATACAATCACATGCCAAATCCATATATAATTTCTTAACTAACACCATCCATTGTCAATATAACTTAGGGCTATGCAAGGAAGTATCAAAACCAGACCAGGGCCGTTCCTGGGCATAGTCCAAAGAGACGACCGCCTAGGGCCCAAAAACATTAGGGGTCCAATTTTTTTATATGTATAGTATATATATATATATATATATATATATATATATATATATATATATATATATATATATATATAATATTAATAAATATTACTCCCTCCGTCCCTAAATTATCGTTCTAGTGGACTCGGTGCACGGTTTAAGAAAACACATTTACTGGATTATTAATATTACTTTGATGTGTAGTTTACTTTAAAACTCGTATGTACGTGGTTCATAATTAAAGTATGATGAAAAAGTAAGGGTGAAGTGGTAAACGTGTTATTCTAAAAAAAGAAAGTTTCAAACAAGACAATTATTTTGGGATAGACAAAAAAGGAAAGGAAGACAATAATTTGGGGACGGAGGGAGTAAAAGGGATGGAAAATTACCAATTGGAAATGACTTAGTTGTGAAGACGACAGGATGCGACAGCCGGCAGACGATTAGACGAAAGGACGCTTAGGGTGGACAGTCGGACAAAATGATGGAATGATCAACGGTAAACAGCAAACCCTCGACCTCGAGATTCTCAATCTTTTCAGTCTTCCCTATGCTATGGCCACCAGATTTTTCATTCCACCTTCAGTTCGACTTTCGACAGTTTCTCTTCCCGCAGTTCAATTGACGAAAACTTTGTTAGTAAACGAGAGTTTTGAATTGAAATTTGATGTTTTTATATCGATTTGTAAAATGAAAACTCAATATATTTTGTTTAATGCATTAAGAAATTTATTTGGAAATTGAAAGTTTCATTTGTTATTGGTATTCACAACTACACAATTGTGTATTATCGATTCGTTGGGGTCCTTATTCGTTATTTTGCCCCGGGCCTTTGAAATGTCAGGAACAGCCCTGAACCAGACCCAACCAACACTTACCATTTTCGTTTGTAGTGCCTGCTACGAAGATTTTAAGAAAATAATAATAATCACTTATACTTAAAGTTAAACAGGAACTAAAAAATCATTCTCACAAACCAAACAGAGTATTAAACTCACACACTTAATTGGGTGGGTGTTTTGTTAAAACCCTAGAAGCAGGGGAGGTCTTCTCTTCTTTGGTTTAACATTGCCCATCTCCATCTTTGTGACTAGAGATGTTAAAAGGGCTCCGCAGGCCGACTGTTAAACCAAAACCGAAAAAGGTTAGGGTCGAGACAAGGTAACCCTATTAAATTAAGGGTTAATATGGCTAGCTCTATAGGTCAGGGTCAACTCGATTAGCATATCTAACTAGAGATGGTTAAAATGGTCGAGGACGGTAGGGTCGGCCCTGTTAAACCGAAACTAGAAAGGGTTAGGGTCAAGAAAAGATGACCATATTAAATTTAGGGCTAATAGGGCTAGGGCCAACCCGATTAACATATCTATTTGTGACCATCATTACAGCCCATGTCAATTTCGTTGCGAGTGAGCCCAATGTTGAAATCCATTTCTAATCCCTTTCAATTGCCTCCTCCAATCGCTCTGATGGTAATGACGACAAAGTGCATGCAACCCCACAAGGAGAAACCCTATCAAGAATCAAAGCCCAAATCTAAAACGGTAATAACTTTATCCGGGTAGCTCGTGCTACTAATCTTTACCACATATTACGTATCAAACATCGAAAAAATTGACTTATTAATCCAATCCGGTCTTAATCCAGCATTATATATTACATAGATATCTTACTAAAATAGTTTAATTTTTTAAAATTAAGTTTACAATCTTCTTAACATCTCAATTTTATTAGGAAAAACAATATTTTCGTGCTTTACCAAAATAAATAATAATAATAATAAGTCTATATATATATATGGCTGAAAGAGGATAGTAATGATTGCTATGATGAAATGAAATTTTACCAAAAAATAAAAATAAATATACTGAAAACTTGTAAGTGTGTTAGCCTATGATAGTCATGATTGCTATGATGAAATGATGCTTTTGCAATTAAATTATTGCATACACAAGCTGCAAATTTCATGTATACACTGTAATTGCAAACGAGTCTTGTATTTATAATGAATTTTATGTGTTACTCACTTGCAATCATAGCTTGTCCATAAGCTATGATTGCTCCTACAAAATGGAAATAACAAAGCATATTTGCAATAGGCCAACTAAAGAATCAAGAAAACAAATAAAAATAATCATACCCAAGTGTTACGCCAACCGTCCAACCATATACCTTAAAAGAAAAGGGTTATACAATTCAACAGCCTTGATATTGACTCAACTAATACTACATTTTCAAGTTACGTGGACCATCTACAATCAGAGAACATGAGAAGAGAATTGAAATTACATGTAATATGGTGTGTAGCACCAGTATCAATTATCCATTCACTGGTAGTATCACCTTGCCTAGACATGCAAGTGGGAGTAGTAAATCTGAAGCAACTAGCAGGATTACCTACCAAATAGGATTCAGGATTGTCTTTAGCAGTGTTGGTAGAAGAAAGAAGTTGAAGTAAATGCTTGAACTGGCCTGAAGACAACCCCGAGATGTCATGTATGTTTGTGTCAGTTGCTGAAGAAGCACAAGATGTGTCTGCACAGTTCTCACTACAAAACACATTTCCAGCCAAATTGCTAAGAACTGGTTTGGGTCTGTTTTTAGGCATCCTAGACAAGTCTGGCTTAGTCCCACAACTTATGCCATTCTGGGTATCCATTTTGATAGAAACATCTCTCCTTGGTATGTGAATCCCCATGATAGAAATCACACCAGAATTTTCCTCTCTGTGAGACATTGGTAGTAGGCCTAGTCTTGAATCCTCTGTTTCCAAGTTTGTGTGCCATAGCCACTGACATCTCATTGGACTTACTCAGTAAAACAGTGGACAGATCTTGCATATTAACACCTGTAGATGTGCTTGAACTAAATTTTCTTTAACTTTCCTCTTGTACTAAGAGACTCTCTGCTTTACTAAGACTAGGTAGGGGACTCATCATGATAATCTGACCTTTTATTGCAGTAAAAGAGTCATTCAGTCCCATGAGAAACTGAAATAGCCTCTGTTCATTTTCAATTCATACTCTTCACATTTCTGATTTGCACCACAAGTACAGTTACACACACATTTAGGGATACTAGTAAGTTTGGTTAGTTCATCCCATAGACTCCTAAATTTAGTGAAATAGGCAGGCACAGAGAGATTCCCTTGAATACATTCAGTTAAGCTCTTCTTGACTTGGAAACTCTTAGGTGCACTGGTTTGAGAAAACCTGACATTTAAATCATCCCACACAGCTCTTGCTGTGGTAAAGTAAACAATGTTGGACTTTATTTCTTGTGAAACAACATTTAAGAGCCAAGAAATAACCATGTGGTTGCACCTCTCCCATTGATTAACATATTTAGTAGAAAGAATAGGTTTGTTATTCTTGCCGTTAACCAAACCTAGCTTGTTTTTAGCAGACAAAGCTATAACCATTGATAACCTCCACTGGTTGAAATTAACAGAATCACTCAAAGGCTAAGTTACAAGAATCATACCAGGATGATCATTAGGATGTAGATACAGTGGATGTGACGGATGAATATGTAGAATTGCATCCTTGAGATCATATTCATCAAAAGGAGATTCATCTTCAGACTGAAGATCTTCTTCTTCTTCACATTCTGCACGTTTTTCACATTCTTCACGCTCTTCATTAGCAGTATTCACCATTGGAGAGAGTTCAAGAATTAAGAGAAACGACTAATTGAAACAAGGAATGAATCGATAACTTTGATCGACCAAGAAGCACGCAAGGAATCAGTGAAGGCCTTTCCGTAGATTGTCGACTAAGTCGCACGATCCAATCGAAGGTAGCAGACCGAATTAGTGCAATCAAACAATTGAATCGATCATATAAACATGATCGTGTCAATTAGTTTAGCGGAAGCAGAAATTTGGATCAGCCATGCTCTTATACCATGATGAAAACTAAAATTAAGAGGGTTTTGTAAAAGAGAATAATTTGGGGGTTTTCTCATTAGCTTGCATGTATGAACAACAACCAATATTTATACAAACTGGAACTCAACCTTGAGCAAGAAATGAAATAACAGAACCACCAGCTTTCCCATTCACTAAAAAACACTTAGCTCTTTCAAACTACATTAATAACCCATTAACCCCTACACTTTTCCTATCTTGTATGTTCTGTATTCTCAACAAAATCCTCCACCAGCACATGTCCCCGAGAGGAGCGCCTGACTTCCTTCCTTCAAGGCTAAGATGAAAGCTGCTAAACTAAAAAAGATGCGGTCGAGTAGACTAAGCTCCAATACAATAAATACCATGCAGTACAACTTCTATTGAATTAAGTCAGATCCTTCTTCACTTTCTAAATGAATATCAGATGTCCATGAAAAAAAGAAATTGATAGAAGATTCAATACCAGCGGATTCCCCTATTGATTAACCGCCTCTAACCTCTGTGAAGGCAGATAAGATCCCAAGAGTTTTGTCGAATTTTTGTTTCCCACCTCATAAGAAATAAACTTCTTCACTATCGTCCACCTCTTTCTTATACATTTCCACACCCCCATCCCAAAGAATAATATTAGGGTTATTCTTGGAGTAGGGTAAAAGAAACTTATACAAAGAAGGTAACATAATAAGGAAAGAACTATACAAGGTAATTACCACTAATTAATAATTACAAATAAACAAGAATAATAATAAATATATTATTCTCTAATAGTTTGGACCTCAACAGGAGCCCACAGATGGTCATCGACACCGAATCTACTCACCACAACCTTCTTCCAAAGTGTTTCCTTTTTCCCTCACAATTCTCCAAATCTATTTCCCCATTAGAGCAGCATTAAACAACTTTAGCTTCTTAATCCCTAACCCACCACTTCTCACATTGAGCACACCATATCCCAATTTATCGATGGTATTTCCTTTCCTCTGCTTGATCTTTCCTCATAAAATATCTCTCCAACTTTTCGAGTCTCTTAGCTACCTCCACCGGCATAGCAAAAATAGACATATAAGACGTAGGCAAACTAGATAGAGTGCTCTTTATTAGGGCCAATATACCTCCCTTTCACAAATACTGCTTTTTTCAAGTGTTATCATTATCATTTGTGGACTATAAACCTATTAGTACATGAATTACATGAATTACTATTATATATAAATAGTTTATGAAAAATAACAACATACAATATTTGATATTTTTTTCTTAATTATTGAAATCTTTGTCGTTTGCTCGCTTGCCCCTCGCCTAAAAAAGGTACCTTTCGCTCACCTCTCACTTTTGCCTTTAATAACTATGTATATTTATTTATTTGTAACAAATAATAGAGTAAACAAAAAGGAAAAAAAATAACACAAAGTAAAAAAGGGAAAAAATATGACACTGAGGGTATGTTTGGATACCCCAATTCCATAGCTTGGAATTGGAATTGGGGCCTCTAAAACCAATTCCATTGTTTGGGAACATAACTAAAATTTGGAATTGGAATTGTGTTGGAATTCTAAATCATTCAGTTCCATAAAACTAATTCTATCATAAATCCTAATAATTTAAATTTTAAATTTTGATCAATTATTACAAGTAACAAATCACCTTCTTTTTACCACCATCAAAACAACTTTCAACCACCACCACTTATGCCACCTCCTGCCGCTGCCTCCGGTCAACCCCCGCCACTGCTGCCACCTCCAACTACCTCCGCCGGCTGCCACCTACTGTTGCCGTTAACCACCACCACTATATGCTATTTATTCTCTAAAATGTAAATTTTTTAAAGTTTTGTTGTTAGCAAGGTTTGAACCCTTGTCATTCATAATAACTGCCAACCATATACCTCTAGACTAAACTAGATACTTGACATATTATTGAACTCTTATTTTAAGTATAATATAGAATTACAATTGAATTCCACACATTATCCAAACAATAGAAATGCTATGATTTTGAATGTAAATTCTAAGTTATTTAAATTTTATAAAATTTGAATATTTATTGAATTCAAAATCAATACATCCAAACGGACCCTGAGGAAAAAAATAGAAAAAAACAAAAAAACACAAGTACATAGAAAAAACCGAGAAAGACACCGTATCTCTCTCTAATAGCGAAGCTAGCTGGGAATTAGACGGGAGATGTCCATGCTTAGGATAACACCAAAACAACTTGAAACTTGCCTAATTTAAAAACAAAGCAAGGGACTAAGCAGTATAGGCGCTCGCGAGCCTTATTCAGGAACTTTTGGCGATGACGAAACCACGTTGAGTTCGCCATGTAGAGGTGATGGCAGCGGTGGACTTAGATTGGGTGAATAGTGAAGATCAGAAGCTATATATGGGCTGGAGTCCTTTGCTGCTCGCCTTTTCAAGCCATTCATCTTGCGTTTAGGCTTGAAAAGGCCACTGCCCTAGGTCGCAGAGGCAAAATAGGGTGGCCTGGAGACCTTTGAGGCATAGCTAGTACCATCGTCTCCGGCCTCGCAATTGTTGAGAACCAATCCTTCTTGGCAACAATTTTTCGGGCTTCTCACAATTGGAGAAGGAAAGAAGAGAGAGGCAAGAAGTTAGGAACAAGAGTTTAGAGGAGACAAAAAAAAAATTTTATTTTAGCCTCTCTTTTTTTTTTCTTTTTCCTTTTGGGTAAGATTTTTCTTTTAAGACTTAAAATGCTCGTATATACTATTAGGTGGTATATGTTAAAATGCTTAAGCATGCCACAATGATTAGTATAGAGATAATGAAGAAAAGTATTATTTAGGTGAAATACTACGAATCTGTTTTCAGATTAATTGTGTGGGAAATAATGAATTTGAAAAGAGAAGATAACAAATTGATGGTGATAATTGTAGTAAGAAGTTGATTGGTATTTTTCCTGGTTGATTTCATAATCTTTTTTCACAATAATATTCTTCTTCTGCATGTAGAAATAGATAATAGAAAGAGAGAGATTAGACTTCCCAAGATGATTATATTATTCTGATAATAGCTCTTTATATACAAGTTACATAGAGACTAAAACAATGTATAGTGTAACGCCCCATAATCTTGCATGTGCATTGTATGCTTGTCTTTATACTTTCTTGGTTGATTGTGAACATGTTTACTTGATATATAAACGTTTTAGAATCATTCATAAGTTATTCTAGAAGTCCATAACATGTTTAGAATCATATAAACTTGTTTGTTGAATCGCCGGTTTAATCGCGTTGAATTTGGCCTTAGCGATTCCTCTCGTTGCTCGTATTTGCTTCTATTTCGACGTACAAAGTGTTCGTTGGGTTCTTGACTTTATATTCAGGTCTTAATCATGTTGAAACAAGTTTCTTTCATGTCCAAGATATCCTAGTTTGATTGGTGTTTGATTGTAGTTTGATTCGTTGTTCATTCGTCGCGTGGTTTGAACCTTGTTCCATCTTGTTCCGGGGGTTGTTCGGGTGCGTTTCCGACTTGTTTTGAGTAGGGTTAGACCTTAGAATGGATGCCCATGAGTTTGGGACCATTTAGAACAAGTTTGAATCAAGTTTTAGAGGTTCTGGAGCCGAGGCGCATGGCATGTGAGGCGCCCGCCTCAAATGCAGGGAGCAATTGCGAGTGGTCGAACTTGGGGATAGCCTCAGTAGTTGAGGCGGCCGCATGGGTGAGGCGCCCGCCTCACCATTACGGGATTTTTTTCCCCTGTTTCGGAATTGGACGATTTGTACCCCTTGAACCCATATCTAAACCTATCCTAAACCTCCTTAACCCTTCCAACTTAAGTCCTAACATCCCTAACTAGTTTTTAATAATGGATTAAGATTACATTAGTGACCAATTAAGCCACAAATCAAATTAGAAAAGGGACCACAAGTTGTTGACACTTGTCCCACTCAAAATCTAGGCCAATATAAGCCACATTTCAGATTTTTGACTCTCATTCTCACCCTCACTCTTCCAAAAACGAATTTCATCTTCTCTCTAGCTCTTCCATGGCTTCTTGGAGCTAATCCTTTGGTCTTCAATCATCCATTCATCATTTGCCCAAGCTACCTTCATTAAAGGTGTAGAGCTCAAGAAGAGGAGCATTTCTATCCGATTAGTTTCTTCCATTGCTTTCTTTGGTGTAGTATAGCAAGTAAGTTACCTTCTTCTTCTTCCTTTAGTTCTCATTGACCCTAAGGAAACAAAGCCTATGGTGGTTGAGGTCAATGAGGACACATGTATGCTTCCTATGCTATCTTCTTGTATGTTGAGATTTTGATCTTGTTAGGAGCATGTATAGGTTGGTTTCTTGCCTATGAAAGTTTATAAAACTCTTGTATCTTGTTTATTTATGGTTTTGAACATGTTAGAAACATGTATTGTAGTTGTTGATGAAAATGTTGTTAAGTGAGAATGACCTAAATTGAGCCTACATGATATGTTGTATGTTATATGTGTTCTATCCTCATTATTGGACTCTATGATATACATGAATCACTTTGCATTGCCTTGGTGAATTTAATACCTTGTTGAACCTAGAATTGACCTAGGTTGGGTTATGGAGCACATAGCTTCAATTTCTCCAAATTTGGGAATTTAGAGCAAAGACTCAACGAGTCGACTCGGGGAATATTTGAGCGTGTTGAACTCTAGTTTCAATCCCTACGAAGTTTGGACACAGTTTGATTGGTTTACTCAAGTATGAGCTTGGTTTGATTGTTTATAACAAGTTTTTATGAAAGGTTGGTTTTGTGCAATTTAATTGCCTTGATATGATTTTATAGTAGAGATTAATACCCTACTTGGTTGGTCGAGTTCGCTCTTGTCGTCGGTCCTTAATTGGTTTAGTCAAGTAAATATCTACTTGTGCATCACATTGAGTCCAGCTGGCATTATTTGGTTTGTTTATTGGGTCAAGGTGGGACGATGCATCGCCTTCACGAATTATGGGATTCGTGCTCGCTATGGATCGCCGCACCTGGGACTTCACACACACCTCCATTGTTGGCGCAATGGGAAGTAGCCCCTTGCCGTATCAGTTAAGTGCCGCATTGGCTTGCTATCTAGATCGAGTGGTACTTGATAAAAGTTGATGCATTCACAGAGCATCGATGTTGCACGATAAAGTATAATAAAGTTTTATTGCAGGAGCTACGAAGCGGCCGTGACTATATCATATCCTACTTGTATGATTTAATTTCCCGCACTTATGTGAGCAATGTGCTACGTGCTATGTGATGATCATGTATTATAACTGAGATAAATGTCATGCTATAACATGAACATGCATTGTAGTAACTTACTAAGTCTTTCGACTTACCCTATTTGTTTGTTTTGTTTCCTTAGATCCGAGCCGAGGAGACGGTCCGGGATAGACTCGCTTGTTTCAAGTTTGGTTGTTTGTATTCGCAAGGTTGCTCTTTTGGACTTTCGATGATTAGTCTTTTATTTTGGAAAGGGCGTTGGGAAGCAAGTCATGTAGACTTGTCTTGGGAATTTTGTTGTTGTAGTTAACTTATGGATTAACACTTGTAATCTTTTGGTATGCCGACTTACATGTCGAGCCTGTTTATATGTTATGGTCCGCTACAGTTTCTTCCGCTAAAGCTCGTTAAATTATTATTGTTGTTGTTGTCTCCGGCATGTTGTGGCCGTTGAGGTTATATTAAGCATGTGTTAATATTGTAGGAGTAGTTGTTGGGTTCCGGCTGTAACGTCGCCGAAGACTTGTTTACTTTTAGTTGTTTTCCGGCCAAGTGTAGCCGAGTTGTTGTTCGTATGCGATGTTGCGCCACATGAATTTTATAATCCTACTTATGCATGCTTGTGTTATTGATTATTTGGACGGCACGACTCGGGGTCTCGCATTGGGGTCCGGGTCGGGTCGTCACATATAGAGCCAAGTCTTGATCAAGGAAGGGGTTGTTGAGAAATCGATGCTGGAGCTGGAGAGCTGTTTTGAGTTCCACAATTCATTTTTTTGGTTCTAGTCTTTCACCCCCCCCCCTCAAGGTAGATGGAGGTTGGCGAAGACGAAGCTTGGCACAGAGTAGATCAAAGCGTGTGTGACTGAGCCCTTTGGTGAAGATGTCAGCAAGTTGATCATTTGTAGAGACATAAGATAGCTTGAGAGATTGACGTAGAACAAGTTCCCAAACGAAGTGGTAGTCAATTTCGATGTGTCGAGTACGAGCATGAAACACTGGGTTCCGCGCCATATGCAAAGCAGAGAGGTTGTCACAAAAGAGGGTCGGAGGGTGATGAATCGGGATGTCTAACTCACGTAAAAGGTAGGTGAACCAATCAACTTTGGCGGCGGTGGTAGCAAGAGCACGATATTCCGCTTCACTGCTTGAACGAGAGACTGTGGTTTGTTTTTTAGCTAACCAAGAAACGAGATTTGATCCAACGAAGATACAAGAGCCCATTGTGGAGTGTCTATCATCAGGATCACCTTCCCAATCAGAATCGGAATAAGCCCAAAGATTAAGATCTTGAGATTTGCGAAACACTAAGCCTTTACCTAGGGTGCCCTTAATGTTGCGAAGAACCCGTTTTGCAGCCTGAAGATGAGATGACCTCGATTGGTGCATGAGTTGGCAAATTTGATTAATAGTATAGGCAATGTCTGGACGTGTCAACGTAAGGTATTGTAGACCTCCAACCATGCTCCTATAAATTGTGGCATCAGGCAGTGGGTCCCCAGAGTAGAGAGAAAGCCGGGTCTATGGAATAATGGGAGTGGGACAAGGTTGGCAAGAGTCCATGTTGAAGCGACGGAGGAGGTCAGTTGCATAACGTGCCTGATTGAGATGGAGAAAAGAATTGGAACGGGTTGTTTCAATGCCAAGAAAGTAACCCAAATCTCCAAGTTGAGGGTTGTCAAATGTAGAGCATAGGCTAGTAATGAATTCTTGGAGCGCAAATAGAGAAGACCCAGTGACTATCAAGTCATCTACATAGATGAGAATGACCAGTGCGGAGGTGGAGTCATGTTTGATGAATAGAGAGTTGTCGGACCGGCTATTGAAGAATCCAAGTTGTAAGAGAAATTCGGAAAGTCGATGAAACCAGGCTCGAGGGGATTGTTTTAGACCTTATAATGCACGATGCAAACGACACACATGATTTGGTCGTTGAGGGTCCACAAAGTCGGGTGCTTGAGTCATATATACTTCTTCGGAGAGAAACCCATTTAAGAAAGCATTTCAGACATCCAATTGCTTGATCACCCAATCTCGCGAATGAGCTATGGATAGAACAGTCTGCATAGTTACATGTTTAATGATGGGACTGAAGGTTTCATCATAATCAGGCCCTCTTGTTGATTAAAACTCTTGGTGACGAGGCGGGCTTTGTATTGATCAATGGAGCCATTGGCTTTACGCTTGACATGATATACCTAGCGATACTCAACCACGTTCATGATAGGAGTGGGCGGTACGAGTGTTCTTGTGTAGAGCTAAGAACTCTTTGTTCATAGATGATTGCCAATGCCCAAATTTTGATGCTTGTTTGTATGTCTGAGGCTCATAACCTGTGGAGTTAGAGGAGATGTCAGAGAGAGCATGAGGGAGTAGATATCGAGGGGAGCCATATGCTATGCGATTAATGTCTCCATATCGCAAGGGATGGGTGAAGTCAGGTGAAGTAGATTCTAGTTGTATAGGGAAGGGGATTGGAGTCATGGGTTGACGGGGAGGCTGTTGTATGTGAGTTTTGGGTTGGGGGCGGTGGGGCTTGTAGAGGGTTGGGCCTATGAAGATGCGGGGGCGGCCTTGAATAGGCTAGTTGATTGGGGAAAGTATGTTGTAGGAGAATTTTGGGTTTGAGTTTGATTGTGAAGGTACGACCCAGTTGAGCCAGAAGATGTCATTGGCCAGAGGTTACCATCGGAAAAAGGGGCGGACTAATTTGAGCAGTGGGTTGTATGCTAGGGTAAGCCGCGGGGCTTGATTGCGTGTCGGGGGGCCTCTGAACAGAAGAAGAATTAGCCATGTCATTTGCAAAAGGAAAAAAACTTTCATCAAATAGCACATGCCGAGAGATATAAATTTTGCCATTGGATTTGTCAAGACAACGATAGCCTTTCATGTTGTCATCGTACCAGAGTAAAATACAATGAATGGATTTCAGTTGGAGCTTGTTTTTGTTGTATGGGACAATGTATTGGAAACATGAGCAACCAAAAACTTTGAGGAAGTGGTAGTCAGGAAGACGATGAAAAAGTTTCTGAAAGGGTGAGAGGTAACCAAGTTGCTTCATGGGAAGGCGATTGATCAAATAAACTGCTGTAGGGAAAGATTCCAACCAAAATTTCATGGGAGTGTTAAAATGAGCCAAGAGACATAACCCTATTTGTTCGATGTGTCAGTGCTTTCGCTCTACGACACCATTTTGTTGTCGTGTATAGGGACACGTGAGTTGATGTTTGATACCATTTTCATAGAGAAATGAATGAAAGGCATTGCTTGTAAATTCGCCTCCGCCATCCGTTTGAACGACTTTAATAATATGAATAGCTTGAATTCGACTCGACAATTGATTCTCAATTTGCAACTTGAAAATTGCAAAGACATTTACCACGTCAGACTTATGAGTGAGAGGGAAGAGCCAAGTGTATCTAGAGAAGTCGTCTACAATAGAGAAATAGTAGCGACAATTACTTAGTGATGCAACATGAGAAGGTCCCCAAATATCCAAATGTAATAAGGCCAATGATTGTTTTAAATTAAAAGACTGAATTTTAAAAGGTAATTTGAAGGATTTGCCTAGCGGACATGTTTGGCAAAATTTATTTGGGCTGACTCTACCATGAATTGGCAACTGAAATTTACTTGATAAAACTTGAAGGATTTGAGATAAGGGATGTCCTAGTCGAGAGTGCCAAATATCTTTATTTGTTCGTTCCCCTACAAGAGCCAGAGGACTGTTAGGAGATGTAGAGTGAAAGGTGAGATGATAGAGACCGTCGAAACAATGCCCAAAAAGAAGGATCTTCTTGGTGCGGAGGTCCTTTACACGAAAACCATAGGCGTCAAACTCAAAATAGTAATTGTTGTCATGAGAGAAACGACAAATGGAGAGAAGAGATTTATGAGCAATGGGAATGCACAAGACATTATTTAAATGAAAGCAACCAACATGAGAAATTGGAATTTGAGAGTCGTCTCCTACGGTTACCGTATCATGACCGGTGTATGGAGAAATATTATTGAGTGCAGAGGGCTATGAGGTTAAATGGTGGGTGGCCCATGTATCAAGGCACCAATTTGGCACCAATTTGATGTTTGGTATGGTGAGATGGTTGTTGTATAGGCTGTATATGTTCGATGATAGCAAACATCGACGGTGTGACCAGATTTGTGACATATTTGGCATGATTGGTGATGGCAGATTTGGCAAGGGCTGGAAGGGTAGTTATTAGGGGTGAGCTTGGTCAAGTTCGGTCCAGTTTTTTGGAAAAAAAAGTGAAAATCAGAACCATACCAATAGTCTCGTTCTCAAAAAAATTAGAACCGGAACCAACCCAATATGTATGAGAACCAAAACATTGGTCTGGTCCAGAACCAATCAAAGATGTATGAGAACCAGGACCGGACCAATACTATGATTTTTTTACTTTTTAATTGTTTAATACAAATACATAATAAAATTTTTAAGACTGAAACTTCATAAAAAAATAAAAACACCTTCGATAAAAGTACATTTAACAATTAAAAATGTCGAACTCATAAACTCATAGCATAACAAATCGGTGGAAAGAAAATAATAAAATAGTACCAATTAAAAAGTAGAATAAAGAAAGTATAAGGAATTAATATATATAATATATATACTTATAATATATATATATATATATATATATATATATATATATATATATATATATAATATATACACATCTGTATATATATAATAAAATAAATAAATAAACAACATATTGAGTCGGTTCGGTCCAGTTCTGTATTTTTTTAGTTCGAAAACCGGGACCAACCCAAATATATGGTTTTATGAAAATTCAAATTCAGGGCCAAACCAAAGTATTTGTCCGGTCCAGTTTTGATTGGTTCGGTCCAGTTCTATTGGTTTGATCCGATTCTGAAAAAAATCCTGCACACCCCTAGTAGTTATGAAAGAAGAAGGATGGAGGGTGTGAAGAAATCAAAATAGGGAGAGGAAGGATTGTAAGAAAGAGAAAGAGATCTTAATATTATTCAAATTGAATCTATATTTTCTTATTATTACAAAGAGGGATCTCCATATGTATTTATCCTAACAGAATAGAGAAGAGAGAGAATATTCTAACAGAAAGCTATTGGCTTAGGAGCCTAAAACAGCAAGCTAACAGACTAACTAATTCACTCCAAAGTCATGTGTCCAGCTGGATCTTTGTGCACCGTTTTATCTTTGTGCTCTTCCTTGGTGATATCTATATCAGCCCCCCTCAAGCTGAAGGTGGTGAACAAGTTCAAAACATGAAGCTTGGACAGTAGGAAGGAGATAGAGTCCAATGGTAAGGCCTTGGTACAGAGATCAGCTAGTTGATTAGAAGAAGAAACATGAAACGTAGAGATAAGCCTAACCTTGATACTATCTCTAATAAGATGACAGTCGATCTCAATATGTTTGGTTCGTTCATGCAACACAAGATTTGCAGCCAACTGTAGGGCAGCACGATTATCACAGAATAAAGGAACAAGAGTAAGACTGTCCACACCAAAGTCCTTGAGAAGATTGACCAACCAAACCACTTCACAAGACGCATTAGCCATATCGCGATACTCGCCTTCACAGAAGATTTGGAGACCACGATTGCTTTTTTAGTCTTCCAGAAATAAGAGAGGTGCCCAAAAGAACACAATAACCGACAAAGACTTTCTAGTGATCGGACATCGCCTAATGAGTCACAATAGATAGTGAGTTGGAGAGGACTAGAAGCCGAGCATAGAAGACCCTCGTCCAATGCTACCTTTGATATATCCGACCAACTTTAAAGCAACTTGCCAATGAGGCTCGCGAGAGCTTTAAACGGCTCAAGATATGAACCATGTATGATAAGTCGTCCGGTGATGGTTAGATAAACCGCCTACCCACCACCTCCCCGTAGGTATGGGATTAGCAAGCAGGTCACCACTATCTGGAGTCAGTTTATGTTTCTACGAAAAAGGGATCTTGGATGCCTTTGCTGCCATTAAACTAGCATCAAACACAATATCCAAAGAATACTTTCTCTGGTGGATACATATACCCTATGTAGATCTAGCTATCTCAATGCCAAGAAAGAACTTTAAGGGACCTAAATCTTTAATATTGAACTGGGAATGTAAGTGAGCCTTGACATCAGCAATGACACCACCATTTGACCCATCCTCCAAGATGTCATCTACATACACCAGAATTGCAGTGAAGGAGTCTGTTCTTTTTTTTTTTTTTTTGGCAAAGCAGGGCGGCACCTGCGGAATATATAAAAATGAGAAAAAAAGGTACAAACGAGAGGGGGACAACCAGCCTTACCCAAATAGACGGGGGGACAAAGGAGCCTGACCTCTTAAAACAAGAAACAAACGATAATTACCTAACAGATAGAACAAGATCACAAGCGACATTACGCTTTACGATAATTGAAAAAACCTATAGCATCATGTTGGAGCGCCTTCCGAACCTCAGACGGTAACTGAGAAACCCTATAAAATTCATTGGAAACACAGTTATGAGCGGCATTGGCAAGACGATCGGCCACCAAATTTTTCTCCCGATAAATATGCTCAAGGTTAAAATTACCCATCAAAGAAACACACCGTCGAAACTCGTAAGTATACTTCCAAGGGCAATTATGCCTCTCTTGAATAGCAGAAACTACGACCAGAGAATCTGATTCGACCACCATATTTGTTAAATGCAGTTTGTGACATAACTGAAGCCCATCCCGCAACGCCATAAATTCAGCCCCCGTGTTAGTTCCCTGACCATAAGAATGAAGAAACCCAGCTATGAAGTGCCCATTCGAATCTCTAATCACCCCACCACCCGTAACCAAACCACCAACAGAAGAGTCGTCAATGTTTAGCTTAAAACCAGGAATGATTGGAGCACACCATCGTAGCCATAATCCTTTCTTAAGCTTAGGCTGTAAGACCGATAAATCAAACCAATGAAGACTGCGTAAGCCCCTAGTTGTCGTTGAGGATTTGGGATGAAAGAGATGCATGCTATTGCGCAGCCCATGCAAAACCCGATTATAAGCCTTAGCGACATCCATGGGCTGGTTGTCAAAAACTGCACAACATCTCTCTGTCCATATCGCCCAACAAGCAAATAAAACAATACCGATCTGAGCAGCTCCTAACTGATTTCGCGCAGAAGCCCCCTCTAACCAAATATTAAATAGATGAGTTATGGACGAATATCTATCAATCTTGTTAAAGGGGAGAGCTAACCGACTCCACAATTCATGGGCAATCTCTGATTCCAGAAAAAGATGATTAATTGATTCCCTTTCATGATTTATCTTGCAGCATACACAACGAGACACGATCGGCACAAAACGAGAATGAAGACGGAGGTCTACCGGAATTGCCCCGAACATTAGCTTCCAGCCGAACCCACTAATCTTGGTGGGAAGCCAATCCTTCCATATCTTCTTGGCCCAAGAGAGAGTGGCACTTCGCTGCCTGATATGGTTCCAGTAAGCTTTGGCATCAAAATCCCCATTAGTTGTCTGTTCTATGGAGAGTAAACAAGGTGTGATCATGCTTGGATTCTACAAAGCCATACTGAACCAGAGCATAAGCAAATTTAATATACCATTGCATGGGTGCCTGTTTAAGGCCATAGATAGATTTAAGGAGCTTAAACACCACTGGCTTGTCGGATGACTTGTCAGATAGATGAGATGACAAGGGATAACCCTGAGGCAAGGTCATGTATACTTCCTCATCTAAGTCACCATGAAGAAAGGCATTGGCGACATCCATCTGAGATAGTTGCCAACCCTTAATTGCAGTCAGGGCAAGAAACACTCGCATGGTTGTCATCTTTGCCACATGGGCAAAAGTCTCAAAATAATCCTCCCCCTCAGTTTGAGTAAAGCCTTTTGCCACTAATCTGGCTTTATACTTGTTCAAAGTGTCATCTGCATTATATTTCAACCTATAGATCCACTTACACCCTACTACCCTCTTACCACTAGGCAACTCACTTAATTCCCAGGTATTATTTTGTTCAAGAGCAGAAAGCTTTGCAGTTATAGCCTTACACCAATTGGGATCTTTCAAGGCCTGGGTGTTTGATGTAGGTTCAGATAAAGAGGAGGTGTGACAGATGTAGGAAAAATAATGTGACGAAATCCCAGAGTAAGAGATATGACTTATACCTGCAGAGCATTGAGAAGTAGTGAACCTTGAAGGAAGACCTGTATAATCCTTATACTTGGATGGAATGACCTTCTGCCTAACAGGTCTAAAAGGGGGGTGGGCAGGAGAAGCAGGAGTTTCAGAAGAGGCAAGTGACTCAACAGGGATGGAAGAAGGAATATCTGAGTCAGATATGATATGTGATGGCAAGGCAGGATCTGAAACATTGATGTTGGGATCTGAAACAGTATGGATTAGGTCAGTTTCTTCAAAATGAGTGATATTGGGAGAAGAAAACATAAGAGAAATGCTAACTGATGAAGGCTGTGAGGATTGATATGGAAAGATAAGTTCATGAAATGTAACATCCTTAGAATAAGAGATCTTATGAGTGGACAGATTGTAGACCTTGTATGCCTTCTTGCCATAAGGGTAACCAAGGAAGATGTATTTGGTAGCTTTAGGAGAAAACTTGTCCCTAGTTAATTTGAGAGTGGAAGCATAACATAAGCAACCAAATACCCTTAGGTGACCATAAGAAGGAGATTTGTGAAGAAGTATTTCATGGGGTGATTTATGATGAAGAAGAGGAGTGGGAGTTCTATTGATGAGGTATGTGGCTGTAAGAACACAATCTCCCCAAAATTTAATGGGTAGGTGAGCTTGAAATCTGATAGCCCTAGCTACATTTAATATATGTCTATGCTTTCTTTCCACCCTGCCATTCTGTTGAGGGGTTTCAACACATGAACTTTGTTGTTCTATTCCTAAGGAAGTTAACCATGAGGACATTGCAGAATTAAAGAACTCAGACCCATTGTCTAACCTTATGCTTTGGACATATGTGTGAAATAGCGTTTCAACCATTTTAAGGAAGATTTGCAGATAATAGAGAACCTGAGCTTTAGAATTTAACAAATAAGTCCAGGTAGTGCGTGAGAAGTCATCCACAATAGTCAAGAAAGAGTTGAAACCATTATATGTAAGATGAGTGTACAGCCCCTAGACATCACAATGTATTAAAGAGAAAGGTGTATTGGAATGACTAAGACTTAAAGGAAAAGGAACCCTACATTGTTTAGCTAAATGACATGCTTCACAAGGTTCATGAATAGAAGACAATTTATTACAAGTAATGGGAAAGTACTTGAGAATATTGTCAGGTATATGACCTAATCTATAGTGCCAGGTCTGAGTGGAGGATGAAGGAATGGACAATGATGAGCAGGTGAGATGTGTAGTAGAAAGATCATCCAGTGCAAGCATTTACAAGCCTCCCTTCAAATCACCAGTCCCCATCATAGTCGTGCAGGCTAAGTCCTGTATTAAGCAATGGGAAGCAGAAAATTGGACACAACAGTGACTATCAGAAGTTAATTTTCCCACAGATAATAAATTGAAAGAAAATTGTGGCACATACAATACATTGAGCGAGAGTATATGTGAAGTTAACTGTATGGAACCTTTGTGAGTAATCTGAGATTTCTAGCCATTTGGTAGGTGTATAAAAAAATTGAAAGGAACAGGATCAATAAGAAGGGTAAAGGAAGATGTGATATGGTCAGATACACCAGAATCAATTATCCAATCAGTAGTGGTTAGGACTTGCAAAGCTATTCTAACTGAACTCATAATACTAGGAACATTAAGAGCATTACCTGCAATTTGAGTAGTAGGAGAAGTGATACCAAGTTGATTAAGAGAAGAAGCATTGACAGAAGAAGCATGATCTGAGTGAGCATTGGTGCTAGCAAAATGAACTTGATAAGATTGACCTTTGTTCTTCATGTTCTTAGGCATTTTGGATGGATCAGGTTGAATTATGTGAAGCTTGTGCCATTCAGGAAATCCATAAATGAAGAAACAATGCTCCTTATTATGTCATGTTCCTCCACAATGAGTACATATGATATTAGACTTGTTGACAATCTTCCTGCCATTATTCCTATTGGTGATGGACTGAGAATTCTTTGCAAACAACACAGAGGATGCATCAGTGACTATAGATTTTGAGTGGCTGGAACAATCATTGAGTCTCTCATCTTGCATGAGCAAGGCTAATGTGGCATTGATGTTTGGTAAGGGACTTTTAGTTAAGATTATGCTCTTAATTCCAACATATGAGTCATTCAATCCAATAAGGAACTGTGTCGCCTTCTGCATATGCTCATATTCATCTAATTTGTGATCTGCTCCACATGAATAAATACAAGAACACTTTGGCTTCCCACTGACATCTTCCAATTCATCCCACAGTGATCTGAATTTTGTGAAGTAAGTGGATATATCCATAGTACCTTGTCTCAAATTCATAATTTCCTTTTTGATATTGAACAATTGTGGAGCATTATCTTGAGTAAACCTGAATTCTAGATCCTCCCAAATTTGTTCTGTAGATTTAAGATACACAAGGCTGGACGAAATTTCTGGTGAAACAGCATTGAGCAGCCAAGAAGTAACCATGTCATTACATCTTTGCCAGTGTGTGAAGTATTTAGATTGAGAATTAGGCTTTTTGTTCCTTCCTGTGACAATTCTAATTTCAATTTGGATGATAGGGCTATGACCATAGCTCTTCGCCATTGGTTGTAATTTGTATTAGTTAGAACATTGTTTACAAGGTCATGCCTGGATGATCGTTAGTGTGAAGATATAGAGGATGAGAAGAAGGTAAAACCAAATTTACCTCAGACGCTTCATATTCATCAATTTCGATTTCATTGACCTTCTCAATTCTGACATTTATGGTTTCTCTTCCGCCTTGCCGCTTGAACTTGATTCAAGAGCGCACATGATTGGAAGACAGAGGTGATAATGAAGTTTGATTGAGAACAGTGCAGCGGAAATTTAATTCTGCTCTGATACCATGAAGAAATCAAAATAGGGAGAGGAAGGATTGTAAGAGAGAGAGAGATCGAGAAAGAGATCTCAATATTATTCAAACTGAATATATATTTTCTTATTATTACAAAGAGGGATCTCCATATGTATTTATCCTAACAGAATAGAGAAGAGAGAAAATATTCTAACAGAAAGCTACTGGCTTAGGAGCCTAAAATAACAAGCTAACAGACTAACTAATTCATTCCAAAGTCACGTGTCTAGCTGGCTCTTTGTGCACCGTTTTATCTTTGTGCTCTTCCTTGGTGATATCTATATCAGGGTGGTATGGAGGAATAGGTAGGATACCTTGACTCCCATTAGAGTAACCACGTCCCATTAGGCGTGAGCCTTGATAGTTGCTCTAATGCCATGTACAAATAGATAATAGAGAGAGAAGATTAGACTGCCCAAGATGATTATATTATTCTGATAATAGCTCTTTATATACAAGTTACATAGAGACTAAAACAATGTATAGAGCCAAGTCTTGATCAAGGAGGGGCTGTAGAGAAATCGATGCTGGAGGTAGAGAGCCGCTTTGGGTTCCACAATTCATTGTTTTGGTTCTAGTCTTTCAATGCATTCCTACCAAGATATGTATTATGTTTTTTTCCATGAAAACTTATTGCGTGCTCTTGATATATGCAATTTTCTTGTCATGTTAGAGTTTTAATTAATTTGGTTTGTACATTGCTTGTCTTATATAGTCATTGCTTTTGATATTTTTGCACATTGCTTGTCTTATAGAGTTTCAGTTAACTTAGTTTGGTTTTAACTATCTCTCCGTCCGTAATTGAGACTTTTTTTTTCTTTTTTCAAAAAGGAAGTTGACATTTAATTAGGTCATTTTAGTTGTACATATACATGATGCCCCAAGTGTCCATACTATAGTTTTGGAAGTGCAGATTTTGGATATGATTGAGATCAAACATGAATTAAGTTAGTTTATACTAAAAGGGACACTCGATTAAGGAGGGAGGGAGGGAGGGAGGGGGTAATTCATATGTTGAGCTCCTCAGATTGCTGGAGGCTTCCAAACGCTATATATCAAGCTGCAAATACCGTATCGTCTTGGAGGGAATTGATCATGGTGCTAGAGTGAAGAGAGAGTAAAGAATAAAGGTTTGGATTAATATGGGCAAGAAATGGAGGCTGGAATCGTTTGAACCCACTGATTAATGGTAAGTTCTTTAGTACCCTAACTCCGTACATTGGTTTTATTGTTTAACCCGCAAAGTATGTTTATGATCATTGATAGATAATGTGTTGTGATTAATAGTGTTGACTAGCTAAGAGCATGTCTTACTTGAGCTTGGCTTCTTAAATATTTATGAGTTCAAGCAGAGTTTTGCCAAGAGTTGTTCAAGACTAGCTTGTGGGAAAGGTTCCTTGTTCGACATTGGCTCGGAGCTTATCTTGGGGCCAGAGCTTAGGACTGAGCTAGTCCAATCATAAAAATACAAATATTTTCAGGTGTTATGTAAGCCTATATATCTTGCGTTGATCGTTCCGTCCTCTAGCCAACTCAAAGATTCATATGACTTTGTTGATCAAATAAGTCTTTGTTCAAATCAATATTTGATATAAAATTCAAGTTAGTAAATTGTAAATCATACTGGAAGTACCACCCACAAGTTTTGTCCCCCCCCCCTATGTCCTAGAATAAGAGTTGCATTTGGACTTTCAAAGTAACTTGCCCTTTTTTCTTCCTAATGAAAAGTGATGAGGATTTAACTGCAAATTATAAAGCAAGAGATTTATGGCAATTTTATTTGTAGTTTGCGAAGGTTATAGTTAATTTAAATATTGGTCAATTTGACTTTTAAAAGTTAAAATGCGACTATTCTTTTGGGACATTGGGAGTAGCATTGAAATTTCAAAGAAGCCTAGTATCACATTTATCACCATTACTCGAACGAAGGTCTTTCTAAACATGAAAATGAACATATCTTTACAATTCACTGTTTGTTCAGTTTGTGTACTTACCCCTATAAATTTTCAAAAAAATATTTTATAAAATGATTATGCTACAACGATTAATGACTTGTAAATCAATCTGCAATCATTTATTTTTTGATCGACCATTTTTCATTTATTTAAATCATATTTGATGTAAAGCTATAAGAGCATCCCCATTGTAATAATGTGTACACTTCTTATGCCTAGAAAAGTGGAGTAAGTGGCCATTAGAAGAAAGAAGAGTGGAGTAAGTGGTTATTAGGAGAGAGGAGTGTTTTTACTTCCTAAATAGGAAGCTTGTCTCGTGAATGGAGCTGTGAGGGGGGAGGGGGGGAAAGAAACTAACACAATTATTTTGTGTGTGGGGGGGTGGAGGTAGGGGGGATTTTGTATTTATTGGTATGATGTTAAATTTAATATTTTTTGTATAAGAAGATGTGTAAGAATATTATACAATGAGAAGATATATTCTTAAATGAGTAAGAAGATAAAAATATGTAAGTGACAGTGGGACCCAGTTAAGAAGTTATATAAGAAGTTGATGTTAATATTAACAATGAGGATGCTCTAAGCTCCCTCTTTCTCTCTCTCTCTCACACTCCCACACCCACACATTTATACACATGAATGACTAGATGCCTTAAGTGTTGAGTCGAGCCGCGAGATGATGACAACCCTGACACGTGAACTCACTAGCCAATTTGATTGTTCAAGGACAGCTTGTTTGTAGAAACAAGCAAATTGCTTGTTTGAGCACAGTTGTCTACGCATGAGCCCAACCCTAGCTTGAGCAAAAACAAGCAGATTCTGAGTTGGCCAATCGAACAGCTTTACATATATACCAAACAGCACCTCCCTAAATGATTCAGGCATCACCCATGAGATTTTAGACATCCCCAAAATAAAATTCCATAAATCTCTGGCTGTGGGACAGTGAATCAGCAAATGGTTTACAATATAAAGCTAAAATCCATGTAAAAGAACAAGTATATTTATCCTTCTGTATCAACTTCTGTGGTATACAACTGTCCATTAAGTTAACCAATTACACATACTAAACGATAAAACACTACAAAGCCCCTTAGCACACCAGGGAGTAGTAGGTAGTTCTACAAAGTAATGACCAATTTATTGTACCTATTTGCTGGGCTATTAGGATCCTCCGAAACTATGACAAAGTAATGGCCAATTTATTGTACCTATTTGCCGGGCTATTACGATCCTCCGAAACTATTGGGTATAGAACGCTCCTGAACAAATCCAACATTTCCCAACACGTATTGACCAGAATATAAAAAATTTCATTGCACCCCCATTCTGTACTCCAAGAATTTTGACATTTCACATAGTAAGTTCTTCCAATCTTCTCATAGTCCACTATCAATATAAAATAACGATAAAGTGGAGTTTGAGGATTGTATTTAAAAGCTCTTTCCAATTCTTCATTGTACCTTTTGAAGTTAGGTCCTGTAAATAATTTCTGCCAAAGAAAGAAAACAAGGCATGATTTAAACTCTTCAAATGATTAATGTAGTTAAGGTTAATGTAACTAATAACAATATAATACCCCACAATTGTCAAGTGATGGACCGCAATATTTGTTATTAGTGATTGTTTTTCCAAAGCCACAAGTATGTTCTTCACATCCCCACTAGGAATCCACTTCCACAAGTATATATATAATCGTTGAACACGCGTACTACCATATGTGTCCTTCGTAGGTAGGCCCCGTGTGCGGATACAGTAGTGTCCTTTGTAGATAGGCCCCGTGAGCGGATAAAGTCCAAGGCAAGCTCCACGAAACCCTCTATAGAAAAACACAATTGGTTGATGGTTTAAAAAGTTGGTGGATATAATTGATCCAATTTTAACAAAAATAAATTTGCAACTATGCAAGAAACTTATTTACCATGACTTAAGACTAATATGAGAAACAAATCTAACATGCCATTTACATAGAAATAAGACTAATATGAGAACAAAGCAAACATGTCTAATCAAAATGGATGAAAAACAAATTAAACACTAGCCCAACTCAATTAGAATTAAATTAGGCCAACTATATCATTAGGATAGGTTTATACTAATCAAAATGGATGAAAAAAAGTCAAACACACAAAGATGGGTCAAATATTGTAGGCAAGAATACTTGGGTCATCTTTAAAGAGTTGCACATAATGATATATTACTCAAAATATAGAAAATAAGGTGCGGTTGGAAAGCCCTCGAAGTATAGTTTATAACGCAACAAACGGATCCAAAATCCGAGTTTTCTACACAAAGTTACGGCCAAATTACTACAGACCGACCATGGTTTGCGGGAATACACGAGTCAAACCAAAAATCGAACACGAGCGTGAGCGAACCTATACACAACCAATCCAAAATATTCCAAGTTAATCCCCAATGCCCCCTAGTCAAAACAAATCCAAGAGTCGCCCAAACAACACCCAAAACAACTCGGAGGGAAATCGGAAGGAAACGAAACTAGGCGTACTACCGTATGTGTCCTTCGTAGATAGGCCCCATGAGCGGATAAAGTCCAAGGCATGCTCCACGAAACCCTCTATAGAAAATCACAATTGGTTGATGGTTTAAAAAGTTGGTGGATATAATTGATCCAATTTTAACAAAAATAAATTTGCAACAATGTAAGAAACTTATTTACCATGACTTAAGACTAATATGAGAAACAAATCTAACATGCCATTTACATAGAAATAAGACTAATATGAGAACAAAGCAAACATGCCTTTGACTGATATGAGAAACAAATATGACATGCTATTCACATTGTCATGTTAAAATCATAAAACATATGCTCATAAATAAACCACATGTAAATTTATGACCTAAATGAAAAATAGAAGAAAGTATAACTCTTTTTTATTTCTACTTTTCCTTCCCAAAAAAAGAATCTCATTTTTCCATTTTGATTTGTCAAAAAAATATCACATTTCCAAATATTCAAATTTAAGTATCATATATAAACAGACACACACACACAACTTTAGCATTATTTAAAAGATATAAAGAGAAGTAAAAAACGATATTAAAAGTTTCACTTGTCAAATACGACTATTTTTTGGCACAGAGGGAGCATGTACTTGAAATCATAAAACATAATATGAAATTTTGGATTGCAAAACATAAGACTTATGTGTTTGACATCGGAGTGTCTTATGAAAACGAATATGCAGAAAGGAATGCAGTGGTCAAGAAATGAGGTTATCGGTAGTTGCTATCAGTATGTGTAAAACAAGAATTTCATCCAACTTTAATAATTAAACTGTATCGACTCGGGAGGTTCTAGAAGGTGTCGTTCTATTAGATGGAAAGATATATGAGTCTAATTTGAAAGAAAGAAGATGGTTTGTCGCTTGAACTCTGTGGAGTGAGATAAAACATTTATCGTATGAGGTATCCGGGTTGTCTACTTAGAGTTTTAGTGGTCTTCTTTTTCTTTTTCTTTTTTATTTTTGACCTTTCTTCTCGGTTTCTTATTCAATGGACAAGGCTGGAAGTTCATCTATCCCTAGTTGTGTTACAAGTTCAATAATCTCTTAGTTTTTGACAAGTCCTTTGTAATTAGTTTTTAATGTCCTTAACTTTTCATATTTCTCCATTCATTTTTTTTTGATAAGTATATTTCTACATTCATGTAATCTCTAGGCATCATTAATGTATCTTTGCCTAGTAAATGGAGGGATGTTCATTGTAGCCTATTTAAACCCTCATCTGTGAAGGGAAAACACGGAGAATTGAGCGTAATTGGGTCATAGACAATTTTTAGAAGGATTCTTTGTTTATTACTTGTTACCTTTGGTAGGGTCCTAAGAATAGTGTGTTTATCCCTTTCAAATTTTCACTTGTGTTTCTTTCTTATTTCTCCCCTTTTCGACGTCAAGTTTGGTATCAAAGGTTTGGTACCCATGCCTCCCTGTTGTGTTGTCAACCTGCTTATGAAATAAATCTACGAGATTTAGAGTTGGATAATCTTAAAGAGATAAGTGCAACAACACGAGGATTATTAGCCTCTTAATCATGATGAATCACTTCATGGTTCAAATATTGATTCTGTGAATGAAGAGGTAAATCTCAACCCCTTCCCTTGCACTCAAATATGCGGCGACGAGTGAAGAGACGAAAGAATCCGTCATTTCAAGTGAGTTGGCATCATAATTGAATTTCTGAAATTTGAGGGTAAGAACAATCACGATTAATTTATCAATTGGCTTAACACTTTTAAAAGAGTTTTTTATTAATTACAAGGGATGTAGCAAAAGATCGTAAAGTCAACCTAGTTGTCATCAAGTTGAAGAAGCACACATCTAATTGGTGGGAACACCTCAAGAATCGGAAACGGAAGAGTTAGATTGTGACATGGGAAAATATGAAGAAAGTACTCGAGCAAAAGTATTTGCCAAAAAACATATGACAAGATTCTTTCCTTCAATTTCACAAGTTCAAACAGGGGCACCTATCAAAGCAGGGGCACCCATGTTAAGGGGTATACTCCTCAATTTGAGCATCTCATTTTATGGTGTGATGTTGTCGAGCCGGAAGAGCAAACCTTGCTCAATATTGTTGGGCTTGAAATTTGTGAGGTTATTGAATTACATGCTTTTTGGACTTATAATGATGTTTTAAGTCGGCACTCACGTTGCAACGACAACTTGACAAGGCATGGTGGCTCAATTGGAACAAAAACTCAATTGGGATTTGTCTCGAGTCTCGACAACCTAACAGATCACCAAACAACTAGCCGGATAGTAATACAATCATATTGAAACACATGATACCCTTTTTATTTACTTCCGACTCTTTCTCTTAATCAAGAAAACGACACATACACAAACATAGTGGAAACCCAATATGGCATCTTAATCAAGAAAATGACACCTACACAAACATAATGGAAACCCAATATGGCATATACTGAAAGACTTTCACAGAAACCCAATGGCTAGGACACATACACATACAATCACATGCCAAATCCTTATAACCATTTAATTTCTTAATCAGAACAACTTAATTAGCTGACACCATCCATACTTAGACACCATCCATTGTCAATATAACTTAGGGCTATGCAAGGAAGTATCAAAACCAGGCCGAACCAACACTTACCATTTTTGTTTGTAGTGGTTTAATAAGAAAGAAACTAGGCCCCTGCTACGAAGATTTTAAGAAAGAAAAAAAATAATCACTTATACTTAAAGTTAAACACTTAAAGTTAAACAGGAACTAAAAAATCATTCTCACAAACAGGAAAAATAAGATAATTTCCCCAGCACCCAAACAAACAGAGTATTAAACTCACACACTTAATTGGGTGGATGTTTTTTAAAAGCCCTAGAAGCAAGGGAGGTCTTCTCTTCTCCGGTTTAACGCAGCCCATCTCCATCTTTGTGACTAAAGATGTTAAAAGGGCTCCGCAGGCCGACCATGTTAAACCAAAACCGAAAAGGGTTAGGGTCGAGATAAGGTAACCCTATTAAATTCAGGGTTAATAGGGCTAACCCTACAGGTTATGGTCAACTCAATTAGCATATCTAACCAGAGATGTTAAAATGGTCGAGGACGGTAGGGTTGGCCCTATTAAACCGAAACTGGAAAGGGTTAGAGTTGAGAAAAGATGACCCTGTTAAATTTAGGGCTAATAGGGATGACCCTATAGGACTAGAGCCAACCCAATTACCATATCTATTTGTGACCATCATTACCACCCATGTCAATTTCATTGCAAGCGAACCTAATGTTGAAATCCATTTCTAATCCCTTTCAATTGCTTCCTCCAATCGCTCCAATGGCAATGATGACAAAGTGCATGCGACCCCACAAGGAGAAACCCAAATCGTGAAACCCTATCAAGAATCAAAGCCCAAATCTAAAACGGTAATAACATTATCCGGCTAGCTCGTGCTACTAATCTTTACCACCTATTGCGTACCAAACATCGGGAAAATCGACTTATTAATCTAATCCGACCTTAATCCAGCATTCTATATTACATAGGATATCTTACTAAAAGAGTTCAATTTTTTAAAATTAAGTTTACAATCTTCTTAACATTTCAATTTTATTAGGAAAAACAATATTTTCATGTTTTACAAAAAATAAATAATAATAATAATAATAAGTCTATATATCTAGCCGAAAGAGGATAGTAATGATTGCTATGATGAAATGAAATTTTACCAAAAAATAAAAATAAATATACTGAAACCTTGCAAGTGTGTTAGCCTAGGATAGTCATGATTGCTATGATGAAATGATGCTTTTGCAATTAAATTATTGCATACACAAGCTGCAAATTTCATGTGTACACTGTAATTGCAACGAGTCTTGTATTTATAATGAATTTTATGTGTTACTCACTTGCAATCATAGCTTGTCCATAAGCTATGATTGCTCCTACAAAATGGAAATAACAAAACATATTTCCAATAGGCTAACTAAAGAATCAAGAAAACAAATAAACATAATCATACTTAAGCTAAAAGGGTTATACAATTCAACAGCCTTGATATTGACTCAACTAATCCTACATTTTCAAGTTACGTGGACCATCTACAATCAGAAAACATGAGTCATGCCCAGCACTATTGTACCATTGTACCATAAAACCCTTTATACACAAGTTTACAACTCATTCAGTACACATAAGATTATGAGCAACCTCAAAAATTGAGTCTCCAGACAAACAAACACAAACAGAAGGCAGGACGGGGCACTGTAGAAATCAAAAATAGAAATTCAGAAAAACATAACAAGATTTTGGAAACCGAATATTTGAAATCAAAACAAAAAACAACATGGAATTAAAGGGTCAAATCTTAAAATATATACATAATACGTATCTAAACAGGCCATTATGTGTTTATAATAGAGGGTGTTAACATAAAATGGGCGATTATTTGTTTAAAATAGAGGGTGGAAACATAATGGGAGATTAAAGTCATGAAATTTCGAAAATAAATAAACAAATAGGGAAAAACGAGATTGAGCTCTTACCGACACCCTCTTTAAACAGAGAAACCGCGGTCGATTTACATAAACATCGGTTGGAGTTTAACATAAACCGCTCTTTCATCAAATAAATTCAAAGAATCATCGAAAATGAGCGTCATAAAATGCAGATCTGATTCAATTGATAGCAAAACGAGCCCTAGCCCACAAATCTCCCTCGTCAAAACGAGCCCTAGCCGCCAGCCCCTTGCCCTTTCGACCTTCCCTCCCTGCGTCTGGGTGCTGCGCCGTGCGTTTCTCTCCCTTCAAACTTCGAAGCCTCGAACCATCCGTTGATACGTTCTCTGTTTCTCTCGTCTTCGATTTCAATCTGTCTCTTCTCTCTTTAATATTTGTGGAGGTTTGTGACTTGGGAGTTGGGACTATAGAGTAAATACCGGAAGGATGGGTTTCGGCGTTATCAAAAAAATAATTTACTTGATTATTTATATTAGTTTAATATATAATTTTTTTAAATTTATGTATATATATCTCATAATTAAAGTAGAGTAAAAAATAAGGATAAAATGATAAAAGTTATGTTCTAAAAAGGTAAATTTCAAACTGAATAATTATTTTGGGACGAACAAAAAAAGAAATGAGAACGATAATTTAGGGACAAAGGGAGTATGTAATAATTAATAAGATACACTTTCTTATTAATTATTAATTAAAATAAAAAAATATGTTATGTTTTGATTTTTGTAAAATTTGAATACTCTGATGACTAGTTTTTAAATATTATTTGTTATAAAATTGAATTATAAATTATATGTTACTTGTTATAACAAAATTTTAATATGAAGTATTTATTTTGTAATTATAGTTCTTAATATTTATAATTTAGTCCTTATATTTTGAATATTTAAATTTTGATTCTTATATTTTAAATTTTTACACATTACGACCACACTCGTGTCTAATAATTTTTGAAAATTGTGTATTTCCGTATCACGTATCACGAAATCTGTATCTACATATTCGTGTCAGTTCAAGCCGAGACGGCCCCGGGTTTGATGTCGGGCCGAAATAGTGTCGGGCCTTATAGAACTCAAGCCCAGCCCATACGCATTTCGGGCCTCTGGGCCTATGGGCCAAAAAAATAAATATTTTTTTTATTAAAAAAAATCACAAATTAGCTAATAAATGTTATATAACACATCAAAAGTTCAAACAAACACATACTTACTAGTCTAACTTACACAATTACAAAGCAAAAGTGCAACCAAAGCAAATATAAACAAAGGTAGTAATTTCAACAATTGAACGAAACAAAAACTAGAAAAATAATAATGTTATAGACCAAAGAAAAAATACATGTGCTACTTGAAGGATATTTTTTTCAAAAAATTTATAACCAAATTGAAGTTCATCATATGTGTTTTCTAAGGATAGACAAAGTTTTTCGGGTTCTAGTTTGCAAAACCATACTAACTAGCAAATGTTCATTTTTTTATTCGTCCGACACAATCTAGCATTTTAATTTTATTTTTTTTATCAAGTTTATACTATTGAGGCTTTTTATTAGCTAATATCATATAGAGATACTCAATTAAATAGATCAGTTTCGATAAAATTACTAACTACAATCATACTAAACTAGATTAGAACTTAAAAGATCAACTTCATTTCTTTTTTGTAAGTGTCACTTCCATCAATTTAAACTATGAGTTTCAACCAAAAAAAGAACAATGATTTGGAAATAGATCATATTCTGTCATAAATTTATCTAACCAAAAGAAAAAAAAAGTTGTCTAAATGAATGTCTGATAATTTTTTTCTTTTTAGATTTATGTTTTAGTTTTTAATTTTGTAATTAAGTTTAAGTGTTTAACTTTATGATCGGGGCCGGGCTTTAAGCTCGGGCCAAACACGCCCATGGGCCGGATTTTTCGGGCCTACTAAATTGAGGCCAGGCCCTTGAAAAGTCGCCAGGGCGGGTCAGGCTCGATTTTGACAGCTCTACGTGCAACATAGGCGGCTACAATATGGAGAAGGGAAGAAAAGGGTGAAAGGAACGGGGGATGTGGGCAAGTCCTTCATAATTATAGCTAGGGTAAGAGCCTAAAAGGAAACTACCAAAGGGACCCTTAGTTTTTTTTTTCCTTTTTTTTTGTTTTATGTCTTTTGTTTTTTAATCAACCAATCAAATCGAACCATTAAAGTTGAACTAGTTTTTTTAGCTCATGTGTTAAATGCACATCAACTAAATTATACATAAATAAAATAAGAATGATTGATTTATTAATAATTAAACATAAGTATATCACTCATTATTATAGATTATAAAAAATTTCCTTATACACAACATTTGTTTGCTTATTAATTGGTTTTTCATCTTCACCGCATATTAATATTTTCAAACTAAAATAATTTGTTATTCTAGAAACTATGACATATAATTGTCCATGGCTAAATAATGTTTTTTTTTTCAAAAAGAAACTTACGTGCTATTATTAACTTTGACACTTTTTAATTGTCATTGCATATGATACCAACAATAGAAATTGTCTTCTTTGGAACTTGAAAGACAATCTTACATCAGATAAAGTTAATGACGATCATGGGATAAAAATATTTTCTCAAACATTGATTCCTTTCAAAAAACTTGTTTTAATAATATGATCCTCAAGATTTATAATGATTAGTCTTGTTCCATTGCACAACCACGCAACATGATTAATATTTCTCAATAGCATTAATGGAACACTAATTTTAAGTATCAATTCATGGTCTGACAATCTCGAACACTTTATACTATTCAAAAACTCTGTATAATAAATGTCTTCAAACAAACTTGAATTTTTTTCGTCTTATAAATAGAATCTGAACTCAAATAAGTTCTTACTTTTGAATGCTTACTTTTATTAAATTATATTTATATTTTTTGAATAAAGAAATTATTGAGAAGAAAATAAGCTAAAATCAAAATAACAAAATTATTTTTACCGTTAACTATTATTTTTGTTTTGTAAATTATTTTGATTTTAATAACTTCCATTTTTTTATTGACTTCATAACTATTATTTTTGTTTTATTTTTAAGAATTAGATTTACGGAAAACGTTTGTTCCGTATTTTTTTTATTATTTTGCTAACCTCAGTTTAAATTGTTTTGTTTTATTGACTCTGTAACTATAATTTTTGTTCCATCAAATGTTTTTATTTTACTAACGTATTTTTGTTTTACACAACTATTTTTAAAATTTTGTTTTAAAATTTTGTTCCGTAAATTATTTTTATAATTTTACTAACCTCGGTTTAAATTATTTTTGTTTTATTGACTCTGTAACTATTATTTTTGTTCCATCAAATATTTTTTTAACTAATGTATTTTAGTTTTACATAGCTATTTTTAAGAATTTGTTTTAAACATTTGTTCCATAAATTATTTTTATTATTTTAGTAACCTCAGTTTAAATTATATTTGTTTTTATTGACTTTGTAACTATTATTTTTGTTCCATCAAATATTTTTATTGTACTAACGTATATTTTTTTACATATATATTTTTATTAATTTGTTTTAAACTTTTTTTCCGTAAATTATTTTATTTTTACTAACCTCCTCATTAAATTATTTTTATTTTTTTGATTCTGTAACTTTTATTTTTATAGTGGCTTGTTCCATAAATTATTTTTATTTTACTAACCTCTTATATTTTTGTTTTCTTAACTTCGAAACTATTATTTTTGTTTTAATTACCATTTTTTAAGTTTAAAGAGAGAAAAATATTTATACATAATTAAAAGAGAGGAGATGTTGGTGATGAGAGCAAAAATAGGGAGTAGACGGGAGAGGGAAAAAGAAATACTTTTTTTATAAAAAAAAATTTCCTCCTAAGGGGGGCATGGGAAGGGATCAAACCTGAGACCTCACACTTTGTGAAGCCTCATGCCTACCACTGGGCCACCCCCTTAGGGGCAAGGAAAAAAGAAATACAACCAGATAATAATAGTCTGATCCCTATTTTAAAAAAAAAAAAACTGTTATACTTTAATTATAGGTCGTATACACTTGAATTTTAAAAAAACTATACATTAAACCAATATAAATATGAATAATTGCGAGCCGGTACCAATTCCTATAATTGTAACCACTCAAATACCTTCTTTTTTTAAAACCGTAAAAGTCAATTTTCATTATTTTTTTTCCTAAAATGCTTAGACACCAAAAACCAAGTATCGTCCTCTGTCCTCTCTCTCTTTCTATTCTCTCTTTCTTTTTTCTCTTTCATTTCCCTTCCCTTTCCTTTTTTCTCTCTTTCTTGAGTACTGCCGGCACCTCACATTTTTCTCCTTCCTTTCTTTTCTTATTTTAACAATTTGTGTGAATCTCACAATCCAATCCCTTTCCTTTCTTTTCTTTTCTTTTCTTATTTTAGGAATATACTGCAGGTACCAATACAAGACATGCATTGTTGAATTTACAGCTTACATATCGAAATGGTTATTAATGAATTGATGATTGCAAAAGAGTTGATTCGACATTGGAAGGGATTCAAATCCCTTCCATTCAAACTCACACAATCCTACTTCTAGGAAAAGAGAAGAAAAATGAAAATCTCAATCATCCATTCCAATGCTCACATCACACATTCAAGTCAGAACTTACGATGCCTAAATTGCGGAGCGTCGGAACTTACGACGCCTAAATTGTGGGGCGTCAGAACTTACAATCCCTAAATTGCAGGGCGTCGAAACTTTTGACGCCTAAATTGGGCATTGCATAAAGAAGTGAAAACCTTTCTGCATGTTTGGATTGGACATCAAATCCGTCAAGTAAAGAAGAAAAAATGCTCTGTTGTACCTGATTGATTCTCTAGGATAGATTGATGAAGGTGCAAATATTGTTGTGCAACACCCATTTGAAGATACAATCCCAATGGAAGACTTGCTTGCACTGCATGTTCAAAACTTCTGCCTCTTCCCCAATGGCACAAGAATAGATTCCATTAAGGATATCTTTGTCAATTGTCATTTTTCCCTCAAAATTGTACTTTAGCGATTTAAAATAAATATATGGGGCTTTTCCGGTTATAATTTCATGACATGGTACTCGCCCGAATTTCTCCCATATAAATAAAGGTGATAATCGGGCTGTTCCCTTGTGATGTAATTATAACCTCTTAAGTCAAACATAATATTATTTAACCGGTAAAGTACATTTTGGGGGGTAAAATGATGCAAATACCCTTAATGAAGAAAATGCGCGCAGACAAAACCCACTGCCTAAAATTGGGAATCACAATGAAAAAAATTGGACATCGCAATGCAAAAATCATCACCCACATTTGGGCATCGCAATACAAATATTGGGTATCAATAATTTAATTTAGGCATCGGTAATTAATTTTGTGCATCACGGTATACAAGATCAATTCCACCCACTTAAACAAAGAGTTCACCCCATTGTGTAAGGTAATGGAATTTTAATCATTGATGCAATAACCGACCTATTTTTCATATCCGACCTGTTTTTCATATCCGACCTGTTTATTCCCGTGTGTGTAAATATATAAACCAGATTACTCCAAAACTATTGAGAAATCTTTAGAACATAAGACTTACCTACATATTAGTCATATAATGGAAAGTTTCATTCTACCACAAAATGAACTAGAATGCCAAATTTTTCAAGCCACACTAGCCTCGGAGCCCGAGGCGAAGGCATGGATTTAGTCTTCCGGCTTCTCTAATCCATTATGGAAATAAACCCAAATGATCTGACAATTACGTGTCATTTGTTTGTTGGTGAAGGTAATTGCGTAAATGTATTCTACTCGGTGAGAGTATCAAAATGATATATTTATTTGTCCAAATCGAGTTTTGGATAATAAGATATCAAGACTTAAAGTATAATACTTGTTAAAAAAATTAGTGTTTTTAGTGAGAGAAATTATGCACCTTGAGGCACTAATTTCTTTATGTGTCATTTGTTTGTTGGCGAAGGTAATTGTACAAATGTGTTCTACTCGGTAAGAGTATCGAAATGATATATTCATTTGTCCAAATCGAGTTTTGGATGAATAAGATATCAAGACTTAAAGTATAATACTTATTAAAAATTTAGTGTTTTTAGTGAAAGAAATTGTGCAACTTGAGGCACAAATTTTTTTACGTGTCATTTATTCGTTGACAAAAATAATTGTGCAAATATATTCTACTCGGCAAGAATATCGAAATGATATATTTATTTGTCAAAATCAAGTTTTTGATGAATAATATATCAAAAGCTTAAAGTATGGTGTTAAAAGTGTGTCATTAGAAGTAATATCTAACCTTGAAGAGTTTTATCCCACATTGGTTAGAAGTAATGTTAGTTGTAAAAGTTTTTAAATATAAATATTCTACTATTCACAATAGAAAAAGTTATCTATTATATAAAACAACTCAGTCAGTTAAAAAAAGCTAATTACCGGTCAGGATTTGTTTTTACCAAACACAATCACTGGCCAGGATTTAATCTGATCTCAGGCGGTTGGAAAAAGCTAATTACCGGTCAGGATTAGTTTTTACCAAACATAATTACTGACCAGGATTTAACCTAATCTTAACCGTTTTTATCACGTTTTTATCTCCACAAAATCATTCCTCATTCTGTTTCTCTCTATCTCTTTCTCTCTCTTCCTCAACCGTTTTTATCCACATTTTTTTATCTCATCAATCATTTTCTCCCTCAATCTCTATCTATTTTTCTCTTTTCCTTATCAATAAAATATTTTCACTAGCCCGCCTAATACACTTCTTCTATAGACTATTCTATTACATTAGTTTTCATAATTTATTTTATAGTGTCATTATTCATTGATAAGTTACTAGATTTTGTCTTAAAGATTTTTAATATGTATATTATTTTTAGTTTGATGATATGCAGTGGTACACGACAACAACGAACGTAAAGAAGTATTCAAATATTCACAAAAGAGACGTATGTTGTACAGAAAATACGTCATAGAATTTGAGCTTATTATACTTAACAAGAATAAACGTTACTCGAGTCATTTAATATAGGGCTGACAACTGGGTGGGTTGGATCGGATATGAGTTGGGTCGAAACGAGACGGGTTAAAATGGGTAATATGTCAGAACGGGTCGATTCGTTTCGACACGTAATTTTCCATCAAAAAACTTATATTTATATGGCAAAAAAATAACGGGTCGAAATGGATAACAGGTTCAACACACTTTAACCTGACCCAAATCGACCCGTTAAAAAACGTAACAGCTCGGGTTAAGTCGAGTAATTTTCAGACTGCGTTAGGTGAGTTATCAGGTTTTGGATTGTAATTATCAGACCTAATTTTATAGGAAGACGTTACCCATTTTTGACATAGCGAAATTCGTCCCAATGGCATCAAAAGATATTTTGTATTCTGGTTCATATGTAAAAAGAAATATGCATTTATTAATTTATTTTGATCATGCTCGGTTCATACATTGATCACGCTCATACTGACACAATTGTTTATTGATAAAGTCTCAAACTAGCGTCGTGCCATCGGTACGGGCAAGAATACTACTATATACTAATATTAATACCCCTTATCATATTAATTATTATTATGTATTATTATTAGTTAATGGTTAGAAAACCAAAAGTTTTTAAAGCTTCCACATGGATGCTTTAAAATGAAGATTTATCCAAAGGTAGTACAGTGGCACAACTATAGTACTCATCACCAACTTTATATATATATGTGTGTGTGTGTGTGTGTGTGTGTGCACGCGCATGCGTGCGCATGTTGGTGTTTCTCTTGTCGTCGGATGAAATTTACTTAAATCTCTACATGGTCACATTAAATTTGTCATTTTCAAAGTAACGATTTGGACTTTCCAAATTATCATCAACTTAACAATATTTAAGTATTGAAATTTGTGTTAAAACCATCCAACGGTATTAACATTAAAGCTCAAATGAATATCACAAGTTTGACCTCATAATAACATTTGTCTTTGATTGACTGTGATTTTCTGGACTTCCAACTTTTTCAGACTTCTATTGCAAAGCTAATTAGTTAGTTGTAAAAAAGTTGTATGAACTTTTGATGATATTATATTATTATTAATGTAAAAGATGCAAATTCTTCCAGTCTAATTGCATATAACACCATAGTATGCAATTTAATCTTATAAATGTAACCTCAATAAAATATTTTATATCTAAAAAAGGAAGAACAAAACTTATCAAGACTTTAAATTTGTTGAGTTATTATATTTTCACTCGTAATTGGAGGTAAAACTTCTCTTTTTCCACCACTAAATACTCCCTCCGCTTCGATCAAATAGACATCGTTTGAAAGTCAAACTTTTCAAGAAAATGACACTTTTAGTAGCTCATTAGTTATAAAATGACACTTCTATGCTTTAATTTTTAAAAGTAAACTTTTTAAGTTAAACATCCCAAAATAAATAATAAACTATTTACCCGAAATAGAGGGAGTAGTAGTTTCGAGAGCCACTGTGTGTTAGGCCATCGGCATAGACGATGGGCAACGTGCTACTACTAGCTAAGAGCATCCACATTGGATGTTCTTAAGGCAATTCTCTTAGGACAAAAATTGTACACCAATGGGAATGATTCTCCAAGAAGAATTTTCTTCTCAAATTCTTGATTAATAATCAGCTAAGGGAAGAGAGAAAAATATAGAGAGAGAGAGCCGCGTGGGAGAGAGTGGGTGGCACGGCATACTTGGCTGGACCGTGTGGCGTGAGCGGGGCTCTGTCACAGTGGGCCATGTGTTCTTTTTCCTTTTTGTTATTTTATTTTATTTTTGCAATGTTACCGTTCTGGTGTCTTTGTGTTTTTATTTTCCTTTTTTTGATTTTAGAATTGTTATCATTTTGGGCTTGTGTTTGTGTGTTTTTTAAGTTGAACCGTTAAAAAACGGTAAAAAAATGTGTAGCCCAACATTGTCTTGAAATCTTTCCAATAAATAATGCTCATTTTCTCATATTTTTCTTCATTTTTTATTTTTAAAAATTATATATAGAGAGAGAGAGGGAGGCAAAGGCAATTAGCACAGCCAAATATAACAAGATCCCGCCAAAATGCACTTACCAGAAATAGATCCTATTCTTTTGGCTGAAAATATTAAAATATGAAGAGAATTGGTATTGATTGCACATTTTTCTAGATATATTAAACTTTGAGAATTGAAGCTGAAGAATTTCTTGGGCAGACTAAAATCATTTTCATAATATATATATATATATATATATATATATATATATACCTCTCGGATCAATATGTTTACATCTCTCACTGTCTCCGTCTCTCCCCCCCCCCTCTCTATATGGTTTCAAATAATACTAGTATACGTGCACGTGTCATAGGCACGGTGTCAATATGTGATCAGTTCAATGAATGACCGGGATAAACAAAACTCATAACTGACGGAGAAATTCACACAAAACCCATAACCGAAGGTTTTATATATAATTGTAGAGAGATAATTCAAACATAACTCATAACTGAGGGGTTCATTTGTAACCCACACACTTATGAATCAATCTGGATCGTCAGTTGTGTTTAACACAATTCGATCAGGGCCGCCAATTAGACAATGAGCTCCTTTACAATACAGATAACATGTCAATTCACCAGTTGAAACAATCTTCCATTAATCTATTGGTTGGAGTATCAAAATCACAGTTGTTTTCCTTAATTTTCCTTTTCTTATTCATTTTGCTTTTGTATAGTTTAATTGTAAAAATATATGTCATATGTTTAACACACGGGTGTAAAAACTAGTTTACTCTTAATTCTCTCTACAATTTTATTTTTTCTATCTCATCAATTTATATATCCTCACTTCTTCTGATATTTTTCTCAAATGGATGAAAATAATGGTAAATATTTTAGAAATTTATTGAATTCTTCAAATGTTGAAGAAAATCAAAATTCACAAAGTTCTCGTATTCCTGAGAATGTTCAATTTACTCAGTTTTCGTCAATCCCCCAATTCGGGCCAGGTTTCTGAGGAAAAGGGTTTGAGGGTATCAAAAGGCTGGCTGAAGGCTTTATGGGCTTGGAGTAGCGTGTCTTTATTAGTTTTTTTTATTATTATTTATTTTCCCTACAATTGACCAGATAGACATCTGCTTTATTTTGACAGTCTCAGGACTCTTCCTGGAACAGTGGATTCTTTCTCCAGAGTATAGGACCAACGTATTCCACCTACCTTTCGACTCCCCAAGATCGGATTGATCCCAAACGAAGGGCATATACTCTTTCCAGGATCCACCATTCAAAATGATCTAGGTCGAGCATCAAATAATAATAAATCAGCCCATGTGTATTTTTTTTCTTTGCGCATTTTTTCATCTCATTTTTTTTTGACTTGCGCATTTTTTTCTTATAATTCCTTTTTTTTATTTATTCTTTTTTTTACATGGGCTGACTCACGATTCAAAAATACAAAAACCGGTCGATCTTTGAAGTGTCCTGAAAATCTATATGCATTCTAACGATGGCTTATGCAGGGGGTAGGCTGGCTATGGTGTAGGGTAGCAATTCGGAATATATTTACATGTGTGCGCGTGTGTGCGGCATCTAAAAAGCAGTAAAATCTTTTTTTTTCAGATATAAAGCAGAAAATAAAAACAGATATGGCTTGTCTTGCTGTTATTTGTAGATTTTCTCGGCTTTTTAGTTTGAGCGCAAGCAAGCAAGCGAATCACATTAAGAAATAGAAAGAAAAGCGGGGAATCTATCTATTCTTATTAATTACAAATTGGTCCTATTCCCCAAAATAAAATGACAGAATGAATGCAAATATATACATATTTTGTGGAATAAAAATAATAAACAGAACAAAATAAATATATAGAGCCGAAAATGAAGCAATATTAAAAATAAAGCCCCGACCCTTTTATTGTGCTGCACGGAAATTTATTGCAAATATATATTATTTTTTGATTTTTTTTTGATATATATGTTTTTTTTGAAAAATAATATATTTTTAAACATACATGTAATAGTTACTGGAACGAGACTGCTGCAAGATGGAGGATCATATCCACAAATATAGACACGGATGTATAGGAACGCAATATTCAAATGCTTAAATTAATATAACAAACATACTTTCGCCAGAAACAAAGAAAAACAAAAAAGTTTTTTTTATGAGTCAAGCCCTTCATTTTTATTTAAAATAAAAACGATCTCCCCAGAAGAGTCGCCACTGTGGGTTCCCGGGATTGTGGCCGCGCCCCGCGCGCCCTTGGATAGGGGTGCGCGTACGTGCGGAAGCGGGACACCACGCTTTCCATTCCACCCTCCCTTGTTTAGGGGAAGACGAAATTAAAAATGCGGAAAAAGTGTTGTCTTTAAAAGTGCGTGGAATACGCCTCAGTAACTTCAGTGAATTTTTGGTCCAATATGGGAGCTTTGGGTTTTCTACATCAAGTTATCCCTTTTTTAGGGGATACCAGGATATATGAATACATCACCATTTCATTCGCATTCTCCTTTTTTTAGGAGAAAACGAAAAAGTGCAAGAAAGGAGTATTGCGAGGCCCCACTATGGATTTTATGAAAATAGCGTTATGGCCTATTTCAGATCACTATGAGTGCTTTGGGTTTTCTATATCAAGTTATCCTTTTTTTAGGGGATACCAGGATATAGGAATACATCACCTTTTTATTCTCATTCTCCCTTTTTTAGG
The DNA here is from genome assembly GCA_013146195.2 of Codonopsis lanceolata. Taxonomy (NCBI): domain Eukaryota; kingdom Viridiplantae; phylum Streptophyta; class Magnoliopsida; order Asterales; family Campanulaceae; genus Codonopsis; species Codonopsis lanceolata. The sequence goes on from CM028378.1 coordinate 166,154,746, forward strand.
GAAAAACGAAAAAGTGCAAGAAATGAGTGTTGCGACGCCCCACTGGATCCAAAATGTTTTATAGAGTCGTCATCATTATTTTAAGGAAGAAATAAAGAAAAACCAGAGATTGCAAAAATGGGTTCGGAGGCTAAGTTACGAGTTGTGAAGGTGCTAGGCACCCAACTCGCCCTTTCGGTCTCAAAAGCGGTTTTTAGCTAAAGTATGTTTTTTGTTATATTTATCTAGCAAATAAACAAAGCATTAAAAGACAGGAAATAAAAGCAAACACATCCATGGCTACATTATTTACGGACTTGCAGCCGTCTCCTTACAATAATTACAAATGCATTTAAAAATATTTGTGCATAATAACGGCTCTTTTAAATAATATTTCCTAACTAAATCCGGGCAGCACAACGGCATATATTTCTACATTAGGCCGGATTTGAAAAGAACTTTTTATAAAATAAACGCCCTTTAAAGGCTTTACCTTTTAGAGCGTGGTGTGCTCGCTCTGTCCTTCTCGAGAGAGAGAGTCTTTTTTATGTTGCTGCTGCTATGGTTTGGGCAGAGTAACGGCTTGTTTTTGTGGTTTTGGCCTTTTCACTCGGGCAGAGTAACTGCTCTTTCCGAGGTCTTTGGACCATACCTAACTAAAGGGCTAGGGATCACTTTGACCGGTTGGATTTACTTTTGGCGGAGTTTTGGCAGGGTTTCGAGGCTTTATGTAAGGGTCACTCCCTATCTCACTTCGCTTAATAATTTCTCAGCGTAACAATGACACGGAGAAAATTTATCGGTGTCTTACCGTGTGTATGAAAGTGAGTCCCGAAGGCTTTATTTATAGGCTGGGAAGAGGACCCATCGGGGATTACAATTTCCCTCAGCGTGCTTGATTTCCTTGTACACCGCGCTTCAGAAATTGCATAATGCGTTAGCTGGGAGTGGCACTGTAGCACCTTGGGCGCGGCCATAAGGCTCCTGGGCACCGCGCTAAGGACCCCTTTTGGCAGCGCCAAGGCACTATTCCAGGTTCCAATTTTGACGCTTTAGCCCCTGCATTTTACTGTTTTGCGCATCCTGCTTTGCCTTTTGCGTTTTTAACTCCTGTAACTTGACATTTGTTAAGTTTTAACAAGTCTTGATATCACATGTCAGAGTTACATACCAGGGGTACGAAATTGGGGTGTCTACACCAAGCGAGCACATTCGGCTATGAATTTGTCCGAGAATTGGGTGCCGTGATCGAAGATGATTGCTCGGGGGAGTCCGAACCTACACCATACTTGATCATGGACGAACTATCGAATAACAATAGGCTTGGCTTCTGACTGTGGTGACTTTAACTTTGTCTACAGGCAGAATCCCCTGTTCGGTGTAATCCTTATAATCGTCAATCCAGCTTCTGGTCGCTGGTTCGATGTCCATTATGAATGGTCTATCAATGGCCGGAGTTTCCAAGTGCTCGATCATTACTGAAGGATTCAGCAACGCTAAGTTTGCCTCAGTGATCTTGGACAAGTAGTCTGCCCGCATGTTGTCAACGCGATCAATTCTGATGACCTCCCAGAATTTGAAATTCTTCAAAATTTCTTTGACAAGCTCGCAGTATTTGACCAGTGAAGGGTGATGCGCCATATATTCCCCCTGGACTTGGTTCACTAATAATTGCGAATCCGAGTACATCGTGATCATTTCGACGCCCATGTCCACTGCAAGTTCGAGGCCGGCAATCATTGCTTCGTACTCGACCACGTTATTAGAGGCAAGGAACTTAAACTGGGGTGCTAGCTCGAACTCTGTAACCTGGTCGGGAGCTATGAGAAGGATGCCAGCTCCGCTCCCGACTTTGCTCGCTGCTCCATCTACATAAAGATCCCAACAGTAGGTAGGCGTAGGGTGGCATTTGTTCTTGGGCTCTGTGCTGGGTTTCAGGTTCCTCCTGCTGAGTGAAGCTTGTTTCTATCAAAAACTCGGCCAAGGCCCGAGCCTTGATCACTCGCCTGGGCAAGTAGTCTATGTGGAATTCAGTGAGTTTAATTACCCAGTTGAGTAGTCTGCCCGACGAATCAGGCTTGTGAAGGATCTTGCGCAGTGGTGCGTCTGTGTATACTATGATTACATGTGCAGAAAAATAAGCCCTTAATTTTTGGGCAGCTATGACAAGCGAGTAAACTAATTTCTCTCCATTAAAATAATGACCCTCAACAGGACTTAGGGCCTTGGATACATAATACACAAGTTTTTGAATGTCTAACTCTTCCCTGACCAAAACAGTGGCCACAGCTTGGTCCGTGGGTGCTAGATATGCATATAAAGGCTCACCGGGTACAGGGCTTCTAAGGAGGGGTGGTTTGCCAAGATATTCCCTGAGCTGCTCGAGGGCTTTGGCACAGTCTGCATTCCACTCGAATCCCTTGTTGCCGCGCAGGATCTTGAAGAATGGGAGGCATTTCTCCGTTGATCGGGAGATGAAGCGACCAAGGGCAATGGTTCTACCGTTCAACTGTTGGATGTGCTTAATACAGCAAGGCTGCTCCATGTCAAGCAAGGCCTGGATCTTTTCCGGTTTTGCCTCTATCCCGGGCTGGTTAACCAAGAAACCGAGGAACTTTCCTGCTCGGTCTCCAAAGGCGCACTTGCCTGGGTTCAGCTTCATATTGTGCTTTCGCAGATTGGCAAATGTTTCTGCCAGGTCAAGAGTGTGGTCGCGGCCTTTTGTTTTGATGACCATGTCATCTATGTACGCTTCCATATTCCTGCCGAGCTGAGAGCCGAAGACCTTGTTAACCATGCGTTGATATGTAGCCCCTGCATTCTTCAGCCCAAATGGCATCATCTTGTAATAGTAGAGGCCCCCCGCTGCTCGAAAAGCTGTCTTTGCCTTATCTTGCTCGTTCATCCTGACCTGGTGGTATCCCGACTATGCATCCAGGAACCTTAACATTTCGAACCCGACTATGGAGTCTACGAGCACATCTGTGCGGGGCAGTAGGTAGCAGTCTTTCGGGCAGGCTTTGTTGAGACTCGTGAAGTCGATGAACATTCGCCACTTGTCATTGGCCTTCTTGACCATCAATATGTTTGCCAGCCAGGTCAGGTACTGGATTTCTTCGATGATATCTGCCTTCAGAAGCTTTTCAACCTCTGCCCTGATGGCTGCACTTTTCTCAGGGGACTACTGTCTTGGGCGCTGCTAAATAGGCCAAAAAGTCGGGTCGACGTTTAAGCCGTGGCGTGCAACATTCTCACTAATGCCTTACATGTCCTCGACGGTCCAGGCGAACACATCCAGACTGTTCTTCAGCAGCTCGATCAGCCTTTCCCGAGCTTCAGGAGGCATGGCCTTCTCGATTTTAATTTTCTGCTCGGGGTAGGCGGGATTGATGACTAGTTCTTCCGGCTGAATATCGGGCTCGTCACGCACTTGCAGAGTATCCATTTCGATATCTTGTGGCTCCAGGCGTTTAGCCTTGCGCCTAGAAGGTACTGGGGCCGGGGCTTGTCCGGGCTCCTCTATTTCCATGGGATCCACTGTTCCAGAAGTTTGTTCGATCTCTATGTTATTTATGGGAATGGGGGCTGGCGCAATGTCGGGCATCTCTTTCTCGGGAGCTGTTGCAGTCTGGTCTGGAATGTCCACGATCAATCTCTGCTTTTTTCCGTTAGGAATCTCGGACATATTCCCACATTGCCCGGGGCTTGCTGTTTAGGATTCCCACTCCATCCTCGGTATAAAAATTGGCCTTCTGGTGAGGTATAGAAGTCACCATCTGGAACTTGGCCATGGTCGGTGCGCCCAGGATGCAGTTGTACGTTGATTTGAGATCGATCACCAAAAAATTGATCATCTCTGTTCGGGTTTGTGCCCTGTCCCCCATGAGGATTCGAGCTCAATGGTGCCTTTGACGCCTACTTGATGGTTGGTGAATCCTATAAGCTTTCCCAGGTAAGGCTTGAGGCAGGCATCTGATAACTCCAATTCTTTGAAGCAAGAGTAGTACATGATGTCTCTGCACGCTCCAGTATCGAGTAATACCCTATGAACTTGCCATTCGTTTATCAGGCATGAGATGACCAATGGCTACTCGGAGGCGAGAGGGGTACTTGCCAGCTCACTGTGAGTAAAGAAAATATTGGGCTCCCCTGCCCGCTGCACTGCTGGAGAATTCACGGCCTTTGAAAGGGAGTATATGTGCTTCCCAATTTGAGTGTTAAACGGAAGCTCTTCCTGGATCATATTGACCACTCCTCAAATCTGAGGGGCCTGGCCACCTCTTCCTCTTGGAGGTCTTCCTTGTCTATCATTGTTTGCATTGTTTCCATCGCCCTGATCTCTCTTGAAGCGGTCCAATTTGCCCGCGTTGATCAACTTCTGTATTTCCCGCTTTAGCACAAAACATTCCTCTGTGGTGTGTCCGTTACCATGATGGTAATCACAGTACTTCGTGTTGTCCCTGGTGTGAGCGAGCTCGGGGTCAAGTGGATAAGGGATTGGCAGCGCATCTCCAACTTGGAACATGATGTCTTCACGCGATGTGTTCAGCGGGGTGAACTGCGCTTCCCTGAATAATCTCTGTTCGGGGGTAGACGTGCGCGATCGGTTATTGCCCTCCGGGCTCTGGTCAGCTGACGTGGCCGAGCTATCCTGAGTCTTGTCTTTGTTTTTGCCCTTGTCTGCCTTGGCAATTTCAGTCGAGCAGAATATGTGGGAACTTGCTAGCAACTCAGCTTTTGAGGCCCCCAGATTCATGGCCAACATTGTCTTCAACGGCCCCGCTTTCATGTTGTTCAGGTAGCAGAATGTAATTTCCGGGTCACTGGTAACGGTCGCTTGAGCGAGCATCTCCTCGAACCTTTTCAAATAACTGCCATAGGACTCATTGTCACCTTGCTTGATTTTAGCGAGATCGAACCGGTTCTTGGGCATTAGTCCGGCAGTGCCAAATTCTTCTAAGAATTTATCCCGTAACATATCCCAGCTGCCGATAGATCCGCGGGGGACTCTTCTCAGCCATGCTTGTGCCTTCCCCTGGAGAGCCCCTTGAATGCTCGTATCTTCAAGGCTTCCACATCAGTGACCATTTGGATCTGTGCCTCAAACGATCTGAGCCAGTCATTTGCTTGCGTCTTCCCAAAGTATTTTTCAAATTGCGGGAATATGACTCCTTGCGCGGATGGTGCGTTTTTGATCTCTGGAGTGAACGGGCTGCCTTCCAGCGGTTTGGTGGCACTATAACCGGGCTTGGCCACAACTAGGTTAGTCATTTGTTTCGCCATATCACGCTGTATAGCCTCCATACGCTCGGACAGACGTTTCTCAGCATCCAAAGTAAGCCCTGACGAGCGGACATGGTCTGACTGCTGGCTGTGCGTTGGCGGCGGGCAAAGGGTTGGTTCATAAGAAGCTCCAGCTTCTCTATCAACTGGTGGCCTACGTCTAGGCCGGTGTACCTCTCTCTCAGCATACTCACGAGCTCTGCGACGACTGTGACTCTCACTGAGAGCATGATGATCTTGTCCACGATGGTGTTTGTGGGAAAAATTCTGGCGGCAATACCTTGTTTCCGCCAGGTCATCTGCTCGCTTTATATCGTCAGTTCTCTCCGAAGGCACGTGAATGACAGAGGGAATCCATCTACTGGGAGCGGGCAAATGTTGTGAGGCATGGCCATCACCAACAAGTGCAGGATTGTTGAGAGCTGGCAACACCAAATCTGCAATTGGAACCGAGGCATGGCCCAAAACGAGCAGTTGCTGGTTGAGCACGTACATCTTGCTATAGTAGTCCGCCTGGACTTGGAGAGCAGCGGCTTTCTTGTCAGGGGCTTGCAGGCGGTCAGCGTGGCTACCACGGCCATTTCTCGTGGCGACTTAGGCGTAATCACCTGAGATCCAACTCGCGGGCATTGCGCTGCTCATTAATAATTTGTCTAGCATCACGTTGGCTAGCATGACTCTGGCTAGCGCGTTGAGACTGCTGCTCTTCAACATATGGCACGTCTTTTCCATGAGTTGCATGCCAAGCAGCAATCTTCTGATTTCTTATTTGCACCCCTTGGGGTGCCTTTGGTGGCAGGTCCCCTGGGGGTTGTTGTTGCCGGCCAACTAACTACCAGCCTGATGATTGCTAGTGGCATGATGCTGCCCTTGCCAGCCATTGTGATATGCGGGTTTCTGGAAATCACACCGGAAGAGTTGAGACTTCGAGTTTTCTCGGCAATGGAACCAAACTAATGTGACAAAATCTCAGCTTGGGCCGTCCGTGTGTTGGGTTGGATATCTGGGCTTGAATCTGCTTCCTTGAACCTGGCTGAGAACAGAGAAAACCTGAGTGGAAGTGCAAGGCAGGGCCTCGTGAAACCCCTCCGGCGTGAGAGTAAGTATCGTGTGGGAGAAAGTCTGAAAGCGATTTGACAGAGTGCCAAGGCTCAAGAAAGTGTGTGTGCCTTGTTTGTGGTTTTTGGAGGAGTATTTAAAGGCCCCAATGTCATTGAATCCATCTAGGATTTAGCTTCCTTAGTTACCTTGTCCAATTAGGGGAGAATCCCTTGATTTTAGGCGTGATACGTGGTTGACTGCGTGAATGTAGGAACAGATAAGGCAAGTGCCCTGCCTGAGTATGGAAACCTTTAACTTGTCTTGGAAAGCAAGTTCCCGGTGTTTCCTGCTTGGTATGTGCTCGGGCGAGCAAGGCTTTGCCCGGCTATTTGATGTGCACTGTTCTAAGGCCGGTGTAGATCCAAGGGGTGGCCCCTAGTCGGGCAGGCTAGGCCGGTGATCAACCAGGCTTGAATGAGATGAATCTAGTTCCCTTGCTCGGTTTGAATGTGGCTCCCGGGAATGGCCCCTGGTCGGACAGGCAAGGCCCGTGCCCGGCCAGGTTTGGACGGGAATTGCACTGCTCGCTGTTTGATACTTTTATTACTCTGTCCGCTAGGTTGACGGGTCCTATCTTGATTATGCATGTGTCTGGCACGTGATGGGCGCTCGTGCCCTACTCGTGACCAGGCTTGGGCCGGGCATATCAACTACCTTTTTTTTCCATGTTAGCATCCAAAGATCCAAGGATAGCATAGTGTGCTTTAGAATTAAAATTAAATAGGGTTTTTTCATCAGAAGTCCAATCTTTCTCATGTTTGACCATAACATCACTATCTGTATCGGTAGTTTAAGGAGGCGACCAACCCTGAAGTATAGAAAGCCATGCCCATTCATCAATGGATTTGATGTATACCCGGACCATGACTTTCCACATAGAGTAATTAGTAGTTGTGAGAATAGGAGGACGAGGAGTTCCATTGTTTCGTGAATCGATCAAGACTGTAGCAGAACCGGCACTTAGGAAGGCTAAGTGTTGGCTCTGATACCAAATGAAATAATAAAATAGCTAGGATTCACAAAGACAAATACTTGTTGAGACAATCAGTAATGATGTATCCAATGATACATCATCTCATGAATCATTAAGTGAGAGCAACAGCGGAATAAACAGAATAAATAACAAACAGACCAAAACAGATAGAGTAAATAATGTCTATAAGTAGAATACTTGTAGACGTTGCCTCAGGGCGAAACTTCCACTAAATAAAGTGATTGTAAACATTTACAATAAGAAAACCAACTATTATGAAGAGTGGAAATCAATACGAAAATCTCCTAAGTGAGAAGATATATCTAATCTATGTTTAACAATCTTGAATACATCTGCGGATCATAATAACGTGAAGAGTGTATTAGAGAATAATATCTTTTTACTTTTCTTGTTTATTTGTAATTAGTAATTAGTGGTAATTACCTTGTAGAGTTCTTTCCTTATTATGTTACCTTCCTTGTATAGGTTTCTTGTACCATACTCCAAGTGTAACCCTAATTGTAACTCTCCCTATAAATAAGTGATTCAATCAATGGAAAGGCTATGTCATTATTCCTAAACTTTTATTAGTTTCTACATGGTATCAGAGCTTTGCTCCTAGATCTTCTTCCTCTTCCTCTAGCCGCCGCCCTAACCACCCTCTACCATGGCTAATGGAAATCACTATCTCACCGTTAAAAACCCTCTTGATCCCACTCAAACCTTCGACCTTATCAACATCTCCCACTACAACATCACCAAACTCACCTCCACTAACTACATAGCTTGGAAACTCCACGTTGAGGCCACTTTCATTGGCTATAATCTCTACAAGTTTGTAGACGGATCACACCCATGCCCGCCTCCCACTATCCTCACCAAGGATGTCCAATCATCCAAGGACGTCCCCACCCCAAACCCTCACTACCAGCCATGGATTCGCCAAGACAAACTCCTGTTTGGGGCTCTTGTTGGCTTCCTATTTGTTCCCCTGGTTCCTATGATCCAACAGGCCGCCACTGCTCGTGAAGCCTGGGACATCCTGGCTCACACCTATGCTTGCCCAACTCCCGGCCACATCAAATAGATCAAAGATTTCCGCAAGCGAGCAACCAAGGGAACTCAGTCGATTTCCGACTACATGCAATCTGTCAAAAGTCGGGCTGATGAACTCGCGGCTCTGGGCAAACCGCTTGACGACGAGGACCTCATTGAGATCCTCCTCGGTGGGTTGGACGATGACTACAGTCACATAGTGGATGTAGTGGAAGGACGCAATACTCATATCTCCTTCGATGAGCTTCATGAAAAACTCATCAACCGCGAGCTACTCCTGAAACAATCCCAGCCCGCGTCATTCTCCCATTCGGTCACTGCCAATCCTGCTACTCCGAGGAACAACAACTTGCATGCTCAACACTTTTCTTCGCATGCTCACCAGGCTTCCTCTCAACCTCGACATCCTTCACAGCAGGCTCCGGCACCAACTCCACGGTAACAACATCCATATCTTGGTAAGTGGCAAGGCTGCCATCAACAAGGTCACACAGTTGCTCGCTGTTCGATCTACCAGCTGGTTGCCACCAACATCCAAGCTACCACTTCCTCCTCGACAAGTGGCTGGACATCTCAGGCCAATCTAGCGACCTCAACGGACACAGTGACTCCGGGCTGGCTTCTTGACAGTGGTGCTTCTCACCATGTTACCAGCTGACCTTGGCAATCTCCACCTTCACATCTCTTACACGAGCACAGATGACATGGTTATTGGTGATGGTACCGGGCTTCCTATCTCCAAAACTGGTTTCTCTTCACTCCATACACCGTCACACACTTTTGCCTTGCATAATGTTCTCTTTGTTCCTGACATGAATAATAACCTTATTTACATATCTCAATTTTATCTATCTAATCATACTTCTATTGAGTTCTTACCAACTTCTTTTCATGTGAAGGATCTACAGACAGGGAGCATTCTGTTGATCGAGCAATCTAAAGATGGTGTGTATAAATGGCCGATCACAGCTCCTCCTGCTCGCCCATCTGCTTGTGTAGGTTCTAAAGTCTCTCACCATGGCTGGCTTCATCGGCTTGGCCATCCCTCTTAACCCATCCAGAGTCAGATTTTATCTAGTTTAGGCGTTACGTTAGACACTACTCGTATCAAACAAAAACATTGTAATGATTGTTTATGAAATTGTTAGTCCCAAAGGGCACAATAATAAGCTAGAAGGGGGGGATGAATAGCTTATTAAACACTTAAAACTTCTCGTAATAACTCCTAGAACAAGAACTTGCAATCTATTAAAAAGATTGAAGTAGCGGAAGATTTGTAAGGAAGACAGTTCAAGTCTGCCGGTGAAGCACTACCAGTAGACTTAGTTGATTACTAAAGTTGTTTGCAAAAGGAATAAGTTAAGAGATATGAAACAGTATAGAACAGTAAGTAAGGAACACAAGTATTTTGAGATGGTTCACACTATAAAGAATTCTACGTCCACCACTAAGGCAGTCAACCTTGGATTTAAATGTGTACTATATTTTCCACTAGTTCTATTACAAAAATATCCAATGGATCGTGTACAAAATATTTGACTTGTGTTTGGGGGTGGGGAAATTGAATATCTGGAGAAACAGAATATTCAATGTGTAGAAGAATAGTAAAGAGATACAACAATAAGAAGTAAATGATTAACAATTGATGCAGATCTTCTTCTTGTTGTTGAGGACTTCGTTGATCAGTTAATGATCTTTTGAATGCACTGAGTATAAAGCTTGATGTTGTTGGATAGATTCAGAGCATTGTTTTCTTCAGTCTTTAATGGCAGTATTGATAACTGGGCATCCTTGCGACCGTTGGAGAAGACAAAGTGAGAAACAACTCTATTAGATTGATTGCATTAAATGCCTGGAGCTGCATTGTTGACTTCATCTTCAACCGGGACTGATTAGAAAATGGAGAGGAGTAGGTGCAGCAACTGGCAGGAGGGCGACAAACAGAGTTGTAGACCTGCAGTAGTTGGTAGAGTATGTTTGTGTCCGACTGTGCACCTGCTCTGCCAAATTCAGGAGACGAAAGTCTTCATGCTTTTTCGGAAAAGCTGGAGGGACGTGCCTAAGAAGTCAAGCGCTGATTTGAAGATGGATTTAATTCAAATTCAAACTAACTAAAGTTGAATTAAATAATCCACTCAAGCTTGAAACAAAAAAGAGCTGGACATGTCATGCTGTCCGAGTGCAGACAAGGTCTGCCGCTGAAGACTGCTGGAGAAGCCTTTAGCCGAAGTCTTCCGCTGAAACATGTGAAGTCTAGAAAACTATTCTAAGGCAAAGTTCTATACACAGTTGCCACGCTAACTGGTACGCAACCCATTTAGCCACTAAGTATAGAACTTAATGTAATGAATGAACAAATGCAAATCAAGATACAATGAGAAACAACAATCTCCTCCTATTTGCATCTGGTCATCATTACTTACAAGTGAAGGCTATGAAAGCTTTAAGGATAGATAATAGCATGTCAGAAAAAATACTTGTAAGTTTTATAACAGCAGACATGCCTCTATTGAAAAGGAAAACACCTCAAATGTAACACCTAATCTAAGTGCTTACAACAAAATAGATATACAGAACAAGCATAAGGATTAGAGATAAACAATTTAAATAAATTTAAACTGGATGTTTAAATTTCAAGCATATATATGAATTTAAATAACAAGAATTTAAACAGAAGACAATTTTTGAAAAGGAATGAACTTCTGTATTTCAAACGAGAAGTTTAATTTGTACAAAGTTTTCAAAAAAAGATAGATACAAAGGATAGGGATAGAAAGATATGAGCTACCAAGGCCTTTTTCCCTTTCCTTTGGCTGCTTTATCAACTGCTTCTCTTTCTTGGCGTAGACGCTCAAGTTCTTCAACTCGTCTAGTGTATTCTTCATCAGCAGAGGTTGGTTGTCTGGTGGGGCGAGAACGGTAGTCAAGTTCTTCTCTTAATCTATTGTTCTCCTCCATCAGAGTTCAGTTCATAGACCTTAGTTGAAGAGGTTCATACACATCAGGTTTTCAAAAATTATGATCAGTTTATCTCTCTTTCCAAGGAAACGAAACATATGTTGCAGATGGACTCTTATGGGTTTTATAATTTTCGTCGTAATCATGTATAGCCTAGGTGTTAAAATAGAAGTGGTCTTGCTCTTATTTGGTTCTTTTAGGCTTATTTTGTATCTTTTTTTTCGAGGTAAGGCTCCTTTGTCCTCCCATCATAAGGGCCAGGCTGGTTGTCCCCCTCAAGTTTGTACCTTTTCTTTTTATAATAAATTCCTGCAGGGTGTCGTCCCTGTTTCTTAAAAAAAAAATAGACCTTAGTTGTCTCTCCTCTGTGATGGCCAGATCACGTCCATGCTTAGTATTGATCCGATCATGTGTTGCGTTGAGCATTTCATCGTTGAGCTGTAGTACTGGAGCGCGTCCATGACCTAGGTGGAGGGTTATGCTATGGAAAAACTGGTAGAAGAGAGTTGAGCAGAGTCTGACACACTCGTTGCATTGAGCTTCCATGATGATCTTCAGATCGATAGACTTATGTTGTATTTCTCCAAACTTGGTCCAAACATCCTTTTGAAATTGGCGGAGGATGGCGGCATTCCTACCGTTAGCCCTGGAAGATGCAGTTGCAAGCTCTGCAACAGCTGTGGAGATACTTGTCAGTTCTCTCAGTCTGTCATATATGGCATCCAGGCAGCTCAGGATTTATGTGTTTGCCAGTTGGGATGAAGAAGGGTCGAGGTCCATATGAAAAGGCTCAGCAGCGGTGGCAGCAAAGGTGGCATCGGCAGCAGCTGTAGTCGGTCGGAAGGGCTGCTGGAGAGGTGGGGTTTTTGAGGTTGAGGTTGAGTCGAGTGTAGGGAAGGTATAGGTAGAAGATGAGTTAGATGAAGGTGGGGAGGGAGGAAGGGATGAGGGAATTTCAATATCAGTGTCGGAGTGATCACTGATAGTTGAAGTGGATGGGAGTGGGTCGGTGGAGAACCAGAAGGGGGAGGGGGATAAAGAAAGGCTTCTGGTCTCATAGGGGTAGGTTGAGGAGGTGGGGGAGCAGGCTTGGCAAAGAGGTCTGTTACAGACGAGAGTTCAAAGACGAACTTCGTAGCGACAGAGGAAAGGGTAGGGGAAACCATGGGGTTAGGATGAGTGGAATGGGTTGGTCTAGTTCTGATTGGGTAGTATTGGAATGGGTTGGTCTGGTTCTGAGTGGATGAGTGAGGGGTAGAAGGGTTCGAAGAATAGTTGAAAGGAGAGGGAAGTGTTGGAGTTGATGATCTGGTAGGCTCCTCCTGAGGGATAGACTCCTCAAGAGTGATTGGCTCCTCCTGAGGGATAGACTACTCCGGAGGGGGTGATTCCATCTGAGTAGATGACTCAGTAGGATGGGTTTGTAAAGGGGTTGATGGATGGTTGCCAGCAGACTTCCTTCGCTGACTCAGCGGCTGGATAGGAGATCCAGTTGTTTCATCGGCAGAGATGATAGGGTCTGCTAGTGGCGTGGTCAGTAGGCCTTTACACAATCGTCTGCGTTTAGGCTTGGGTGAAGGTGAGGGTTGGTTAGAAGATGGTTTGCATTTTGGGGTTTGGGATGGCTGGGGAGTGGAGGTTGTTGGTTCAGGATTGGATGGCTAGGGAGAAAATGGTTGTCCAGCAGCAGCAGCAGAGGAGCTGCCAGCAGACTTTGCACGTCTACTGACCTTCAGTTCCTTCCGAATCCATTTAGCCTGAAGCTCGTCTGTTTCCGCTTCCTGCCTTGCTTTGTTGGCAACATCAGCCTTGGTTTTGGCAAAGATGTCAGCAAAGACCTCAGCTTCATCTAGTGAGAAACCAGTTGCCTTCTTGTCTTGAGCAACCTTTTGGCGTTTCCACATGTTCTCTGACTCATCTGCTAGTTCTCGAGCTTCTTGTGGGATGTCATGAGCAACGGTAGAGGTCACCTTCTTAAACCTTTCCCTGGCTGCACGGATGGCCGCACTGGTATTGTCATACACGTCCATGTCGAACCGCGTGACCATCATGGGAATGGGCTCTGCTATCTTTTCAGCAGCAATGTTGGGGAGCCCTCTTTGTTGCCTCCTGCTTATTCTCATGTTAAACGTATTTGTTGAGGAAGGTAGTAGTCAGCTGTTTTGTCCTTGAACACCTTGATGAGCTCGTCTGGCATAACGACAGACTTGATCTGTGGCGTATCCCTTAGCAGGGAGTTGATTAGCCGGACAAAGGGCCTTTTGTTGGAAGGGCTATCCTTCACATTGGCAATATAGTTGCGGAGCTCTTTGAAGATGATGGTGTCGTAGTTGAGGTGAGTCCTCTGGTAAATGGCGCTTAATGATTGAGCTGTTGGACTGTGAAGATATCATGGGCCTCATTTTTGAAGAGCAACGACTTGTCCAACAGGTGACTTGAATAGTAGACGTCCAAGGGAAAGACATTCCTCAGCATTTTGCCTTGACGTTCCCTTGGAGTGTTGGTTCACCTCATTGCTTCCTAGGCTCTGTTAGCCTCAGCAATGAATAGCTCTATGTCTTCGCCATAGCGAACTCCAATGACTTTGGATATCACCTTGACAGAGAGAGAGAATGGAAATCCACAAATCCATCCTCGAATGACAGACAACGTCTTGGGATTAATCTCCATATGCTGGTAGAATTCTTCAGCGATGAGGTTACTGTAGTCTTCGTCGTGGAGACAGAAGAGGGGGAGAATCCCAGACTCGTTCATGCCATCACACATTTTGGCTCCGGCAGTAAATGTGCGAATAGTCTTCAAGTCAATGCACATTCCGGGGAAGTACATTTTCTGTTCCAGCACCTGAATGATGTCATGTGGAGCAGGATATAGAGGAAACCCGGGTACGTTGACGGAGGGGTCAGGGTGAATGACTTGTTCTGGGTCAAGCACCTTCTTCTTGCCGGTATTAGTCTTGGCAGATGATTTCACCTACAAAAACCATTTTCAGAAATTAGGGTTTTTCCCTTGACAGAACAAACAACCAAAGATTTTATTTTTAAGAAATAAAATAAATTTTCTGACAGAAAAATTGAAACCCTGGAATGTTTGGAGAGTTAAATATAGAGAAACATCAACTGATAATTCTTCAAAGAAATAAGTATTCAAAGTACAAAGAAAACTGTTGGTTTCAAGGTTTTGAAATAAACAACAATGACGGAAACCGTCAGGATACGTGAAGGGTCCTTTCGGATTCCTCAAGAAAATGACTTTAAAGAAGAAATTTTAAGCCTAAATCAAAAGAGAGTAAATTAATGAGTATCGAAAATCTTACAATTGTTGCTGTAATGTAGAAAAGCGAAGAATAAAGGGGAAAAGTCATTTTAGCAAAAATTCCTTAGATGATTGACAGGTGTCTTTCAAAAGGCTTTTAACTTAAGATATTTTCAAAATATCAGCAAAAAGTGACTTTTAACCCCTTAGCATTTTTAGAAAATCTTTTACCCTTTAATAAACTTATAACTGAGATACTAACCTGGTCTTGACGTAGTTGAGCTATATCATTAACAAAGTTAGTAACAATTAAGTCTGCTGGTATGAGAGAAAACTTTTAAATTTAAAAAGTAAAATTTAAGCTGTAGGATCAATCATACCAAGATTTCTCCTTAAGTAAGCAAACATGGTAGCATCCAGTGGCTTGGTAAGAATATCAGCCAATTGATGTTCAGTTGGAACATATCCCAAGCTGATGTTACCTTTTTCCACATGATCTTTGAGGAAATGATAACGAATATCAATGTGCTTTGTCTTTGAGTCCATCACTGGATTCTTTGAAACTTAAATTGTAGAAGTGTTGTCACACATAATGGGACAATTTTCAGTCTTGACGTTGTAGTCCACTAGTTGCTGCTTCTTCCAAAGTAGTTGAGAGCAACAGCTGCTGGCAGCAATGTATTCTACCTCTGTGGTTGAGTTTGCAACTTGCTTTTTGCATGACCAAGAGACAAGTCTATTTCCAAGAAATTGACAAGTCACATTGGTGCTTCTTCTGCCAACTTTGCAGGCTGTATAGTCTGCATCTGAGTACCCAACTAGATTAAAGTTGTTCCTTTTTAAACACCAAATATCCAGATTTGTAGTTGTTGAAACATATTTGATGATACATTTAGCAGCAAGCAAATGTGATTCCTTTGGATCTGCCTGAAATCTAGCACAAACACAAGCAACAAACATTATATCAGGTCTACTGGTAGTAAGGTAAATAAGTGAACCTATGATTCCTTGATACTTGATCATGTTCTCTTGCTTTCCCTTCTCATCTTTGTCAAGATGGCAGTCGGTAGACATTGGTGTCTCGAATCCTTTAGTTGAATCAAGACCAAATTTCTTGATAAGTTCCTTTGCATATTTGATTTGGCTGATGAAAATCCCGTCTGAAATCTGTTGAATCTGAAGTCCTAGAAAGTAGGTGAGCTCTTCCATCATGCTCATCTCAAACTTGCTTTGCATCAGCTTCTCGAATCTCTTGCACGGGCTTTGATTTGCGGATCCAAAGATGATGTCGTCCACATAGATTTGTACCAGAAGAGAATGACCTTTGTGCTTGAGGATGAATAGAGTTGTGTCTATTCTTCCTCTCATGAAGCCTTGTTCGATTAAGAACTTGGATAGAGTTTCGTACCAAGCTCTGGGAGCTTGTTTGAGGCCATAGAGAGCTTTCTTGAGTCGGTATACTTGATCTTGTTTGTCTTGGATGACAAAACCTGGAGGTTGTTCAACATATACCGTTTATTGAAGATCACCATTGAGAAAGGCACTCTTTACATCTATCTGATATACTTTGAAAGTCCATGAACGACACATAGGCTAGAAAGAGTCTGATTGCCTCTAATCTGGCAATAGGAGCAAATGTTTCATCAAAGTCAATTCATTTTTCCTAATGGTAGCCTTGAGCAACCAGTCTAGCTTTGTTTCTGGTGACATTTCCATCTTCATCTCTCTTGTTCCTGAATACCCATTTGGTGCCTACTGGATGGCCAAGAGGTCTTTGAACTAAGCTCCATACTTTGTATCTTTCAAACTGGTTCAGCTCCCCTTGTATAGCTTCAATCCAGTAATGGTCTTCGATAGCTTCATCAATCTTCTTTGGCTCGATTTCAGACACGAATGCGAAGGCAAACATAGTCTCATTTTAAACATTACTTCTCGTGCGAACTCCTGAGTTGAGATCACCAATGATTTGAGAGATGGGGTGATCTCTTGTTTCTATAACAGTTGGAGGAAGATCACTTCTGGTGAGTTCTTCTCTTAAAGAAACTAGAGAGGGTAGAGAAGGTGATTCACCAAAATCAGGTTCATAAGAGATATGATCTTCAAAACCTTCATTTCTGGTGAACAAGAAGGATGAGTGATCTGCAAAGATGTTTGGGGTAGAACAGAAGAGATAGGTTCAGGGTCAACAGAAGGGTTGGAAGAGGTACCAGCATAGTTGAAGTCTGCTGGTGCTGGATTAGCAGAACTTGAAGAGTCTGCAGTTGGAGGATTCTGAGGTGAAGAAGAAGTAGAAGCTTTATTTGTACCTGTCTCAATATCATCATAATCATCAGCAACATTTGGAGCCTTTCGAGGCTCTAATAAATCATATTCATCAAAAGTAACATGCACAGATTTTAAATTTTTCTAAGAAGTTTTGTTAAAAATGCGAAATGTTTTTGAATGATTGGAATAGCCAAGAGAAATTCCTTTGTCT
The DNA here is from genome assembly GCA_013146195.2 of Codonopsis lanceolata. NCBI lineage: Eukaryota > Viridiplantae > Streptophyta > Magnoliopsida > Asterales > Campanulaceae > Codonopsis > Codonopsis lanceolata. The sequence goes on from CM028378.1 coordinate 166,171,827, forward strand.
GATTTTGAATCAAATTTGCCTCTATATTCTCTTCCATTATATAGAATAAAACATTTACAGCCGAAGATTTTGAAAAATCCTATATTTGGGGCTCTTCCTCTCCATATTTCATATGGAATTTTGTTATGAAACTTATTTACCAGGGATCGATTCTGGGTAAAATATGCAGAGTTGACGGCTTCTGCCCATAAGTATTTCGGAAGATTTGCTTCTGCCAGCGTAGTTTTTGCTGCTTCAATGAGTGTTCTGTTCTTCCTTTCAGCTACACCATTTTGTTGAGGAGTTCCGGCAGCAGAGAATTGTGGTCGATCCCGTGGTCATTACACTATATCTTTCAACACCGTTGTTTTTGAATTCAGTGTCATTGTCTAATCTAATGTCACTTATGTCTTCAAGCTTTTGAGTTTGAAGTCTTCTGAAAAGAGCGGTGACTAGATCATATGTCTCATCCTTTGAAGTCATTGTTTCGATCCAAGTGAATCTAGAGTAGTCATCAACTACTACAAGTGTATACTTGTCTCCTGAGATACTGACAGTAATGATTGGTCTAAAGAGATCCATATGAAGAAGTTGAAGAGGTCTGGAAGTTGACATGACTGACTTGCTCTTGAAGGAAGACTTGGAGAGTTTTCGTAACTGGCAAGCTTTGCAACTTCTGTCGTGCTCAGCAGACACCATAGGAAGACCTTTGACAAGCCCATCTTTGGAAAGCTTGGAGAGGTACTTGAAGTTGAGGTGACTAAGACGTTTGTGCCAAAGCCAACTGTTGTCACGAATGTTGTTAGCAACTAGGTAAAGACTGGAGGATATCCCTAGAATGTTTAGGTCAACGACATAGACGTTTCCTTGTCTATTGCCGATCAGCATTGTTGAGCAGGATTCACGATCTTTGATGAGACATTGGTTGGAAGAGAATTGGCATATAAGACCTTTGTCACATAATTGGGATATGCTCAGAAGATTATGCTTTAAGCCATTTACTAGAGAAACTTTGCTGATGGAGAGACTTCCTCTAGTGATTGAGCCATACCCAATCGTTTTCCCTCTTGCATTGTCGCAAAAAATCACCATAGGACCTTTAACTTCTGCTATATCTGATAGTAGATTTCAGTTTCTTGTTATGTGCCTTGAACAGCCATTGTCGAGGTACCATATGTCCTTATCTTCGGAATCTATAGCCATGAAGCAGACCTAAAAAAGTCAAAGGAACAAGGTCCCCTTTATTTTCTTTTTGGGTCCTGAGGATTAGCAACCTTTTGGGACCCATACCTGCCTAACCTTAAGAGAACTAGGTCTCTCAAATTTTGGTGTTAACCTTAGTAGGCATTCTGGGGCCAGATGGCCTAAACAATTGCAAGAATGACATAGATGAAAGTTCCATGGATGACTGTGATCAGCTTTTGTTGTAGAGTGCTTTTGGCTTTCTTTCTTTCCAACAGCAGTCTTGGGTTCAGCTTTATTGTTGACAGTAGACTTAACTGGTTTTTGTTGAGTCTTCCTTGATCTATTACCAGCAGACTTAGCATTGGCAGGTCTGGTGTTAACTGATTTAGGAGGATTTGGCAGAATTCCTTAAAGTTTATTGTCAACTAGCTTGGGAGCCTTTGCCATTTCATAGACAAACTTAACAGGTACCAGCTGAGATTTTGTTGGTTTACCGGTAGCAGACTTTGCTTTATAAGAGTTGATGTCGGTAGACTTTGATTTCTCTACCGTTCATTTAGCAAGTTTCTCATTAGAAGCAATCTCTTTGGCTTTCCCTTTGTGAGCCTTGGGGTAAATATATGGTACACTTGTATAGTCAAGTCCATTTTTACCCTTGTTCCCGAAGGTCTGTTTGGAGAAGGAAGTATCATCAGCAATCTTGGATGATTCACCTTTCTCTGTGACAGAAGAGCATGCAATGCTGGGCTCATCATTATAGCCTAAGCCTGATTTGTCTCCACTTGGCTTTTGGTTAGAGAGGATTCCTTCGAAGGTTTCCTTGGAGCTATTCCAGGAGTCAATTGTCTTTTGCAAGGCAATTTTCTCCGCGTCTAGCCCTTTGATGTGCTCAACTAAGCAATCAATTTTGTCACAAAGGAATTTGTTTTCTCCTTTAAGCTTGATACTCTCCTGTTAACAGCTATTGAGAGTTTGAATCTCAGCTGCCAGCAGAGATTTCTCAGCAGCAAGCTTTTCATAGTTCTTCGCGAGTTTTACATAGGCTACTCTGAAGGAATTGAATTCCTCAAGCATATCTTGATTATCCTTAAGCAGTTCTTCCTTACTGAAGCTTTCACAGTTGATTTCACCTTTAACGAAGGGACTAGGTGAGATTTCGACTTCATGTTCAGAGTCATGGGTGGGACTTGATTCATGAGCTATTAAGCATATATTGGCTTGCTCACAATCGTCCTCATCCTCTTCTGAATCCGTCTCAAACCATATAGCAACATGTTTCTCTTCAATGTCTTCAGCCAGCATACCTTTCTGTTTTTGAAATATCTTATAAGGAGGCTTTCGGTATGCTTCAAATTTTGGCTTCGGACATTTAGATGCAAAATGACCAGGTTTTCTACAGTTGTAACACACAAGCTCATTATTAGATGGGCTTTCAGCAGATTTTCTAAAAGGTTGTTGGTGTGTGTCCTTCCTTCCATATTTTGCAAATTTTTAAAAATGTTTTACAAACATGGCAAATTGTTCATCTGAAAGAAAATCATTTTCATAGGAGGAAGTAGAGGGTTTGTCATCAACTGAAGTTACTTCTTGTACCATGGCTGGCAAGAACAGAGTTTTAAACTGCTTATTCTGCTCTAGAGCTTGACTAACTTCGAGCTCATAAACCTTCAAACTTGCATAAAGACTACGAAGAGTCATTTCATTTAAGTTTTTGAATTCTTTCATGGCGGTAGTCTTAACATGCCACAGACTACCTAGTGAGCCTAGAAATCTCATGTTCATTTCTTTCTTGTCATAGGTTTTACCAAGAGAAAAGCAACTATTTATTACCTCGCTGAAGCGATCGTATACTTGTCTCAAGGTTTCCTTGGGATCCTTTTTGAAGGAGTCGAATTGCTGGATAAAGGTGTACTTCCCGTTGTCTCTTATATCTTGGTCTCCTTCCAAGTATTCGACAAGAGCTTCCCACATCTCTTTGACAGATGTACACCGGATGGTAAGTACTGGTGTCTAGTGAACTTGTGATGATGTTAATGGCTTTACTGTCCAAATCTACTAGTTTTCTTTCGTCCTCAGTCCATTCTTTTTCTTCTTTTGGAATTTCTGGAGGATTTCCACCAACAGTTGCCAAAAGATTTGTCTTCATTGGTATAAGACGTCCTTCTAGCACGCACTTCCATAACCTGTTGTCAATAGAATTCACAAAACGCATTATCTTATCCTTCCAAACATCGAAATGGTCTTCGTCCAATATTGGGACGTGGTTCGTATTTGACGTAGGTAGCATGCAATGTGTTTGTGCCATTGGATCTTGTTTCTCAAGAGTTTTAATCTTGGAAAAACTAGTTTTCGAAGAGTTTAGCTCTGATACCAATTGTTAGTCCCAAAGGGCACAATAATTAGCTAGAAGGAGGGTTGAATAGCTTATTAAACACTTAAAACTTTTCGTAATAACTCCTAGAACAAGCACTTACAATCTATTAAAAAGATTGAAGTAGCGGAAGACTTGTAAGGAAGACAGTTCAAGTTTGCCGGTGAAGCACTACCGATAGACTTAGTTGCTTACTAAAGTTGTTTGCAAAAGGAATAAGTTAAGAGATATGAAACAGTATAGAACAGTAAGTAAGGAACACATATATTTTGAGATGGTTCACAATATAAAGAGTGCTACGTCCACCACCAAGGCAGTCAACCTTGGATTTAAATGTGCACTATATTTTCCACTAGTTCTATTACAGAAATATCCAATGGATCGTGTACAAAATATTTGACTTGTGTTTGGGAGTGGGGAAATTGAATATCTAGAGAAACAGAATATTCAATGTGCAGAAGAATAGTAAAGAGATACAACAATAAGAAGCAAATGATTAACAGTTGATGCAGATAGATTCAGAGCATTGTTTTCTTCAGTCTTTAACGGCATTATTTATTAGGGGTGTAAATCGGAACCACCGAACCATGGAACCGAACCAAACCAAACCAAATCAGTCGGTTTGGTTCGGTTTTGGTCGAAGACGGTTCGGTTTCGGTTTCAAGAATTGGAAAAACGGTTCATGGTTTTTGTATCGAACCAAACCAAACCGAACCGAACCAAACCACCCTATATATTTTTATTTATTTATTATATAATATATATTATATTACATTTATTAACGATTTTGAACCTTTGATTTATTCATAATAAATATATATATAGACGGATACTAAACCAAACAAAATCTTGGTTATTGGAGAACTATTATTTCTTCAATTGTTTGTATTTATTTTAGAATTTGTATTGTTTTATTTATGATAATTTGTTGTTAGTAGATTATTTCATAATTTTGATGTTAATTCCAAATTAAAATATTATTTTTATTGTTATTTTTAATGTTGGTTAATTTCATTAAAAATAATTTATATAAACCACAAAACCAAACCAAACCAAACCAAACCGAGCGGTTCGGTTCGGTTCAGTTCCAAGTCTTACTCGGTTCGGTTCGGTTTGAGATTTTTGGAACCACTAGGAGGCGGTTCGGTTTGTGGTTTTGACATAAACCAAACCAAACCGAACCACTTACACCCCTAATATTTATAGCTGGGCATCCTTGAGACCGTTGGAGAAGACGAAGTGAGAAACAACTCTATTAGGTTTATTGCATTAAATGTTTGGAGCTGCTTTGTTGACTTCATCTTCAACTAGGACTGATCAGGGAATGGAGAGGAGTAGGTGCAGCAACTGGCAGGAGGGCGACAAACACAGTTGCAGACCTGTAGTAGTTGGTATAGTCTGTTTGTGTCAAACTGTGCACCTGCTCTGCCAAATTCAGGAGGTGAAAGTCTTCATGTTTTTTTGGAAAAGCTGGAGGGACGTGTAAGATGGATTTAATTCAAATTTAAACTAACTAAAGCTGAATTAAATAAACCACTCAAGCTTGAAACAAAGAAGAGTTGGACACATCATGCTGTCCGAGTGCAGACAAGGTTTGCCGCTGAAGGCTGCTGGTGAAGTCTGCTGGTGAAGCCTTCAGCCGAAGTCTTCCGCTGAAACTTGTGAAGTCTAGAAAACTATTCTAAGGCAAAGTTCTATACACAGTTGTCACGCTAACTGGTACGCAACCCATTTAGCCACTAAGTATAGAACCTAATGTAATGAATGAACAAATGCAAATCAAGATACAATGAGAAACAACAACAATAAATGTCACAAAATTCCTTTTTCGCAATCTACTTTAGTGTCTTCTTTCCCACTCCAAATTATTTACTCTGATGTCTGGACCTCTCCCATTTCGTCTGCTGATGGTTTTAAATACTATGTCATATTTGTTGATCACTACACTCACTACATATGGCTCTATCCGCTCAGACGAAAGTCTGAGGTCACCACTATCTTTCCTCGCTTCAAAGCCCTGGTCAAAAATTATTTTAAAAGAACAATTGTCACTCTTTACTCGAACAATGGTGGCGAGTACATGGGACTTGCCCGCGACATTGGCTTGGCCGCTTACTTATCCGCTCATGGCATCTCTCATCTCACCACACCTCCTCACGTCCCGGAACACAATGGGTTCTCGGAATGTCGTCATCGACACATTGTTGAGATAGGTCTCTTTCTCTCCTCTCTCACGCATCTCTTTCGCTGCCTTTCTGGTCGTTTGCCTTCCAAATCGCCACTTACCTTATAAATCGTCTACCAACACCCACCCTAGCTCACCTACTCCCTACCCCAAATTGTTTGGCTCTCTGCCCAACTACTCCAAACTCCGTGCCTTTGGTTGCCTTTGCTACCCTTGGCTTTGCCCCTACTCCGCCCACAAACTGGCTACTCGTTCCACCCCATGTGTCTTCCTAGGCTACTCACTCACTCAGAGTGCCTATCTGTGTTACGATCCGAGCACCACCAAGCTTTTCGTTTCACGTCATATTCGCTTTGTTGAGTCAGCCTTTCCCATGTCTACCTCGGCCACCCATTCTGTTCGCCCGGTTATCTGCACCTGTGACCCCTGGTTCCCTCCACACGAGCTGCTATCTGCTTCATACACACCATCTGCTGCCCGTTCCGGTACCTCTCCGTCTATGGCTCATGCCACTAATAAGAGTTTGATTGATCTCAGCTCGCCCATACACCACCCTCCCACACCGGCTACCATAGCCGAGGATACCACTGTGCATGCTCCATGTCTTGTGGTCGCTGATCCACCCTCCTCGGTAACCAGCTCCCTGCTCGAGGAATGCACTATATCTGCTGCTCAACCCTCCTCGACAACCAGTACCATGCCCGAGGATCACACAGTGCCTGCCAGTATTGTGCCCACTGCATTGGTTCCTATGCCCGCTGACCCAGTTCATGTGCCCGCTTGCCCTCCTCCATGGTTACTCGCTTCGAGAACAACATCTTCAAACCAAAGACTAAAATGAGTCTCTCGACTCAACTAACATCAGACAGTGAATCGTCATGTGTCACTCAAGCTCTAAAAGATGTTCAGTGGCGTCGGGCCATGTTCGAAGAGTATGATGATTTAGCTCGCAATGGTACTTGGGATCTGGTTCCCTCAGCGAATGCTCGTAATATTGTTGGCAGTAAATGGATTTTCCGAATCAAACGACACGCAGATGGCTCCATTGACCGCTACAAAGCTCGCCTTGTGGCCAAGGGGTTTCACCAGCGACCAGGGGTGGATTATCACGAGACTTTCAGCCCAGTGGTCAAACCAACCACTGTTCGTCTTGTTCTCTCGCTGGCCGTTTGTCCAAGCTGGGATCTTCGCCAACTGGATGTCAACAATGCCTTTTTCAGGACAATCTATCCGAAGAGGTATTCATGGCTCAACCACCTGGTTTTGCCGACAAGGACAAACCTCAACATGTGTGTCGGCTTCGCAAGGCCATTTATGGTCTCAAGCAGGCTCCCCGAGCATGGTACAATTAGCTGCGTCAGTTTCTCCTTGCCTCCGGCTTCAAAAACTCGGTAGCCGACGCATCACTATTCATTCTTCATACTGCGGGCATCATCATCTATCTTCTTGTCTATATGGATGACATCATCATCACTGGGAATCAGCCCGATGCAGCTCAAACTTTCATTTCCCTGCTCGTTAATCGCTTCTCGCTCAAAGACTTTGGTGATCTTAACTATTTCCTTGGGGTAGAAGTTGTTAAGCGTTTAAGTGGTCTTTTGCTCTCCCAGCGCGGGTACATTGCTGATCTTCATGCTCGCGCCGGCATGACCGATGCCTGCCCAGTAGCTACGCCCATTGCTACCTCGTCGAGCTTGACTCTTCATACGGGCACTGCTCTCACAGATTCGACAGAGTTTGGAGCAATGGTCAAAAGTCTTCAATATTTGTCTCTCACTCAGCCTGATGTTGCCTTCGCTATCAACAAACTCTCTCAGTTCATGCATAGGCCGACCACTGAGCACTGGAATGCAATCAAGCGAGTTCTTCGGTATCTTTGTGGCTCTATTAATGCGGGCATCCTTCTTCATCGCCAGTCTTTCCCTGCTCTCCATGCCTTCACTGATGCTGATTGAGCCGGCAACAAGAATGACTACACATCCACCAGTGCCTACATTGTCTATCTAGGAAGCAACCCGATCTCTTGGAGCTCCAAGAAACAACAAGACTTGTTGCTCGCTTCCTCGATCGAAGCCGAATACGGCGTCGCCACCGCGGGGGTTAGGTGGATTGTGTCTCTTCTTGGCGAACTCGGGCTAACCTACTCGACTCAACCAATCATTTACTGTGATAATGTGGGCGTCACGAGTCTCTGCTCGAACCTGATCTTTCATACTCGCATGAAGCATGTGGCTCTGGACTTTCATTTCATCCGGCAACAAGTTCATGATGAACTTATGCGAGTTTGTCATGTCTCCTCGGCTGATCAGCTGGCCGATGCCCTGACCAAGCCTCTTGCTCGCCAGTGATTTCATCAATTACTTCACAAGATTGGACTCTCCTCTCGGCCGTCCATCTTGCGGGGGCATATTAGAGAATAATATCTTTTTATTATTCCTGTTTATTTGTAATTAGTTATTAGTGGTAATTACCTTGTAGAATTCTTTCCTTATTATGTTACCTTCCTTATATAGGTTTCTTGTACCCTACTCTAAGTGTAACCCTAATTGTAACTCTCCCTATAAATAGGTGATTCAATCAATAGAAAGGTTATGCCATTATTCCTAAACTTTTATTAGTTTCTACAGAGTGTAGGCTGATGAAGAAAACAACGAAAACAAATGAGCCTTCTGATGATAGATCATTCAATGGCTCACTGGTTTCCTGACAGCATTATATGTGAAATTCTCTCTTCTAAATTCTTTGCATCTGTGCATCCAATCCAAGGCTAGTCCTTTCTTTTATAGAGATCCTAGATGAACATGTCCACCAAGAAAATAACTTATCAGGGCAATGTTAGGATTAGGAAAGAGTTATATTAGAAATAGATCTCTTAATTCCTAAAAGTTAGTGATTGACATAAGAGGGTCTCTAAACAAGGTAATAACCAAACGATCTGCCAAATATACTAGAAAGATAATAGCAATCCAAATCCCTTAAAGATAGGGCACGGCAAGGAGGAAAGACAATAACACCCCGTAGGTATTATACTCTAACAATCTACTTTTTTTTTCTTTTTTATACTTTGATTTCCCCTTTGAATTAGTCGTTTGTTGCTCTTGATTTTTTAAATTTTGATTAATACAGAGGATTTTGTTTTATTGATTCAGATCAAACCTTTGATTGACTTGGTAAAAAGAGAAAATGTGTATTATCACTTTCTATAGTTTCTGGGTTTTTCTTGGCAGTGTTTGCTAACGTGTATTAACTTTTTTCCTTTAATTTGTGTACTTGAATTCATTGGGCCAGACTCCTATCTGGCTATGGTGTAAATTGTGTCTCTGTTGTGATTAAAAAGAAAAGCAAGAAACATGGGTTACACTGTGTCTCTGTTGTGATTAAAAAGAAAAGCAAGAAACATGGGAAAGAGAAAGAAGAAGAAAAATTGATTTTGTGCATAATTGAAGCTGGTTTGTAGTTGTAGTTGATTTTGGAGCTCTGTGTGACTGTGAGCGTGTGTCGAGTGAACAGCCTAAAACTGTTATGGGGGAGGATTTGCAGCATGACAACGTTGTGTGTGTTTGTATTTGTGTGGCCGTGTGGGTGTGTGCTCTTGAATTTGTTGGAGTATTTTGCTAAAAGTGTAATCTTCTTCCCGTTTGTTTTTCTACTTCGCAGATACTTTATTTTGCTTGTATCAAATATTTACAACTCATTTTCACAAAGTTTATCAAAAATTTGAAAATGTTTTCGGAAGCATTTTCATAAGATTTATCAAACAATCGAAAATATAATGATCAATTTCCAAAAACCAATTTTAGGAAATCATTTTTCAGAAGTCATTTTCCATTAAACAAACGAAGCGTTACTGTATTTTGGGAAATACACTATAAAAAACACACATAAGTGTTTGTTTGGTCAAACGTTTTGATCAAAACACTGGTTAAAAATGTAGTGTTTTTTTTTTAAAGTGTTTTAATGCAGCGTTTAAAAACGCTTTAATTTGAAGCGTTTTAAAAATATGTTGCGTTTACAAATACTTTGTTTATGAAAATAGCATTTTGAAATAGTTTTTCAAACGAGTTTACAAGAAGAAAAAAAATGTGTATTGAAAAAAATTATGTTTTCAAAATGTTTCACCAAACGAGACCTAAATTAGGTGTGCACAATATTTTCGGTGGCTTTATTCAAGCAGCGACCGGTCCAATATTGGACCGCACAGTTTCCCAATGCCCAATCCAAAATTATACATATAGATACATGAGTATGGCTAAAAAAATATGAGTTTTTGAAAGGGTAAAATTATGTCCGGTTCATTTTCTAAAGTTTTTAGTCTTTTTAATTCATCTTTTATTTTTCAACTGCAAAAGTCAATTTTTTGAAATATTGTTCTGAAAATATCATCGACTCCTTCAACAGTTTCGACAAACACATTGGATTCGAAAATCACTATTAATATTACGGAACGAAACGAGAAGGTAAACATTTTTATTTATTTATGAAATACGAAACTGTAATGGATTTGTGTTGAGTTGAGATTTTTCAGTTAAGACGAAGACGGGAGAGGAAGAGGAAGAAGAAGGTTTACGACGAGGAAATGGAAGAAGAAGGTGAATGACGTGGTTTGGTTCTTTATGATTTTGTATCACGGTACAAAAATATCAGATTAGTGTATCGTGTTACAAACATTGATGTATCGCGATGCAAAAATAGATTAGACAATTAAACAGATAAATCGCAGTTCAAACATTGATGTATCGCAGTACAAAAATAGACTAGACAATTAAACTTATTAATCGTGGTGTAAAAGTTAATGCAATATAATTTATATATATTAACGATTCAATAATCAATGTATTCAATTAAACTAATGAATCGCGGTGTAAAAATTAATGCAATAAAATCGATGCATTACGTTTTAATAATTAATGCATTGCAATTCATTTTCATAACACACATCATTCTCATTAAGAGTATCATAATCTTTTTATCCCAAAAATATTCTGAACAGATTAAAAACTTTAGACAGTGAACGAGCCTGCAATTATCGCTTTTGAAATATTCTAAAATGAAATGAGGGCTCAATAGTGCTAAAATAACCCACGGGCAAGTGCCCAACCCTCGTAAATACGCCAGCCACCTTAATTAGTCGACTTCCATTGTTCATTCAAGGCACTGGTATCAGGGTGGCATTAGTCAAATACGGTCATTTGACCCGATTGATGAATATATATAGCCTTTGACCAAAAACCAACCAAAAATGGTTTGGTCGACCAAGTGGTCGGTCTGTCGACCACTCTGTCGACCACATGGTTTACACCGGCTTATCAATAAATCAGTGTAAACCACTTGATCGACCAAGTGGTCGGTCTGTCGACCACTCTGTCGACCACGTGGTTTACATTGGTTTATCAATAAATCACTGTAAACCACTTGATCGACCAAGTGGTCGGTCTGTCGACCACTCTGTCGACCAGTAATTTCGGATGTTAAAGAGGTGTACTTTTACTGGTTTACCGATAAACCAGTCGTGGTTTATCAGGACTCGTTTGTTGTGGCTGATGGCTTATAACTTATGGCTGATAGCTTAAGCTGGTAGCTGAATGACTTTTGGTTGATTGCATGATAGACTGTTTGTTACAAATTGTTGAAAATTGCTTATGAGTCATTATAATTATTTGTTAAAAAAAAAACTTGAAAATTAGTATTCATATTTTTATGTATATTTCATAAAAGGATGAAATGAAGACAATCAAATATTTATTAATGAATAGTTGTCTTCATGTTTAAAAAAAAACCAAAAAAGTTTAAAATTTTGGCTTTTTGACTGTTGGCTTTTTAATGCATAAAGGGCGTTGTACCTTACTTATTGGCTTTTTTAAAACAAACAATTTAAATATGATTTTTCAATTTAAAGTTCAAAAAGTCACTCTAAATAAAGCTGCAACAAAATTTCAGTGGTTTATCGATAAACCACCATAAAAAAATATTTTTTTTAAGTGAGGCTATAAATGATCAAGTCATATTTGACTTGACCATTTTTGTAAATACCCCAAGAAAGAAAAGAAAAATAAAAACCCTACTCTCCTTTACTATTCAGATTTCAGCCTCGCCGTCATTCATTTGAGCACTGGATCGAGAGATTATTCTATGAAGAAGAGAGATAAACTTAGTTGATAAGTGAAGCTACCGCCCCCATCATACTTCCCTTACTATTCAGCCCCGCCGCCGTTGCTGTAATTTAATCGGATTTATCATTGACTGTCAGTTCCCGATTCAGGTAATAATACGATTTTTTGTTGGTTGGGATCTACTCCATTGTTGGCGCCTACAGCTACTGGTCGGTGACTAGGGCACCTAGTCGGCGATTTTCTTCTCCGACCTATGTTTACGAAATTCGATCAGTATTGTTCGACCTTGGTTTCTCTGTTTAAAGGTTAGTCATTAAATCCTATACTTTTTATGTCCTTTTTAATTTTTTGATTTTTGATTTATATTCTGCTTGTGCCCTCATCCTGGTTCTGGTTCTGTATGGTTTTGATTTATAATCTTGGCACATATGGGTTGTTAAAAAGGGAGAATCACCCAACTCAAATCCCAACATTTAATAATTTTTAAATGATTTAATTTCAATTTTTTTCAATTTTGACTCGTGATTGTGTGATTGAACCCCATCGTATTATATGAACAATCCTAGATGTATTCACCTTGCTTTTAGGTTGGTTTTCTTGCAATATTTTTCATTTTGATTATTGGATTTTGGTTTTGGATTATTTGCATGTGCGGTCCCTTTACTTTAAAATATATGAATTTTAGTTCATCTACAATGTAAATGCACGTCTCTAACCAATATTAAAATTCATTTCTTGTTGGTGAAAATTAAAACTAAGAGATACTCTCTCCTTCTAGCATAAATGTTCCTACTTTCTGCTTTGGAATGTCACAACTAATGTTGCCAAAAAAATTTGGTGTATAAGATTTCTACTATTTTTCCAAATATATCTTTTCATTTAATATTATCATTATTGCACATCCTAAATAGAGTGTAATGTGTACATAATTAATGAGAGTGTGTGTAATGAGATTATTGTCATAACATATTTTACAACCCATTACATTTCTTTATCTTTATGTTTTGTCCACTAAAAACATTTATCCTGGATGGATGGAGTAACTATTTATGTAACAATTATGTGTGTTTTTGTAAAATATCAAGAGTTGTGCACATGGTGCTCAACAAATTGAGATATTTGAATTGAGAAGGAAGAAAAGAATAGGTTTGAGAAGCCCTAACCTAAACTGGTTAGGCAAAGATTATGTTAGTGATAGTACAAGTTACATCAAGACCCCCGAATATATATATCAAACAAGACCTTCAATACTTCTAATACTTCCTCTTTTGTTGGAGCATAAATGTTATACATTTAGAGAATGAGGGGCAAAATAGGAAGTACAAGCGGTAGGCATGTGCTTCTTTAATGGCGTCGGATCCATAGATAAATTTGTTGTTTCAATTTTTGTAAGACATTTTTAGAACAATGAATTCACATCGGCATTGTTCTAAGAATCGTCTTAGCGCGCAACCCAGGCACCTAGAAATTCAACAAATCAGCGAAAAAAATTGGTTATGTGGGCTAGGCGACCAATGGCTGATTTTTCATATTTTTAAATTTTTTAAAAATTTTGGCCCAAAGTAATGTCATTTTGGGTTTAAAAAAAATAACAATGATAAATATCATTTTCAAATTATTAAATTATTGTTGTAAATTTGCAATTTGTTAATTGACCTATAGACAATTGAACTATTGACTATTTTTGTAATATTTTAAACTTTAGAATGACATTAATTTTTTTGTTTTACTTTTAAAATTTAACATTATAATGTAGTAATTTTTTTTAAAATTATTAGGTGATATTTGCTATGAGTATATTTTGAAAAATTAATTCTTAATAATTAGGTTGTAATAAAAAAATGTATTATAAACCAGATATTATGTCTTATTTTTAAGTCCTGCCCATACCTCGTCTAGGCGTTATGCACTGGTCTGCCACCTAGCGCTTTTTAGAATACCGTCTAGTGCGTGCAAGTGTGTTTGGTTTGATTCCAACGCCGTTGGCTTTGACTAGACTGGGCGCACACCACTTACAATTTCAGAAATCAACTTTGAAAAGAAAATTCCAGCACCCAAGTTTCCACAACTTGGCTCTAATACCAATTGTTGCAAATAGAGGAATTAATGCAGCAAAGTGAAAGACAAATGAGGCACATAGATTTACGTGATTCGGAGAGATTCTCCTACGTCCACGGGCAGCAACCAAAGAACCAAATTTACTATAACCAAATGTTTACAAAGTGTATCACTCACACTCTCTCACACTACAATTTGTTTCTCTCAAATATGTTTCTCACAGTTCTGGTACTTCTCCAAATCAAACTACTAAAGCCTATTTATAGGCACAAGACATCTCCAAAGAAGATGTATCCAAAACAGATAGAGCACCAAAGGTTTCCTTGGAAACCGAACAATATTCATGTACCAGGAAAATGCATTGAATAAAGCACTTAGAATAATCTAGAACTTCTTGCCAAAACTCAACACTCCTTGCCCTTACATTCGCTAGAATGCGAACTAAGGAAAACAACATTAGAAAGGGTGAGTCTAAGACTCAATAATTCCACTATACTTATGCATGCAATACATGAATGCAATAGTTTATAATATGCTATCATGTATATTAAGTTACACGATAATATCAACGTATTAAGTAACCAAGTCCCATTATCATCACAAGAGGCTCGCGACCGCAATCTGTCCCATACCTTCCAATGACCAACCCGCAAAGTAATGAGCTCACAAGTTGTCACATAACAACATAATGGAAACATAATAAAGTACACGTACGGGGTCGAGGTAGACCTCCTACCAAACCCAGCCTTGTTAGCCTAATTGTTGATGAAGCTACCATCTCATTCATACTCTTTATTATCACACGTTTCTCATATCCGCGGATAAGTCAACATAACCATAAGTCCCTACAACCCCAGGAATCATGAAGTCAACACTACCCTCAGTGACATGACATTAGTGTTAATGTGTGTTACAGAGAATAACAGTGAGAGGTCGGGTTAAGGGTGCTCTCCGCCCCGTGACATGGTCGGTGGTCGCCCAAAACCCCCTAGTTCTTGTTGTCCTCTCATTCACATCTTGTTGTTCACATATTCATATCCTTGTTTAACAATTTCAAAATTGCTTGCAGTTGCATATCCTTGTTCTGCCATGCCTTCCGTCATTTACTAAAGAGACCCTATCGTACCCTGGTAATATATTTTTTTATGAAATTGTATTTTCTTTCATATATCCCACTTTGAATTTTTTTTCTAAACTATGTGTGTTTGAAATAGGCTCCGAAGAAAGTACCTGAAATTGATTGGCAAACGAAGGGAGCCCTCCGGGATGTCCATGAGCAAGAAACAAGTAATTTTCTTCTTCAGATAAACTTTAATGATCTATCTACCTATATATAAAAGTATGGGTTGTTAGAAAATAATGTTTGGACAAAAATAACCCTACATTTAATTAACCGCTAAAGATGAACTAAGGTCAAATAAGTAAATTTGTCATGAATTAAGCATCTAATAAACCACTTAATATGAATAAAGGTCAAACATGTAAATTTATCATATCATTCATTAATTTCATGTATAAAGACCAAAATATCCCTACATCTAGGGGTGTAAGTTTGAATCATCAAATCAAATCAACCGATTTGGTTCGGTTTTAGTTAGAACAGTTCGGTTTATATTTGAAAATATTATAATTGATCGATCCTATTTGTTTTTGGTGCCGGATCGAATCGAATTAAACCACCATTTTAATATATATTTTTTTATACTATATATATTTATATTACACATATATATAGTTATATATTATAATTCTTTAGTAATTCTAATTTCAAATATTATGCATTTTCAAAAGAATTATCAAAGACCAAAATATCCAAACCCTAATTCACATTTCCACTTCACACTTGGTCACACACCTCTCTCTCTCTCTCCCGACTTTCGGTTTCTCCGGCAATATGCTCCATCTTCTACATCAGTTATCGTCGTTCCTTCACTTTCAACTGAGTGAAATTGCTATGAAATTGATTAATCAATTTCATTTCTATAGTCTTACATCTATTAAACCACTCACTAACTCCTAAATGGTTTGACTCTTGTTATGGTTTGTTAAGTAGAATTGGCTATGTTTGTGTAAGCGTGTGTATGGGGTGTAAAAAATATATAGAAAAAGAGGAGAGGAAAAAGAATGTACGAAAGCCTTGATACCAAACTTGATGCTTGGAAAGGGGAAAAATAAGGTGAAAAAAATAAGGAAACGCAAGTGAAACTTCAGAAGGGATAAACATTTGGTACTCTTTCTTTATAAGTAAAATGTGAGATGTTAAAGCTGTATTGAGAGAAGAGGGGGAACACTCACTACTCTTAGGAATTCACCAAAGGTAATGAGTGAGAAAAGAAGAAACCGAAAAGAAAGATGAAAAACTTTGAAGAAAAAAAAAAGGGCAGAAACTATAAGCAGACAACCCGGACACTTCGTACTAAAAAATGCTTTATCTCACTCAACAAATCTTGAAACGGCAAACCGTCTTTTTTTCTTTTAAACATGACTTATATATCTTTCCAGCGAATACAACCAAACCTTCTAGAACCTCCCGGGTCATTACATTTTAACTGTTAAAGTTGGCTGGCACATTCTGGCAGCCACTACCTTTAACCCAATTTCTTGATCACTACACTCCTTTCTACGTATTCATTTTCATAAGACACTCTGGTGGTAAGTACATAAGTCTTATGTTTTGCAATCCAATTTCCACATACCGTTGTATGATATGAAGTACTTACTCCCTCTATCCCAAAAAAAAAGAGTAGTCTATGACAAGTGAAAAAATTTAATATCGTTTCTTTACTTTTCATATATATCTATTAAATTGTACCCACATATATATCTTTTAATCTTAATATTTGGAAATGAAACTATTTTTTGGACAAATCAAAAATGGAAGAATGAGATTCTTTTTTGGGACGGAGGAGTAGAAATAAAAAAGAGATAAAAAAAGAGTTGTACTCTCTTATATTTTTCATTTCGATCATAAATTTATGAGTATATGTTTTAATATTTCAACACAAGAATATGAATAGCAATTTCATATTTGTTTCTCATATTAGTCAATGGCATGTCAGCATTTGTGTATTGTGCCGTTATTTCGGATCCGGCTAATCCGATTTGGGCCGGAATAATAAAATCACACCGTAATCCTTGCACAGAGCAATGGACGCCGGGAAGCTATTGGTTCTCTTACGGAAGTGCAGCGATTTTTGTGGCTGAAACAAGGCAGAGTTCTTCACCAAAAAGTGGTCACCGCTGGCTTACAAAACAATATTGCTCTGTGCAAAACCCTAATTAATTTCTACTTCTCTTGTCAACAACCTAATTCCGCAAAGCTTGTTTTCGAAACCTTTGACAACCAATTAGACATTTCTTTGTGGAACAGTCTCCTGGCTGCTTATACCAAGAAATTTATGTTCAATGAAGGTATTGAGCTCTTTATCAGGTTGTTGCGATTTCCTTATCTCAAACCAGATTGTTACACATACCCAAGTGTCTTGAAAGCTTGTGGTGGTTTGGGTAGAATTGATTATGGTAAAATGATTCATACCCGTGTGATCAAATGTGGGCTTTTGCAGGATGTCGTTGTAATGAGCTCTGTTGTTGGGATGTACGCGAAATGTGGTTTGTTTGAATTGGCAGTTCGGGTGTTTGATGAAATGCCGGAACGAGATGTGGGGTGTTGGAATACTGTGATTTCATGTTATTATCAAGATGGACAGTGTGAGAAAGCTTTGGCTTTGTTTGAGAAGATGAAGGATTATGGGTTTGAGCCTGATTCGGTGACGTTCACTACTGCTTTATCTTCTTGTGCAAGGCTTTTGGATTTGGAACGAGGGAGCCGGATTTATGAGGAATTGGTGAGAAAGGGGTTCTTATCAGATGGTTTTGTTCAATCTGCTCTTGTTGACATGTATGGGAAATGCGGTTGCTTAGAGATGGCATTAGAGGTTTTTGAGCAAATTCCAAAAAAGAGTTTGGTTACATGGAACACCATGATTGCAGGATATAGTTTGAGAGGTGACAGCAAATCGTGCATTCAACTTTTGTTGAGAATGAAAGCACAAGGAATTAACCCCAGCTCAACAACTTTAAGCAGTTTATTGATGGGTTGCTCTAAATCTTCCAAGTTGCATCATGGCAAGTTCATTCATGGGTATATCATAAGAAACAGTATAGAAGCTGATATATTTATTTACAGCTCACTTGTTGATCTCTACTTCAAATGCGGACATGTCACATCTGCTGAATTTGTCTTTAAGAATATGCCAAAAACAAATGTTGTAGCATGGAACGTAATGATTTCTGGCTATGTGTCAGTAGGGTCATATTTTGAGGCCCTCGGCTTCTACAGTAACATGAAAGAATCAAAGGTTAAACCAGACTCTATTACATTTACTAGCACCTTAGCAGCTTGTTCCCAACTCGCAGCTTTAGAGCGAGGGAAGGATATTCACATGGCTATCAAAGGAAGTAAACTTGATTCCAACGAAATACTCATGGGGGCTCTGCTTGACATGTATGCTAAATGTGGTGCTGTGAATGAAGCTCATACTATTTTTAATCAATTACCTGAGAGAGATCTCGTGTCTTGGACTTCAATGATAACGGCATTTGGCTCTCATGGCCGACCTTATGAAGCTCTGAAACTCTTCCATGAAATGCAGCTTCTGAAAATAAAACCAGATAGAGTTGCTTTCCTCGCTGTATTGTCAGCATGTGGTCATGCAGGATTAGTTGATGATGGTTATTATTATTTCAATCAAATGATAACTGATTATGGAATCCAACCTACTATTGCTGAGTACTCATGCTTGATTGATCTCCTTGGTCGTGCTGGAAGATTGCACGAAGCTTATTCAATTCTTCAAAGAACCTCAAACATTAGAGAGGATGTTGGACTGCTAAGTACACTATTTTCTGCTTGCAATTTGCATGAATTTTCAGAATTAAGGGAGGAAATTGCAGGCTTGCTTATTGAGAAGGATTCTCATGATCCATCCATCTACATTACTTTGGCCAACATGTATGCTTCCATCAAAGATTGGGATTCAGCACGGAAGGTCAGGTTGAAAATGAAAGAACTTGGACTAAGGAAAAACCCTGGATGTACCTGGATTGAGATTGATAATAGGATTGAAGCTTTCTTTGTGGAAGACAAATCAATCCCACTGGCAGATAAGGTATATGAATGCTTGTCAATTCTTTTCAATCATATGGAGAAGGATGACCTGCTGTCGGGCACAATGTTGAACTTCTAGAAGCAGGTAATTTTATATAAATTGGGAAATTCTGACAAGAGAGGACTTTCCACACAATTACATGCCATATAGCATCTTTGAAGTTTCGGCTTCGAGTTGAGCCATCCTCAACAACGAAGCTGAAGTTAGATTCACATTCCAATGGTTCATTGTTTGGGTTGTATCATTGTAATTGGAGCTATTCATAGAGATCATTACAACATCTCTTCGGATGAATGATTTTGCACAATGGTATTCTTGTTATGTACTTGAGAGCCAGGGATGGTGTTCAATGGAAACAAACTTCATCAGATTAGTGCACATCCAGGGTGACTTTGGGAACTTCTTATCCAGTGGTGAAGAGTTTTGGAGCAGGTATGGTCACTGAAATCTAGCCAATTAGCTCTGCAAAGACTTTTACTTATTTCTTTCAATAACGACCTTAAGCATGGCAGCCCAAGTTTAGGTGAAACAAACACTTTTGAGCTGAGTCATTGTGTGTTTATTATCTTTTAGAGTTACCACTGGCCTGTTTAAAACATATTGAGACACAAATATAATTGCAAATGATGAAACTATCTTCATTCAGAGGTCAAAAATTTGAAGAATTCGAAGGTTGCTAAGATGCAAGGCATTATTTATTGTGTTGTATGTACCTCTAACATAGTTATGTAATAACAAGATCCATTAAGTGCTCTAATATGGTAAAGTGCGATAGAAACTTGGGAAGTGTCACTTGAAATGTGGTAGGCTTATAGAAGCTCTTAATAATTTGTATCAGTAATGTCGAGTAACAATTTTAGCTATTTTGGTAAGGTGACTACATAGAAGACAGTCCTCTCCTTTTGAATATGGTGGCAATCACTTAGAGGTTTGGAACGTAAGGAGGAAGATAAAGCCACTCTGCTAACAATGCAATCCTTTCTCATTCTTGAGATCAGCCGTAACTAGCTAACTTTTTGCTACACTCTTTTCAAGCAATTCAATACTTTTGTGGGATTCTACATGAAAAGACGGGGGCACTCAAGGCGAAGACCTTGAGCTCCTTGGTTCCAATGCCCATACCAAAGGGCCATACTTACCTATAAAAAAATATAAATGCAAAACTGATGCATTGCTAAATTGCTAATATTTGATGTTTATTGTTGTAGGGTCTCACAGAAATCTTCCACTTCCGAAAGAATCCTATAGACTGCTAGACTGTCACTTGGGGCTGCATTCAGCCATGCCAGCGTTGATGGAGGCTCGAATGAGTACTCACAGGTAATTCCCCTAATTCTGGTTAGTACTTTGGATACATCTCAACCTTCGATCCCACAATCTTGGAGTGCTCATAAACCCTCCTGTAAAAGGCAACATATTAAAGTACATACCTAACTTTTTAGAGATTGCTTACCCTGGTTTTTTTGTGAGTATATCTAGCAACCTTGTGTGTCTGTATAAACTTTTTCATTATGGGTTCTCACATACTTGGCTATGAAAATGCATTTTATTTTTATTTGGTTTAAATATCAAGTTGATTAAGCACTTCAAATTTTTATTAATTAAGGTCACTTTACTATTTTTTTTCGTCAATTTCATCATTACACTTCAACTGCAGTCCACATTAGTCACTCTTTTGTCAGGGATTTTGGACAGAAAATGTTAAAGGATTAACTTAGTTAGCAACTAAAAAAACAAATAAAAATCTAAAATATCTCTATCAAATAAGGTTAATTGATCACTTTTAATCAGATATAATTGTTAAAAAATTGTATTAAAATTAACTGATGCACATCTAAAATAATAAATGGGACTTATGTAAACTTCTTAATCAATACAAATAAATAGAATAAATAAAGAGTGTGGAGATCAAAATCAAAAACAATAATATCTTGAAATTTTCTCTAAGTTCCCATATTTTTCCACGTTGTCATGCATTGTTTACACTTTTTGCTCTTTTTTCCTTTTAATTTTGTTTCCTCTAAATGTTATTTGTTTCCAGATTCATGCCTAAGCCCAATGGATTAATACCCCAAAGGAAGCATGTATGAGTCCCCAAAAGATGTTATGCCTTCAAACCCTATACAATAAGGGGACAATGAACTTAATGTTTAATTTCAGGCACGTTTCATGGCTGTTGATGGTGAGAAAGATTTATGGTACCTGGACAATAGCTACTCAAGACACATGACATGTAACAAAAGTCGTTATTATTGAAGTAGAAGGCCATAAGTCATATTTGGTGACAACTCTGGAGGAAATGTAGTAGGCGATGACTCCATTAATAGAGAAAAGATCAACATCTGTAAAGTCTCTCTAGTTAGTGAACTCAAGCATAACCTATTAGAGTATTTCTCAATTCCTTGACAAAGGTCTCAATTGCTTCTTTACTTTTTCAGTATGTTTGGAAGAGATAGTGAGACATGTACCAAATTACTCCAAATTACTCACTAATTTCTAGAAAAGAAAATAACAATCTTATTGATTTAAACTCAAATAAAAAGATAATAATTAGAACACTAGTGAAAGTAGCAAGTTGTGGCATAATAGATACTAATTACTTGAACTTCAAGTACTTTTCAAAACCCTCAAGAGAAAATCTTGTGAATGGATTGGAGCTGACCATGATAGAAGTGCAATAGCTCACCAGTTGGGAAAGCAACCCAAATCTTCATTCAAAAGCAAGCCTTGCTTATCTATTTCTAGACACCTTAGTTACTACATATGATTTATTTGGACCAATAACAACAACTAGCCTTATTGGTCGTAAGTACGTCTTGCTTGTCGTTGATAACTACTCAAGATATACATGGGTAGAAATGACATCTTCAACGGATGAAACTTGAAACATGGCTATTACCTTATTTAGATTTCTCTAGTTACCCGTTTACAATTAGGGTGACGAAAAAATGCTCCCTAAAATTTCTCTCCCTTTAAAGCACGCTTGGGTTTCCTTACGTTAGGTTTTCCCTGCATGGCTGCGGCGATTGTAGCCCCAACACCTCCAGCCGAACCCCCCCCCCCCATCTCTAACTCATCGGAAATCTTTCACGTCAATTGTAAGCTCCAGTTCAACCACATCATCAGCGACTCTTCCTTTTATTCATCCATCCTCTTACAAGGGTAAACTGGCCTTGAACTTGACAGGTGAACTTATTTCCACCCTTGCCTAACAACTTAAGTTTGCCCTCGTTGGAAAATTCTCACATGGATGAGATGGAGGCAACAAAGAAGTTCTTTCACACTTTTGGGCTTAAGACAGTTTTCTCTATTGCTCACCTAGATCCAAAGCACATCTTGATCCAAGTAAATCATGAGGCGGATTATCATCGACTTTGGATGAAAGATCAACGGTATCTTGGCAGCCATCCAATACGGGTTTTCAGGTGGTCTCCAAATTTTAAACCGGAAGTAGAAACCCCCTCTTGTTCCGGTATGGTTCTCCCTCCCAGGATTGCCTATTTACTTATTTCACAAACATACACTTTTCTGGATTGCTAACCTCATTGGTAAACCTCTTACCATTTATAATCCCACGGAAAACCTATCGAGACCTAGCGTTGCTAGGATTTACATCAAGATAGATCTCACACAGCCTCCACCAAGTCGTATTTGGATTGATTGTGGCTCGAATATTCCTGGATTCTGGCAGACAATACAAGCAGAACGTATGCCATTTTATTGTTCCTACTGTTATAGTCAAGGTCATCAGGACAGTACTTGCAAACTGAATCCTAAAGGGCAGCCTTCTACCTCCAAAATTCCACTATGCCGGCTGGTACAAAGATAACCAATTTGCCTTCTAAAACCTCATGGATCCCAGAGCCCAGTTCAGCCCCCAACAACACACCTCAGCCCTCCTCTATGCCACTCATTCCTAATCAAGCAAACACTTAAACAATCTGAGCTCAAGCAATTCCAAGCCCTTCTCAGGCCGCACCTTCCACCGTAGTCCCACCGCAACAGCTCGAGCACAATGAGGGGCCCATCCTGAACAGTCTCAAATTGAGGGGGATAGTCGAGAAGAACCAATTATGGGCAGTATGAATAACAATGTTCTAGAAAAATCAATGGAGAAGGGTAATGTTCTGCTCGATAATATAACGAAATTGATACAACAATTCTTTTGACCGAGAAGTCTCACAATCAGGCCTTCATTTTATCCCTTAATCGGTTTGCACTCCTTGATAATCAGGATCTTGAAGAAGAGAATGAAGCGACTCCTTCAGAGGAGATTGAAGAGATTGAAATGGACAAAAATCCGACTGTTCAACGGATTAAAGACCAAGTTGTCATCAAATATCGAAAGGTTAATTTCCAACCACAATCTCAAATGCAAACTCGTTCCAAGGCTAAAGCTTCCCTCGGTGCTCCTACAGTCCTACTACATCTCTCCATGACAGTTAATCTTCTCTTTTGGAATGGTCGAGGGATTGGCAACATTCCTACTATTGCCCATTTGAAGCAACAGGTGAAATTACACAAAATCTCTTTCATTGCATGCAGCTTTTGAGCCTGTGATTGCTATGGACAAGGTTTCTCTTGTTACAAAAAAACTCAAATTTAATTTTTGCTCGTCTAATATCTCTAGCACAATTTGGATTTTTGCCAAGGCAGTTTTTACTTGCACTGTTTTGTGTGATTCTTACCAGCACCTTACGTTGCAAACTCAGCATTATTTATGTTCAGACCTAGTCATTTTATCTTGTGTCTATGCAAAGTGTAATTGATCACTCAACGACAAGAGGTGCCGAAAGTCTATTCGTACGTGAGTGGTATGTGGTGTTGTCTAGTGGATACCTGGTTGTGTAATCTGCAAAATGGAGCACCGTGAGTCAGCGGCGAGGGTTCCCCGCCAAAACCCTCCGGTGTGCGAGTAAGTCTCAGTTGAGAAAGGAGGGAGCATGCCTCCCGTGTGCGTTTAAAAGAGAGTGTGAGAGAGTTAAATAGAGGGAGGGCCCCTCTATTTAGGGCTCGTTTGTTGTGTCTGATGGCTTATGACTTATGGCTGATAGCTTAAACTGGTAGCTGAATGACTTTTGGCTGATTGCATGATAGACTGTTTGTTACAGCTGTTGAAAAGTTGCTTATGAGTCGTTATAATTATTTATTAAAAAAAAAAACTTGAAAATTAGTATTCATATTTTTATGTATATTTCATAAAAGGATGAAATGAGGACAATCAAATATTTATTTATGAATAGTTGTCTTCATGTTTTAAAAAAAACCAAAAAAGCTTAAAATTTTGGCTTTTTGGCTTTTGGCTTTTCAATGCATAAAGGGTGTTGTACTTTACTTATTGGCTTTTGGCTTAGAAGCTGAAACAAACACTTTAAATATGACTTTTCAAAAGCCAAAAGCCAAAAGTCACTCCAAATAAGCTGCAACAAACGAGCACTTATAGTACCTCATGGGCTTTTACTTGGTTTGGACATGGGCTCTTCTTTTGCTATAGGCTTGGCTCAAGACCTTTTGGTGAGTACTTTGGGGGTGCATTCGAGGTTTACCTCAAGGGTAAGGAGTATTATTTGCTTGTGATTGTCTTGTCATGTTGAGAGTTAGCGATATCTGTAAGACCTTGAAACTTTTGACTTTCTTGTTTAGTAGACTTCATGTGTGAGTCTTCATGGGTTTGGGTAGATTGGACTATAGCCAATACCCTAGAGTTGTTGGAGTTACAATGTGTAACTTGGCGTTGTTGGAAACTCGACTCGTTATAGTGTGTACTTGTTTAGTTCTTGACTGCGCCCTTTGGAGATCCTAGGTCTTCGTATGCTCGACATACACTTGCTTGGATACATTTGATATCCTTATTATCATGTTTATAAAGTTTACATGTGTTGATGACGTTCATAGTATATTTGTCATCGTAAGTTTAGTTTCACGATTTGCGTTTCTTTAACATATCGCATTTCGTACGTTTGCTGCACTTAGTTTTGGGTTAGCCTTGGGTATGTGTTTGAGACACTTCATTAGGCTTTTAACATGATTTAAAACATGTTTGTATGCTTGTTGGTTTGTTGTTTCGATCATTGGTTTGTTCTGCGTAGTTTCGTTCTTTGTATCGTAGTTACGGACCAGTTTCGGTACGCTGTGAAAATGTTTTGATCCAGATGTCACCCAAGGAGATTTTAGTTTGGTTTGGGGCTTTTAAGGCTTGTTTCGGTCCTTAGGGTCAGCCAGGAGAAGAGTTTGCATCGTTTCGAAAATCAGAGTTCAAACTGGAGCCTCGGGAAGATTCAACGGTGCAGTCGCGCCTATAGGGTGGCGCTAGCACGACCGGTTGAGTTTAACAATATATTTATGAGTTTTTGTGTGTGAAATCCCTCCCCTACCCTTAATGGTCCGACCCCTTGCACCTTGGAGACTCTCATTTGGGGTATTTGAGCCCCAAAACCCTCCTCCACTCACTCCCCATCTCATTTCTTCCTCCATCTTCATCTTCTTCACCTTTTAGAGAGAGAAAACACAATTAATAGGTGTTTGTGTGTGTAGTGATTTTCGTTGATTCACTCATCAGAATCGTGAACGGAGACCACCGTTGGAAATCTCTCGACGAAGAGATTGTTTCCCCTATACCCATTTCCACTTTTTATAGGTTTGTTATTTCGGATTTTGGTAAGTTACTTCACTCTTTTCTTTCTCTCTCTAGCTTAATATCATGCTAGGATGTTAGAGAATGGGTTTTCATGCTTTATATGATGAGTTTATGATGATTTATATGTAGAGAACATATGTGTATGATTGTTGTTGGGTTTGATTATGTTTGTTGGGTGTTTATGTGTAAGAACATGTTTATTGGGTTTAGGAACCAGTATGTTGCTTAAATCACGAAATGAGTTTGTGACCTAACTTTTTTGCAAGTTAGTAATTCAACTCATCAACAGAGTCAAATAGAGTTTTAATGAGTTTATAGGAGTCCTATGGTGAAATCCTACGACGTTTGGAGATCGTTGAATCTAATTGTGAAATACCAAGATTATGACTTTTTGGAAGAATTTTGGTTTGGTTGATATTTGATGATTTAAGACTTCATTGTAAGTCCTCGTGAATGTATTAGTAAAGTCTAATAACCTTATACGGGACTCTATGATGATTAAAATGCAAACTAATGAGAACGTTGGATTTGGGAAGTCTTGTTTAGTGCACAATAGTGCACCGACTTGTTATAGAATCTAAGATGTGATTTTTGTGTGATGAATGGTGAATTGGGATATATGGTTAGATGACTAATCTGTGAGTGATTGTTATGAGTGTACTGTTGGACTCCCTATGATTAGAGACTAAGGAGATAGTCTTGAGTTGTGAATTCAATAGTAATTATATTATGTTTGAGATACTTGGGTTTTGTGATAATTAATATATAATATCGATTAAGTTATGATTGGACAGATTTTATGGTTTTAGTCAATAAGGACCTAAAAGATGAAATATAGAATTAAGACTCAACGGAGACGAATGGAACTCTTCAAAAGAAGGAATTGATGAAAGTTATCGGCGGTGAGAGAAGGATTGGAGGAGAGATAGACTTGTCGGAGTTATCTTTCTAAATACAAAGCGAGAGAGAGAGAGGGGAGAAATCAAGATAAAACCCCAATAGAGAGGAGAGACGTTTTGGAGGCTCTATCTCTATCTTGTTGCGTAAAAGGCTTGTGAAAGATGGAGAGAGAGCCGAGAGGTTTGATCTTTGATAGTGAGAGAAAACCTTTTGGCCTACCCAAGTCCTTTTCCTCCATACTCATTAGCTATAGTTTTTATCAAATGTTGTTGTGAAGAAGCCTTTAGTTAAAACACTTCTCCTAATATACATACCTATATTCTAATACCCCTTATCATAGTAATTATTATTAAGTATTATTGTTAGTTAATGGTTGCAAAACAAAGAGTCTCCATGAATTAAAGAGTCATGCCTTCACAATTGAGATTTAACAAAAGTGGAGAGGTGGCACAACCATAGTGCTCCTCACCAATTTTAAATATATATATATATATATATATAGAGAGAGAGAGAGAGAGAGAGAGAGAGATATTTCCTAGCAGATATGCTAATGATTACGTTTGATATTAAAAATTTAAAAACATTGATAGCAACAATTAGTTTGATTTAAGAAAACCTGCCACGTCGTGGTCTAATTACTGTAAATCAATGCTACATTGATAGCGACAATTAGTTTGATTTAAGAAAACCTGTCGCTTCGTGGTCTAATTACTGTAAATCAATGCTTGCTTGCTTGAGGAGATTGTCAATTCAGTGTCCATTTGGAAGGCTTACACCGTGCTTGACAGGATGGTATAGAGGGTATGTTGTGGTTGCATGTCGTTTAACCCACAGAAACATAAAAAATAAAGTAAAAATGAAAACTACAAAGCTTGCATGGATCTGTGTGATTTGCTGAATATGAAATGCTTCAATTTTGGACTGAGTTTTAATTTTGTTGATTCATTGTAGGAAACCTGCCTGGTTCTTGTGTTGCATGTCCAAATTGCGAACAGCTCTTCTGCCTTGATTGTGACATCTATATTCATGAGAGCTTGCATAATTGCCCTGGTTGCGTGAGCTTGAGGAATTCAAAGTCTGCTGCTGGTGCTGGTGCTGCAGATTGATATTCTTCTGCAACAAAATGGTTGGGACTGTTGCATATTTCGTCAAATGCTTTCAGATCATACGTAAGATGATTTCACAAAATTTTGTTCCAGGCTTGTATTGCTTTAAAACTTGTATTGCCATTTGGATAGGTTGGGTATATGGGTAGATTGTGCCATCAGAAACTGTTTTCACAAGAGATGGAAGAGACCAATTTGAACACCCAAAGTACAATGTATACGGTACAACCATAAAAGAGTAAACCCAATTTTGTTGTGTGTGTGAGCTTTGGGCACCCGCCAATCTTTCTATGATACTTTTGATGATCTTTTTACTAATCAACACCAAAAAGTCCAAACATTAAGCAAAGAGGCCAACAAGTAGAATTATACTATGTGGTTCAAGAGATCTCAATTCTCAACCCTCTAAAAAGAGGCAATCAAAGTTTTGTGCGCATCATTCAAATCTCTCAAGTCAAGTTTTTAAGCCTCAAACCACCAAACAGGCAAATACTACTGCATAATTGGAGGGGATGGAGCGCTCCAAAAACATACCTAATTAAATAAACAAATAGCAAATTTGAATTAAGCTACAAATTAAATACTAATTCAAAATTCACTTGTAAACAAGTTAGTTTGTGATTTCTATCCACTTGACATACTATCTACCAATTCCAGATTTGTCTACTAATTTACCTAAAGGGTTGGTTTGGTAGTTTGACCATTATTGAATCTTCACGTGGAGTGTGGAATATCAAGCGTTGACCAGGGCCCAAACTAGTATGGGGACCAGTGTTCTAAAAATTGGTCTAGGAGCCACTCGGGTGCCTAAAATTTTGGTAAATCGGTGAAAAATCGATTAGGCGGCCAACTGCTGATTTTTCATATTTTTTTAAAAAATTTGGCCCTAAATAATGTTATTTTTGGTTTTTAAAATAATAATAATAATAATAAATATCAATTTTAAATTATTAAATTATTGATGAAAAATTTACTACTCTTTTTAGAATAGTTGAAAAGATCGAATCAAAGGGAGAAGAAAATTCCTTAGGAATTGGAACGCTCAAAACTATAGGGAAAACAAATCAAGATATGTTAACCCAAAATATATATTATAAAACAGTTAGGTAATTGACTAGGGCTATTCAGAGGTTGAGATTAAATTGTTTTAAAATATTTAACGGTTGAGATTTATCATCACATTCACATGTATGAGTAGTTATTCATTTTTAACTCCCTATTTTTTCTTTCCTTATTACAAGTCACCTCCTACAATTAATATTATGAGTAGTCACCATTTTTTCTTCTCTCTATGTTTTATCTTCATATTACAAAGTCACACTTTGCGATTAATCTTCTGAATAGTCACCCCTTATAAAACATCAATCCCTCAACTATCATTAGAAGCAATATACCACTTAACTGTAACTTTTTAAAAATCGCACATTCTATTAGGCACTGTCATTTCAATTGACGAAATCGGATATACTAGCACCGTGCCAAAGGCACTGGCATGAAGATCTAGTAGTTTGCTAAAAGATGCTATGATTAAAAATCAATTATCAGAAATTGATGCCAAAATCACAGGTCTTAAAGATGGTCTTACAACCAATCCGGCTGTTGACCAATTAACCAAAAAATTCAAGGACTTCAGAAAATCCCGATGCACAATTGTCTTCGATTTGTGCATCGCAATGCATTATCGATGCATGAATTGATATTTGGCATGCACGTGTTTGGTTCATTAAGGATATCGTAATTATTCTAACCCTAAAGATATTTTTTTTGGTTAAAAAATATAATGAACTGAGTCAATTAAAAACTTTTGAATATAAAATTTTGCCCCAATCCCAATTGCATCATTTGCTCAATGCAACCTCCCAAAGCTTGTGGGACCATGCGATCTCCTAGGAGAGAAAAAGCAAAGTAAGAGCATTAAGTGATACTCTTTCCATTCCGAGTAAATAGTATCTATTTGAAAATAATTTTTTTTAAAAAAAATAAAACTTTTTGTAGCTCATTAGTAATAAAATAATACTTTTATTTCTTAATTTTTAAAAATGAAAATTTTAACTGAAACATTCAAAAATAAAATATTGAATTCTATATCCAGAACAGAATAAGTGTTTAATATGTCAGACCATTAAAAACTTTTGAATTATTGAAAATTTCCCCTAATCTCAGTTGCATCATTTGCTGATTTGCTCTATGCAACCTCCCAAATCTTGTGGGCCCATGCGATCTCTTAGGAGAGAGAAAAAACAAAGTAGGAGCATTAAGTGATACTCACTCCTTTTTAGGTAAATAGTCCATATTTGAAAATCGAATTTTTTAAGAAAATCAAATTTTTAGTAGCTCTTTAATAATAATTTGACACTTTTATTCCTTCATTTTTAAAAGTGGAGTCTTTACTTGAAATATCAAAAAAATAGAATAGTGAAGTACACCAAAATATCAGGCCCAAACAGGTAAAAGTGTATTCCGAAGTTTAATTAGAAGCTTGGGCCGGAAGAAGGGCCCAAGCCCAATTCACACTAAAGCCCAGGAGGTCCAAATAAGATCTTTCTATAAATAGAAGGAGACTTCCTCCTAGAACAGGGACAGGTAACTATTCTCCCCTCTATATTTCATTGATTATTAAGATTACACATATACAAAGATACTGATTATCACACCTGAGAGTTATGGGGGACACCCCCACCCACTCACGGTGCTTTATTTTACAGGTAAAAACATGCCAGATATCCTACTGCGACAACCACCGTCGAACACGACCCCACCTTCGGCACCCCGGACACAACACGACAAGATCACCACAATTTTTGCGTGATCAGTTTGGTTGCATTGCCGGGAAACGACTATTTCGTTCCTGTCTCCGTCGACTTTGACGGAGCTCCGGTCTAAGGGTGCTGGAATACCACCGAAAAACACTGCCCGAAAACCGGTGAAACTACATCTTCTTCAACCGGTGAAACTACATCTCCGGTGAAACTACATCTTCTTCAACCGGCGAATCCCACCTACCTGTTCAAACCCAGCCGGACCCTCCTTCCTCTCTAACTGATTCATCCACGTCCACCGAGGCCAGGCCACCTCCAATACATTCTCACCTACCATCCCCTTCGCCAAATCCACGCCTAGTGCCGTCACTATCTCCCATGGCCGCCGCCTCTTCTCCCCGCTCCTCTGTTCAAACACCCAACCGCCATATCTCCCTCCTCCAAATCAACCACAAAATCGCCATCTCCACAAATCGCCAACCACCGATAACCCTAGCCGCATCCGCCTCCGACCAAAGAACCCAACCCGACTTTCTTCATCATCCTTTGCCACCGTACTCAATCTTCATTGCAGTCATCTCATCGGTCCGAGGGAGGTGATGCCTGCCGGACCATGCGAGAAATTAAAAGAGACGTGCACTCATGAAGGAAATGGCACAGTTTGTGCAGTTTCCACTAAAGTGTTGTCGGGGGTTATATCATCTAACCAATGTCAGTTTGCGCATTATTGTCGGGGTTGATATCATCCAACCAATATCAGGTGCATGATTTCCAATTTCACCCTCCATTTTGTTACTATCACTATTATCATGTATGTCCTTTCCACAATTACCCCTTATTTCTTACTCACATTTTCATTCCTAGACAAATTATTTGCTAGACACGCAAGAGGAGAATCAAAGTCAAAAGCAGTAGCCTGCCATCCCTAATAGTTCACTCATATGACTTTTTGTAGGATGTGTACTATGGAGTAAATAATAAAATAATAAGAAAGAATACTTAATTTACGTAAATCACTTATCAAAAATCAAAGTTTGTTGACCGACTTGTCATATATTTGGATATACATGACTAATTAATGGAGTAAAAAATTAACTAGTATTAAAATTACTTATCAAAATTAAAATTATTTATCAAATTAAAATTAATTGCCGAGCTGAAATTTATTTGCCAATTTGAATTAATTGCCGAGTTCAAATTATTTACCGAATTGAAATTAATTGTCAAATTGAAACTAATTAACGAAAAGAAATTATTTATCGAACTGAAATTATTTTTCGAGATTATATGCCGAGCCGAAATTATTTGCTGAATTGAAATTAATTGTCGAATCGAAATTATATGCTGAGCCAAATTTATATGCCGAGTCGAATTTATTCGCCGAATTGAAATAATTGCCGAGCTGAAATTTATTTGCCGAATTAAAATATTTGCCGAGCTGAAATTTATTTACCGAATTGAAATTAATTGTCAAATTGAAATTAATTAACGAAAAGAAATTATTTATCGAACTGAAATTATTTTTCGAGATTATATGCCGAGCCGAAATTATTTGCTGAATTGAAATTAATTGTCGAATCGAAATTATATGCCGAGCCGAATTTATATGCCGAGTCGAATTTATTCGCCGAATTGAAATAATTGCCGAGCTGAAATTTATTTGCCGAATTAAAATATTTGCCGAGCTAAAATTTATTTACCGAATTGAAATTAATTGTCGAGCTGAATTTATTTGCCGAATTGAAAACATATGCCGAACTGAAATTATTTGACGAACTGAAATTCTTTAACGAGCTGAAATCATATGCGGAGCAATAACATCACTTAATCAATTAGATGAAATATATATTACCTCGTCAAATATGATTTATTATACGCAACTATTTGACAATAGCATGCTCTAGCGCTCCCCGTAGCGAGTAAAAATATTTTCTTATAAATTTGACAACGTTACTCTGATCAAGTGTACACAGGCTCGTTAGCCTCATTAATTTAAGTATTATATTATTTAACTTTTGTCGGCATAGCGTGACAATTAAATGTGATTCGAGCTCCCCTATTGATGAGAAACATAACATGCAAATTTAAATATATTTATGCCAAGCTAACTACTTGCCCACCATACCAAACAGTTATAAAAAATTCCTCGCTTAGAGCTCGCAAATCGCTAGTTTCAATGTTACTAGCTCGAAATAGCATGTTTAGTCTACCTATCATATGTTAATATGACGCATGCATTCTCTAAAACTTCACACTCAAATACTTGCATCTTATAAATTCATCGTATCTTCTAATAGCGCGACGTGTCGCCGCAATGATTAATTTACTATATTCTCGCACAATAGGCCCATATTTAAATAATTTTATCTTATATGATCATTATATCTGGACTATGACAAACATTGTATGCTGAAAATATGAATGACGAAAACGTGATTTCTGCATATACAAAGATGCTCCTAAAAACTTTCAGTACAAAATACAAACGCACATAACCTCAACCACGACCAATGAACGCGAGTCGCTCCTCTACAAACTATTATGTGATTAGTTACAAGGTTACGTGCCTATTAACTGGGGGCCGATACTAGGGACCTCAAGCGCGCCGAAGCCCATATTATTATTATTCACGTGCTCGCCACGCGCGCAGAGCTCGGCTTATGCCGCCGAGCCCATATTATTATTATTCACGCATTCGTGCCCGCCACGCGCGCTCAGATTATGTAA
Organism: Codonopsis lanceolata; assembly: GCA_013146195.2. Lineage (NCBI taxonomy): Eukaryota > Viridiplantae > Streptophyta > Magnoliopsida > Asterales > Campanulaceae > Codonopsis > Codonopsis lanceolata. The sequence goes on from CM028378.1 coordinate 166,205,012, forward strand.
GGCGCCGAAGCCGTATCATTATTATTCACGTGCCCGCACGCCACGCCTTGCACCAAAGCTCGAAGCTCAGATTATGCTCGCTAAAGCCTCGAGCCTCAGATTATTATTTCTGCGTCCGAGCACACTTCACTCGCGCCTATGCTTGAGCTGCAGATTATATTTCATACATATGCACTTCGAGCTCTACCTTGTCCTCCCGCGAAGTCTCGCTGAGTCGTACACCGCGCCTACCGCGCTATGCTCCCCACTCGAGTTTACTCGTGGCCGAGCTCTACCTTGTCCTCCCGCCGAGTCTACTGGCCGAGTTGTACACCCCGCCTACCTGCGCTAGGCTCCCTGCTCCAGCTACACTCTAAGATTACCTTCATATAGTGCTCCGCCTTAGCATCGAATTACTCTCAAGACGAGCTTCTACGAGTGTTTGGCACGTTACGCTCCACTAGCGTCCATTTCAAGACCGCATTGTCTTGTCATTTTGAGATCGCATTGTCTCACCAAATACGAGATCGAATTGTCTCGCCAAAAAACAAGATCGCATTGTCTTGCCATTTTGAGATCGAATTGTTGCCTCGCCAAAAACAAGATCGCATTGTCTTGCCATTTTGAGATCGAATTGTCTCGCCAAAAAAACAAGACCGCATTGTCTTGCTATTTTGAGATCGCATTGTCTCACCAAATACGAGATCGAATTGTCTCGCCAAAACGAGTCGCATTGCCTCGCCAAAACGAGATCGTATTGTCTCGCCAAAATGAGGTCGCATTGCCTCGCCAAAACGAGATCGTATTGTCTCGCTAAAACGAGATCGCATTGCTCGCCAAAACGAGATCGCATTGTCTCGCCAAAAACGAGGTCGCATTGCTCGCCAAAACGAGATCGCATTGTCTCGCCAAAACGAGGTCGCATGCCAAAACGAGATGCATTGTCTCGCCAAAACGAGAAAACGAATCGCATTGTCTCGCCAAATTGCCTCGCAACGAGATCGCATTGCTCTCGCCAAACGAGGTCGCATTGCCTCGCCAAACGATCGCATTATCTCGCCAAATACGAGATCGCATTGTCTCGCCTCATACCTATCACCCTCCTGACGCCGAGGAGAGGCCAGGCTCCTAGTGCCTCATGCATATCCTCCTTGAGAGACCAGAGCATCCACATGAGCATTTCATACATATTTCATACACATGCATCCTCCATTCATCATTGCATAAACATAAAAAACATGCTCCTATTTCTTCTCTTCAAAGGTCCTCGCCACGCCGAGGATAAATCTTATTATGGCCTTACGCCGATTCTTCGAAGATCCTCGCCACGCCGAGGATAAATCTTATTATGGTTTCATGACTCAATTCTTCTGAAGGTCCTCGCCACGCCGAGGATAAATCTTATTATGGTTTCTTGTCAGGGCCCAATTCTCGAAGGTCCTCGCCACCCCGATGATAAATTTTATTATGGCTTTATGTCAAGACTACATATCTTATTTTCATGCCTATACTTGCTTGGCCGAAGTTCACCCGCCAAGGCTCAAAAGTCGCCTACATAAACTCTTCTAGAATTCAAAGCAAAATCTCAAAACCCTCAAAGATCACAAGAAGCAACTATTTAGCAGATTATACTCCTACTAGCGATGTTAGCCTCGAGGGCTAAGGAGTAGGGCTACCGAAGTGCACCGAAATATCAAAGCCCAAACAGTAAAAGTGTATTCGAAGTTTATTAGAAGCTTGGGCTTTAAGAAGGGCCCAAGCCCAATTCACACTAAAGCCCGTGAGACCCAAATAAGATCTTTCTATAAATAGAAGGAGACTTCCTCCTGAACAGGTAAGCAGTAACTATTCTCCCTCTATATTTCATTGATTATTAAGATTACACATATACAAAGATATCGATTATCACACCTGAGTACGGGGGACACCCCACCCACTCACTGCAAGCTTTATTTTACGTAAAAACATGCCGTATATCCTATCAAGCGACAACCACCGTCGAACACGACGCCACCTTCTAAGACTCCTGACACACAACACTCCACAAGATCACCACAATTTTTGTGTTGATTCCTATGATTAGATTTGGTTGAGTCATCTTTCTCGATTCTATTGTCAGACAAGAGGCTAAAAGGTCTCGCTGCATCCATTAGTGTGGCAACTGCCTTGAGTCATTTTATTTAGAATAGTTTCTAAGTGTTAGTTCTAAAGCGCTAAACAAGAAGCTTCTACAAAGAGTTCTTGAAGGAACCAAATAGATAGACTTTGAAGTCTCGCTTCAAATACCGAAAATCAAAATTGGCCAAAATCAAGAAACAATGACACGTGTACACCTATTTAGATATTTTTGAATATATCTAGTCATCATGTCTTCACCAGATTATTTTTCAAGAAGTCAACTCTGCATGATGACAACTGCTCAAATCAGATCCCGAAAATCAAGACCGAAGACATTACCCGCTTTTGGCTAAGAAGACTTTCCAAGCCGCAAAGCTCAGATTCTCAAACATTACTGCTTAGTAATGTCTTCTCCGCACACCGCATCTCCGATGACCGGTGGGTCAAGTTTTTTCCCCAAAGCGCCGAATTGCATTCAATACAAAGGAACGTTGGACCGATTTATCTCCTCGATTTTAACCCAACGTCAAAAGATCTCTTCCTCGGTATATATTCAAGTTTTGAAGATTCAAGAAACAACTCTTGCGCATTAAACTCTCAAGCTTCATCTTCATCACTCAAGCATTCAAGAGATCAAAGGACAAGCGGCTAACACTTCACCAAACTTTCTCAAGCCGCAGATTCCGCCATCTTAAATTCCTTCTCAGCCTTCATTCTGCTTGTCTTTAAACTGTTCTAAATTCCTCGCACGCAAGGAGAACAATTATTCATTGATTGTCTCTCTCACCTTTATACACTTGGTTAAAAACTAATTTTGTACACGATCCATTAGAGATCTAAATCATAAACCTAAGTGGATAAACAAGTGCACTTTTAAAATCCAAAGCTAACCACTTTGGTAAGGATGTAGTACTATTCACAAGCATTTAACCACTTCAAATTCTCGTGTGCGCTTTAAACTCTTCTTATCTCTCACTTTAATTGATTGTGTTTAATCAGTTTGCATTCTCATACGCCTAATAAAGACTCTTGATTATCTCGACCGATTTGCTTCGCCGCTTAAGCACTTTATTCAAACCTTTCATAAATCCTAAGAAGTGTTCTTAAAAGAAAAGTTTTACAAAAACATAACTAGGCTATTCAACCCCCCTTCTAGCCTAGATTGAGCCTATTTTGGGACCAACAATTGGTATCGTGAGCTTGATTCTTTGAAAAATCATTTTTCCAAGATTAACCTCTCTGAGAATAGATCCTATGGCTCACTATACGCCGCCTACTTCAAACACCACCATGCTCCAATATTGGACGAAGGCCATTTCAAGTATGGAAAGACAAGGTTATGAGATATATGAATTCTATTGACACCATTGGCTGTGGCAATGTGTTCTAACAAAAAGCCCATATATTCCAATGAAGCCCAACCTACTTGCCGAAGTAGCCAATTGTCCTCCTGGAAATACCTAAATCTATGAACCATGGACGATGAGGAAAGGAGGCTTGTTGAACTCGACAAGAAGGCTATTCACATTATATCCAAATTGCTGTTGACACAAGCACATACCAACAAATCATCGATGCAAACCGCCAGGAAATGTGGGAAGCCTGTGGAATATCTTGAAGGAGATCTACCCACCAGAGACAACAACAAAAGTACAACTATATTCAACAATTCGACTCATTCGTAAAAGATCCTAAGGAGACTCTACCAAGCAAACCCATTTACGATTTGTGAGGTAGTAAATAGTTGTTACTTTTAGTAAAGAATATAGTGTTAAAGAAGTAAATATTTTTAGCTTTTCTTAGAAGTTTGTGGCATGTTAAAACCATCGCAATAAAAGAGTCCAAAGACTTGAACTCCATGCATCTCGTAAGTCTTGATATGAAGTTTATCAGCCTATGAGCAAGAATTACTTCAAGCTCAAGAACAGACAAACATTTTAAACTTCCTTTTTTCGCTATCTCTCAGAAATTCCCCGCCAAGAAAGCAAACCATCTACTTCTTCTTCAAACGAGAATGAAATTTTCTCCGACGAGCAATTTGCAATGTTCGTTAAGAAGTTTCAAAAGTTCTCAAAATTTAACAAAAGAAAGAAGCAAACCAAACAGACTTTCAAAGACACGAAACTCACACAATAATGAGTTAGTTTGCTACAATTGTGAAACCCGGTCACTTTGCTTCTAAATGTCCTAAGCCTAAATATGAAGCCTATAAAAGGAGACCTTCTAAATCATTTTCTAAACATAGAGGTCTTCCGGCCGAGGACTTAGAAGAAAACCATGTAGCCACTTGGTTTGAAACCGACTCGACGAGGATGATAGTGATGACTCACCCGAGCAAGCACACATTTGTCTTGTTGCTTGAGTCACCTCCCACCTATGACTCGACAGTGAAGTTAAGTACTTCTTTTCAAGCTAACATAGAACAAGCTTCTCAAGAGCCTTCAAAAGAAGAAATCCTCAAGGATGCTCAAGACATGCTGAGGAATTCAATGAATTAGGAAGGCCTATGTTAAGTTAGCTAAAAGTCCAGTTTGAACCGAGAAATCCATGCCGGAAACCGAAGTTAAAAACTCTCCATGGAATTCAAAGAGAAAGTATCAAGTTAAAAGAAGAGAACAAGTTTCTCAATGAAAAGGTTGCTTGTCTTATTGATCATGCCAAAGAGTTATCTCACGAGAAAGAAGAGTTGCAAAACCATTAACTCATGGAATAACTCAACGGCAGCTTGATCAAATTCTTGGAGATCAAAAGCCCTCAACCGATAAATCTGGCTAGATTCTCTAATGAAATTCTAGCGCAACCTCCGAACAAGAAAATGAACATTTTACGCTGAATAGTAATATTCCCGCACAATATCGTAAACCTAACAAGGGTAAAGAAGGAATTGGTTATACCGCTACTCCTTATAAATACCCTAAGGTTCAAATTAACGTAAATGCTGAAGCTGAAAGCAAAGCAATCATCACCGGAGATAAATCTCGTTAGGAGGTGCATTTACAAAACAGCCTCTACCGCTTCTGAAAGCAAAGGCCGCTGCTTGTGGCCTATGAAAAGTCCGCTCAAACCTATCGATTCATCACAAGTATTACGATGGTGCCATCGCATGCAGTAATGTTGACACCAAGCTTAAAGGAAAAATGCATGAGGCATCAAAGTCTACTACCAAAGAAACATTCTTTGCTAAAGCAAAGATCGCCAGATACGCACTCAAGAAACCTCATACGATGCCTCTAAGCCCGCTAACAAGACTAGCAACCCAAAAGCCGCCGTTAAGAAAAAGTGTTCAAAACCTTCAAACATCCAAAGATAATCACGTAGACTGTAATTTTCATCATCAGACATTTTGTAAGTGTCTTGGGCCACTGTCCATGAATGTCCGCTGAAATCCATCATGAAGCCCGCCGATCCCCTATTCCAAAATCGCAAGTATGGGTTCCAAAAACCGCTAACCATTTGGACCCATAAAAGAAAATAAAAGGGGACCATGATTTTCTTACCTCTACATCTCGTGTGCTTCATGGCTATTCAAACTTAGAAAAGAAAGATGTGTGGTATCTAGATACGGGCCGCCAAGACACATGACCGGAGAATCCCGCTTCTCTCTCTAATATTTCAAAACGTAAGGCCCTCCACCATCTTCTGAGACAATGCTAAAGGAAGAACAATTGGCTATGGATCCATCATTCGAGGAAATCTCTCCATTGAAAAGTCTCTAGAGAAGGCTTGAAACATAATCTCCCGAGTATTTCACCCCGTGACAAAGGGCTTATATGTCAATTCTCCTCAAACATGTGATATCAAGGATCCGCCTTGCTCAACCTAGTTACGGGTCATGACAAGGAATGTCTATGTAATAGATTTGAATGCCTACTAAGAAGGTTTAATCTATGTCTTGTGGCAAACTCAAGCCAAGACAAAAGTCGGTCAGGCATAAAAGACTCACTATTTGAACTTCAAATATCTAGCCAAGCTATCCAAAGAAGGTCTAGTCAAAGGATTGCCTAAGGTCTCGCCGATCATGATCGCTCGGCAAAGCATGCCAACCGAAAGCTCAAAAACATCATTCAAAAGCAAACCAGACTCTCAACGACAAGACCTCTACAACTATCGCAGACATGGATCTCTTCGACCGCCACTACTATTAGCTATGGTGGTTTCAGATACACACTAGTAGAAGGATGATTATACAAGATACACTTTGACGTAGATGATGTCTTCTAAAGATCACACATACGATCTTCTTACAAAGATATTCGTAAGATTGCAAACGCAAAAACTCGATGAAATCGCGATGTTGACGACAATGGCACCGAAGTTCACCAACAATGGAATAGCAAAGTATTGTGATGATCACTTCAGATTGGGCACAACTTCTCTCGGGCAGAAGAACACCACAAAGAAAACGGCGTTGTCGAAAGGAAGAATAGAACACTTATCGAAGTCGCTTAAAACTATGCTTGTCAGCAGTTGCCCAAACACTCTCTCGGGGCGTAGCCGGCCACAGCTTGCTTCACTCGTAATCAGACAGATCAACAAATTTCACTGCAAAACACCCTATGAACTTTGGAGAGGTAAAAACCCCAAACATTGATTTTTAAAATCTTCGTCAGAATGTTACAATGGCAATGATT
>CM028378.1:166211839-166382663 GCA_013146195.2 Codonopsis lanceolata
ATACAAAATATAGATTTAGATAAATAACATCAAAACATTAACATGGCGATTATTGTCATACTACATAAAATAATTCCAAAAAAAAAAAAAAACCAACAATATTATCGGATATTCAATAGTAACAAAGTTTAATGTATCACACATATGTTAGTTTCAACATTTATGAAAAACCCACATGCAATAACAAAGCATCTTAATCTTCTTCATCCTCATCATTTTCATCTTCATCCTCATCATTTTCAATCTTGGATGAGTTATACGATCGATCCTAGATCGATTCCGATCTCGATTGTACCTCAACCCTATTATCAAATGCATGTGTGTTAGTTTGTAGTTGTGATAATTCGTTGGGGTCAATTTCTTCAATCTCTCCTTCGAGCAAGAGTGTGAGCATCGTCCATGATATCTAATACAATAATAGGCGGAATAGGCATAACATCCTCAGTAGACCTACTCTCAGCGATGGACAATGGCCGAACCAACGGGGCTTTCACTATAATGGATGTCGATGTTTCTCCTCGCTTAAGTTTTCACACATCACACCACTCACTCACGATTAGGAATTTGGCTTTGTGGATTCGGGGGTAATGTGAGTAGTAAACTTGTTACGCTAGGATGAAAGCATCATGTCCTCGGTGTTTTAACTTGATATCTACAAGATCGTATATATGCTTTTGAACACGAGTTATAGAGTTGCGCCAATCACATAAACAAAACCACATTGTTCATGTGACTGGGTAACGATTCAACAACCTCATTCAACACGTCGTAGTATTCTTGACTCCTCCCAGAAGCTCACTCCACTATGTTATGTTACCGAAAATCATTAAATTATGAAGTGCGGAATGCATATCCATTAACAAAATACCCTTTGTACAAATTGGCGGTCGGTGCGGCCCCATGAGCAAATACCTACATTTGTGCAACTCTAGATGTTGTGTTGCCTACATATAAGAGAAAATTATGGTATTTATGGAAATGTGCACGAGTAATTTTTTTTAATATATTACATGTTTTAGAGAAGGGACTCACGTAATGTCTAAGCCATTCTTGTATTTCAACAGCTGTCGTATTTGAGAACTCAACAAGCGAAAGATTTGGGCATCTCTTCTTAAGTTCTTCCTCATAGCGTCTACATTAACCATGCATGTTAATGAACAATGCATGTGGGATATTGAAGCACAATTAAGGATCAAATAATTGAACAAGTAATTGATAGCTTATCGAATATAAGGTTGTAGCTCGAGACAATTCATGATGACGATTTACAACCCAAATCGCGCGGATCTCATCAGTGTAAGAAACCTCGTATGTCTTGGTCTTTTACCAAGGAATCGACTGACGGGGTGGCCGATATTTTTGGAAGAACTTCGTCACTTGCACCCTTTCATCATCGTTACGAATATCCTTGTTTAACCTACTGTTGATACTCATTGTATTTAGATTTATATCTGCTCATACATTACATTAGTTTTGTACATCAGTGGCTAATTGGGCTGCGTATCGATTAGCGTGACAAGCTTGTGTATAGAACTTTGCCAATAATAGTTTTTATAGGACTTCGAGTTCGAGAAGACAGCTGCTTTAAATCTTCAGGAAGACACACTCTGACATACCAAGCGGACCGACCATGTATGCACTCGGTCAATCATGACGTGTCCAGTCAAACAATTATTAGTGGATCAATTTAAGTTTACCCTTGTCAGTTTGAATTTAAATTGAGACATTCCACTGACACATCTCGAACCGCCCAGCGGCTTTCAGCAAAGAAGACTTTCGGTGACCCGATAAAAGCGACCGGAAAAGCAGGCGCTCATGCGCCGTAACAACTCCCACAGATCTAACATCCAGATTGCCCGACTTCCAGTCTCTACAAAAGATCTCTGCATCCATTCCCTGCTCGATATCTGTGAAGACGAAAATCTCCAAGATAGCTCCATGCATTTAATGCATTCAACCTAATAGAGCTGTTAGTCTTCGTCTTCTCCAACGGATCTCGAATGCTCACCGCTATAAATGCCATTAAAAGGCGAAGAAACACACTTGCTAAAATGCTCGAAAATCTACAACAACTCTAAGTCTTTATACTCGGTGCATTCAAGAGATCCTAATAACGTATCAAGAAGTCCTCGACAACGACAAGAAGACCTGCTTCAACTCTTATCATTTACTTCTTGTTGTTTTCATTTAAAGCTATTCTTCTGCACGAATTAAATATCTTGTTTACCTAGATATTTAATTCTTTAACTCCTAAACACAAGTCAATATTTTGTACACGATCCATTGGGAATATTCTTTGTAATAAATCTAGTGGAAAACATAGTGCACTCTTTAAATCCAAGGTTGACTGCCTTGGTGGTGGACGTAGCACTCTTTATAGTGTGAACCATCCCAAAATACTTGTGTTATTCCTTTACTGTTTGTTTACTTATTGAACTGTTCTATTACTTCCTTCATTTTTATCCTTAACGACAAACTTAAGTAACCGTTAAAGTCTACGGTAGTCCTTATCTGGACTTGAACCCGATTTCTTGCAAGACTTCCGCTACTTCAATCTTCCTAATAGATTGTAAGTGCTTGTCAAAAGAACTTACTTAAAAGGTTTTTAAGTGTATAATAAGCTATTCAACCCCCCCCCCCCTTCTAGCTTATTATTATGCCCTTTGGGACTCACACCTACTACGTACCTCAGAGCTAAGGTAACAAGCACAAAACGTGGCTACCTCATCGGCAAGCACTGCCTCAGTGATACAACTTTCAACTGCTGAGTTATTTTTTGCCTTCCTCTTCAAACGGTAAAGAAACGTAATGGATAAAGGCAATATGTTAAGAATTAAGATGATATTTCAATGTGGTTGAAGTTAAGAAGTAAGTTTGTACCTTTCAAATGGATACATCCACCTATACTGAACCGGACCGCCTACCCTAGCTTCGTATGCTAAATGGATAGGGAGATGTTCCATGGAGTCAAATAATGCTAGAGGGAAGATTTTTTCCAATTTGCAAAGAGTAACAACAATACTTGCCTCCAAATTTTTCATATGCTCCACACTCAACGAACTTGCACATAGACATCGGAAAAACTCACATAACTCTGTTATTGGATTCCATATGCTAGGTGGCATCAGCTCTCGCAATGCAATAGGGAGGAACCTTGCTAGGAAGACGTGACAGTCATGGCTCTTCATGTCGGACATCTTAAGTTCTGTCACCCACTTCAATAGAGCACATTTTTTCTCCTTAGTAAGTGTATAAACGACAGATGGTTTGAGTAGCTTCCCACGTACTTCCTTTACTTCTAAGGGCCGACGATTGCATAACTCTGCAAGGTCAAGTCGTGCTTTCATGTTGTCCTTTGTTTTTCCCTTGACATCCATGATTGTGTTAAAAATGTTATCAAATATGTTTTTCTCGATATGCATCACATCAAGCATGTGTCGCACAAGAAGATCTTACCAATAAGGCAACTCCTAGAACACACTCTTCTTAATCCAATTATGGCTTACTCCAAACCCTGCATGTCTGTCGTTGGCATATTCTTTCCCAAAGAGATTATCCGATAGCTTCTCAACATCTGCTAGAACCTCCTCATCGGACAACACGCGTGGTGGTTCATCTAAGATTACCTTCCCCTTGATAAAATTCATTTTATCCTTTCTGAATACATGTCTATCTGGAAAGAATTGTCTATGGCAATCAAAGAAGGAAGTCTTGCCACCTTTTGTTAGCCTAAAACCCTTAATTTGACCCATACATACAGGGCAAGCCAATTTTCCATGTGTACTCCAGCCCGATAACATTCCATAAGCAGAGAAGTAACTCACAGTCCACATGAGAGCCACTTTCATTTGGAAGTTCTGTTTTCGCGACGAATCATATGTTGTACAACCATTTTTCCATAAATCATTCAACTCGTCTATGAGTGGCTGCAAGTAGACATCTATGTTTTTACCTAGGCTCTTTTCCCCTGGAATAAGTAAACTAAGGAACATAAACTCATCTTTCATGCATAACCAAGGTGGAAGATTTAAAGGAGTAACAATAACCGGCCACATTGAGTATGTCCTGTGTTGGCCCCTAAAAGGGTTAAAACCATCTGCCGATAAACACACCTGTACATTTCGAGGATCGTAGGAAAACTCTGGATGAAGGTTATCAAAATGCTTCCAAGCCTCACCATCTGAAGGGTGAGACATTACACCCTCTTTTCGAACGCAATCCTTGTGCCAAGTTATGGCCTTTACGGTTTCAGGTAAGGTATACAACCTTTGTAACCTCGTTTTAAGTGGAAGGTATTGCAAAACCTTATAAGCAGTACATGGCTTCTTTGAGTTCTTACTTGAACCCCTCTTCCTTTTTGTCTTATATCTCTCTAGACCACATACTTTACATGTAGTTAGATTTTCATCCCCATCTTTATAGAACAACATACAATCATTTCTACATGCATCAATGTATTTTATCTCAAGGCCAAGAGGTTGTAGAGTCTTCATTGTCTCCCGATAGTCTTTGTCCAATGCATTATCTTCAGGTAAAATCTCCTTAAATATGGACATCATGATGTTCAAGGCATATTGGGTCATATTGCCATCAACTTTCCTATTTAATAGCCTAGCTGCAGCAGCCAACTTTGACACGGCAGAACCCTCATATAATGGTACATATAAGGATCGTACGATGTCATAAAATTTTTGGGCATTTTCATTTGGTGTTTCAAGCCCGCCATCATTCCCCATGCTTGGGAAAACATCACGAAGCATATCCCCAAACATGTCTCTCTCATCAAGCTCCACATTACTAGGTTGAATGGAAGGAACATGAGTACTATGTTGATTATCATGATGAATAGGTTGCTGAGATGTACTAGTTCCTGCGTTGCAATTTAGATGTAATGACTCTTGCCTCAAACTACGACTAACATACGCCTCTCCATGTAAATGCCAATTGGTATAGTCCTTTATGAATCCGTGATAGATGATGTGTGATTCGACAACACTAGCTGGCATAAATTTTGCATTCTTACTTAGCTTATTACATGGACACTTGATCTTGTCCCTGTCCATAAAACGAGGGTGGGCCTTTGCGAATTCAATAAATGAAGCAACACCCTTAATAAAATCAAGATTTACGAAGTTATCTGGTAAGGCATGTTTGTACATCCAAGTACGGTCACGTGTAGACATGGTAAATTGATCTTTGTTTATTTACAAAATTAGTATCATAACAAGTTAAATTTTCATAACATAATATTGCATAATTTATGGTAGCAATAAAAGAGAAAGAGAAGGACACCTTTCTCAACTGAGTGTAGCCAAATACAACAATGAACCTGAAATAATAGGATAATTAATCACTTATCTTCTATCTGTTCAGTCTTGTTATCTTTACATATTATGTGACAAAGTATGTTTGGTTCATCGAATCTCCACACCAGCATGCTGGCAGATTGGCACTTCGAGTTATCTATCTCACAAAGGCAATATCTTTGGCACTACAGGCAATACAAATCCGCTATGGGATCCCACATGAAAGAACTTTGTACCGGCAGTTCTTGACATGTAGTGTTTCACAAATTAATTATTTGGGATTTCGACTTTACCATGCTCTGCCTTTCCTTTATGAATTGAGATGTGTGCTTGACTGGTCTTGCACAACGACATTTTTGACCATGTATGACTGGTTAAAGGCAAGTGCTCAATAACTTTTCTAAGGGTTATATATTTATTTAGCTTCATTTATAATTGTTGTTTCTGTCTCTAATCCTAATGTTCTCTCATTGCCCTTAGTATTGAAGAAGTTATTGTTATGCTTACAACTTTTGCTACTTTTATCACCTAAAGATGATCAGAAATTCCTATGTTAAACTGAGAAGTATATAATCGATGATTGCTACCAATTTAATCATGATTATTCATTTATTGTTATTAGTTCATTCTTCATAGTATGCATACTGCACATGAATGATGGCCATAAGTACAGGATATACAAAGGATATGTTGAAATTGAAAATAACTAGAAATTTTATGTTTCTAGAGATACAGAGTACTTCAGTACCCAATCATTACTCGTGTCTCTGTTGCCGAAGCTGCACAAGTGTAAAAGAGCCACACAAAGTTTTTACAGCCTTTTCTACTTTTCTGTTGGCAAAATCAATACCTACTTTGGCAATAGAGCCACTAACAAGAATACATACAGTATGAATACAGCCTTTTCAACTTCAACTAATCAAATCAAACTTGGTTTGCCAAGTTCTCGTCAAATCCCGAAGTGAAACTCAAATTGATTAGGTTATATATCAACTCACTGTTATTCTTAAGATTAATGTCCATAGAGATTGCAAAAGTTTTATGATGTCAAAGTTTTAAAATAGGATACAATACAAACCCTCAAAGCACAAAAATATGAGAGTTAGTTTGAAATTGAAATCATAACTTTAGTGTTGAAGAATTAGAAAAACATTGAAGTCAATTTCATGAGATTTTCACAAACCTTACAAGGGAAACATAGGGCAGTAAATCCTTTCTATTTCTCTAGTAACATGAATATCGACAATCAAGAAAGGAGCAAAACCGAGAGAGAGCAAAAGAGAACAGAGAGAGGGAGAGAGAGTTACCGGATTGCGCAAGAGGGACCGAGGGAGAAATGAACTGGAGCAGTCGGCGGTTGATTGTATTTCCTTAAAGTGTTTTAGACTTTTAGGAAAGAAATTATACCTAGGTCTTTAATTTCCTCTCCAAACAAAAAAAGGAAATAGGTATCATTATTAATATTTTTTTACATAAATTAATTACTATTGTTTTTAAGATGTACTCATATTATCTTACAAGTAAATTAATAAATTAAACTTCTTTTCCTTATTAATATAACGCTCATTATAATCATTTAAATTTTGAAAATTACAATTGATCAAATAATATTATGTCATAATTACAAAAATACTACAGTATAATTGATGCAGGCAGTCTCGCGCTCGATTATCTCGACCATTTGGACCGGGCGCGCAGAAAAGGGCATAACTTTTGACTCGGGTGGAGTTACGGGGCCCACCGCATATCAAAACAAAGCTCTCGAAAAGACGAGCAAAAAAAACCAAGTAAAACTCGGTCATGAGCATTTTTTAAGGCCAAAAAACGTCGTTTAGATAGTGTTACTGGCTATTGAAGTTTTTTTTATTAGTTTCGGGTTTTTTTGTAATTTCAACTATTTATTGCTTTTAGGGTTTTGGTCATGTTTAAACACTTTTAGGGTTGTTTGAGAGGCAGTTTTTGCCGTTTTATGAACAAGTTGTTTTTTCTCCAATTCCGGTATTTATTGAATCAACAAGAATTGATGTCTAGATCGTGGTAGGTTTGTGAACCTCAACATGATTTAGAAGATTAACACTGGTAGTCGTGTGCGATCTCAACAGCTTGATATTTATCGGTTACTTTTAATTACCTTCCGCTACATCAATAATCAATATGTTTATAGCAATTAATATATATTTTTTTAAATTTGACTCTGAAAGTGAAACATCTCAAGATAGTATGGTTGACTCGATCTTTACTCGGAACGGAGGGTAATATGGTAAAACAAATTTTTTCTTCCCATCAAAGCTCCCGCTAATCATGGACCATCGTCTTCTTTTGCATCTCATGTCAGATATCGTCTTATGAAATTAGAGTTTGTGTTTACTTATGTGGAATACTAATTACTTATACAATATTTATAATATTATGTCAAATTGAAGCTCTCGACGAGATTTACAAGACTCACAAAGTATAACCCGTGATGAGTTCGTTTTAAGCCCAAAAAACGTTATTTACGCACTGTTACGGGCCTTGAAAGTTTTTCGGGTTTTTCGTTCATTTTGATTTATTTTTCCCTTTTAGGGTTTGGTTTGTTTTGAGCATATAAATACCTTCTTAAACGTTTATTTCGTCAGTTTTAATAATAAATCGAGTTTTCTTATTTTCTTGCTTTGTGCTTGAAACCCCTAAGCCGTCTTAGGCTTGTTTTGTTAGGATTCTCGTGGAAAGAATTAATATTGATTGTTTCACTGCGTCAGCTTATGTCTAAAACGTTTCTTGTAAATTAAAATTAAAATAATAATAATTTATTTAACTGTAATAAGGAAATAGTAAGAGGCCACGCTATTTCACCCATATACAAATGCATGCGAACCAGCTCTGCTTAATTTTTTTGTTAATATTTTTATATATTATAAATTTTTTGAAACGAACTTGAGAATTTTATATATATATCATAAATTATAAAAAATAAATTTTTATACCATTTAAAAAAAATACCTATACATAGATGAGTATTCTAATTTTTGTAATTATGATGGTGGTTAGATACGTAAATATTAGCTAAGTAATTAAGATATATATATGTGTGTGTGTGTGTGTGTGTATTTATATATATATTAGTTTTAAATATATCTAATATATAATAAACATAATGTTATAAAAATAAGTATTTTTCTATTGAGAAACAATTATAATAAATTTATATGTGTGTGTGTCTATATATATATAATAGATCATAAAATACCCCAAGGATTTCACCAAGGACTTCTTTCCTTGGTATTTATTCCTCTGCAATTTCCTTGGTGATCATGGCGGGAATTTTTTTCTCAAATTTTTTCATGGTTTTCATAATTGCCTAGGAATATATTCCTTGGTCATTTTGAAGGGACATTTAGAGCCAAAAAAACAAATTGGATCCACAATATATTTCCTTGATAGTTTCCTAGCTAAATACATGTCTTGGTAAATTCCATGTAAATTCACGTATGAATTATTTTTCTCACGAAATTCGTCGATATTTCCCATGGAATTTAGGTTCCTTGGCCAAATCCTAGGAAATTTCCCTACGAACATAACTCCTCTCTGAATTCCTTGGCAGTTACCATGGAAAATATGTTCTTGGTAATTTCATCAGCTTATTCGGGTAATAGAATTCCAGGGTAATTTCCATGAGAATTACCATGGAATTATATTTCTTTGGTAAATTGTCCTTAGTAATACCGAGTTTTTTCGTAGTGTTAGAGGCAGACACACGAGAAAAGTTGCAATTTAATTTCCTAAGTGATCGTAAAAATTCCACACATATCCATTATTCGATCATATTTCATAAGTCATGTATTAACTACTCATAGTGTTTGGAAGATACGATGACAACAGAATGAAGATTTAGATGATCGACACATATTTAACATACGCCCATCTATCGTTTCTATTAGTAATTGGTGAATGAAAAAAAAGATCGTTAAAAGATCAAGGCAAATAACAAATTATCAAGCCATCGATAACTCGAGTAAAAAACTAGCCTATTACGTTTTTCAGCAGCAAGCTACAGTCTAATAAAACTCTAAAGATGAACCGTCCGTTTATAAATTCATGCAGCAAATACCATAACATATCGTTACTCTGATATCAACGTGCACAGATACAGCTATATCAAGTGTGTGTGTGTGTGTGTGTGAGAGAGAGAGAGAGAGAGCATACCGATGATGCTAACGATAGTACGAATAGGTTCAGTATTCACCATCTTTGAAAGTTTGCAAAGCTTCAAAAGTAGAGAGAGAGAGAGAGAGAGAGAATAAGCAGTGAATTTTCAGGGTGGAAGGGGACAGTTAAATAGATATCAGAATATATATTGGATAAGATTTTATCTGAATATTGGCTTGTCTGAAAAGGCAAGAAATAGTTACCAATTAATGAACCAACTTTACTTCGTAATTTTTTTCCTTTGATCAATTTTAGAATAGGTATTTGACAAAGTATTTAGAGAATGACTAAAATGCATTCGAACCAAACAGGAAGTAATGAATCACAAGTTAGCAAAGACTTAGGAAAGACGATTTTACGTGTATTTTATGTAAGACTGATCATCTTGATCCGATTCATTACGTGTTAATAGGTTGAATTATAAAAAAGTAGATCTTCATCTTACGGTTTAAGATCCGTTAGATACAATGGTAATAAAGAAACTTACTTATAAAACTTAATTATATACCTCACAAAAGTTGTCAAATTGAGACCTAATATTTGGAATACAGCTTTGATAGTGATGTCCTTGTAACATGAAGCCAAACAAGGAACTACCTGATTTGTCAAAGAACCTAATTGTCTTAGACATAAATCTTCATATTCAAAAAATATAAAAGTAAAATAAAGATTCATCCGTATCGAAGAGATGATTAACAAAGCATACAAAAGCATCAGATGGTATGTAAGGACGAAACTTAGCTATGAATTAATAGGTAGGCATCATATAACTACGATTTATGTCTAAAGTTTTATCGCTTTTTATAGAATTTATTACTTTTTATAGTTGTCAAATTTGGTGAATGAAGAAGGTTTGAAGAATGAAGGTTGCCGGACCACCACCATTGATGGTGGTGGCCGGAGGTGAGAGAAGCCAAAGTTCTTGTACAGCCAAAGAAAGAGAGAGAGAGAGAGAGAGAGAGAGCGAGAGAGAGAAATAGAAAAACGGATTATTATTGAATTGAATTGATTGAATTCTAAAACTATTACAAGAGATATTAATTAATATCTAAAATAAAATAAATCTATTGGGCTAACAATGTGAACTGGCTAACAATGTGAATGGGCCCAATTGGGCTTACATGTTGGATCTATTTCTTTAACACATCCCCTCAACTCGTACACGCTACTTTGTAAAGTGTGCCAGTTAGAAAGATAAAAATGAATGAGCCTTTCGGCAAATGTGTCACTTTGGGCCTGAATGTTGTTGTGCTACTTTGAGCCTGAATGTTGTTGTGTGCCACTTTGGGCCTGAATGTTGTTGTGCCACTTTGGGCCTGAATGTTGTTGTTTGCCACTTTGGGCCTGAAGCAAATGTTGTTGTGCCACTTTGGGATGAAATGCCACTATGGGCCTGAATTTTGTTGTACCACGTTGGGCCTGAAATGCCACTATGGGCCTGAATTGCCACTTGGGCTTGAATCAATTTGTATTGGGTCTGAATGTTGTTGGGACTACACCCATCTGGAATCATGGGTGGTGGCTGAGCATTTGTCGGTGGAGGAAGTTGCTGGAAGTGCTTACTTGTTTCTCCCATCTTCATAACTACACTTCATGGCGTGCAACGATTCTTGTACCCTTTCCACCGGAAAATTGACAATCGCGGTGTTACCCCGCATTGCAAAAGCGGCTTGATCATAAGCCAAAGCAACTGCCTCTGCACTGTTGAATATACCCAACCAAACCCTCACTCCATTCCTCGTCGAATCCCTTATCTCCGCCGCGTATTTCCCACACGGCCGTCTTCTTACACCTCTGTAAGATTTCTCTTTCTTGCCGTCTTTTTCATGAATCTTGGAATTAACCTCGTCTGATTCCTTCATTTGATCATCAGGGGAATTCGCATCCGTAACTTCTTGTGTCAAGGGGGAGTGATTTGATTTGATTAAAGCTGATGGGTTTCTTGAAATCGTTGTTGTTTCTTGGCTTCTCGCGGTTCATACTTGCCGGAAAGGGTGAATGTGAAAATGGTATATGCTAATGCTGGGATGTTCCAGTGTGCTGGTGCAATTTGGGTGTCTTCTGGCCACCATGGTTTCTTCCACTTCTTGAAATGATCGGCTGCCTGTCTAGCATGTAAAATTTTGTAACAGAAGAAAGGTAAAAGGAAGAAAGGTTTAGTAATGGATTAAAAGTCTAAAGAATTGCCGGGCTGAAACGGCGATGTTGGGATTTCTTGTTTGGGGTTTGCTCGTTTTGGGGTTTCTGTGAATTAGGAAGATAGATTGTGTTTTCAAAATGAATTTGTAGAGGAAGATCAAATAGATGAGGGTATGGCGATCTATGGCTCTGGTACAGAGATCTGTTGGTGGAAACGTAATCTTGAAATTGTTGTTGCTGGCCGTAATCTCGGGCTCGTCGTTGCTTTTTGGAATGGCCGTTGAGTCAGACATTGACCTGGTTGATGAGAATTTGTTGAGGTTCTCGAAGGTTTTGGGGTTCAATTTTAGGTTTTGGGGAGGGATTGATTACCAGAATCTTTTGCTCTGATACCATGTCAAATTTGGTGAATGATGAAGGTTTGAAGAATGAAGGTTGCCGGACCACCACCATTGATGGTGGTGGCCGGAGGTGAGAGAAGTCGAAGTTCTCGTACAGCCAAAGAAAGAAAGAGAGAGAAAAATAAAAAAACGGATTATTATTGAATTGAATTGATTGAATTCTAAAACTATTACAAGAGATATTAATATCTAAAATAAAATGAATCTATTGGGCTAACAATGTGAACGGGCTAACAATGTGAATGAACACAATTGGGCTTACATATTGGATCTATTTCTTTAACAAGAGTAATAATATATTTTAGCTATGAGTATTTATATATATGGTAACAATTTCCCTCTCAAACTCTTGCCTCAACTCGAATGTTACTTTGGCTCTGTTTATTTCACGAAAAATGATTTTCAGAAAACGTTTTCTCATTTTTCGGTGTTTGATAAGTTTTGGAAAATGTGGTCAGCGTAAAAGCTTTTCTAAGTTAACGAATCAAAACGAAGCATTTTTTTTCTAAAAAAATGACTTACAAATTCATTTTTTATAAGTCGTTTTCCAAATATTCGAGCACTCCTTCACCCTTTTCTACAATTACATATATTTAAATACATGCACAATATTACACTCAACAAATAATTTTTTTAGAAATATAAATTGAGTTTGTGCAGAGTATTTTAAATTAAAATTTTAATAAATATTCACTAGCTCTTAAAATTAGTGTCACGTCCCAAACTTTATTCATTTTCTTCTTAAAAATGTTTTCTCATATCCATTATCAAAAAAATTTATTTGTATTTATGAAATTAAAAAAATAATGAATATTATTGATTTAACACCATTAATGATAAATTTGGGGCTATTAAAAGAAAGTTACTTAACCTTCCATCCAAACAATATTTCAATTGTTCTTCATAAAAAACTTCAATTTTGAAATGATTTTCGTCTGGGAAAAGAAAACTGACTATTAAAAGTCGGAATTCACTTCATGGCAACTAATTTCAGCCCATTGCTTACCTATTTGTTTCATATCTAAACATAACAAAGTTCTATGTTCAAAATCTCGTTGTCTATTTAAATGCATTGATTTTGAATTCAATAAATATTTAAATTCTATAAATTTAAATAACATGTAATTGCTTTCAAAATTATAGTAATTACATGGTTTGGATAATATGTAAAATTTAATTGTTATTCTATATTATAGTTAAATAACATTCAATAATATGTCAAATATCTAGTCTAGCCTAGTGTTAGTGGCGTTAGCCATTATGAATGACAAATGTTCAGATGTTGCTAACAACAAAATTATACCTTTTTTTCTATTTTTTTTTTTAAAAATAACATATAGTGGTGGCGGTTAAATGTGTGGCGGTGGATGCTATAGTTGGTGACTGTGGTCGAAGGTGATGGCAAGTGGTAGTGTCCTGCGATGGTGGTCGATGGCCAGATGTTGTGTTGCTGGTGGTGGTAAAAGGAAGATGAATTGTTACTATGCCAATGAATAGAGTAAAAATGGACAAAAAAAATTAGAATCTAAATTCTTGTGTATTTTTACAGAATTTGTTTTATAGAATTAAAACATTTGGAATCGTAACCAGGCATGACAATTTCGAACCGAACCGTGGATACCCGAACTGAACTGGGTCGAAATTGATAGTTATTAACTAGTTTGACTGGATATGAGACGGGTAACGAGGAATAACTGAAATGAAAAATTGGAGAATGGTTAGGTTTTGGTATTAGAAGTACATGTCCCAATCCATGAACCGTTACCCGAACTGCTAATTAATAATATAGACGTAATCTTTACTCATATAAATATTTACCAACTAACCTAGGTGTGTGTGTGCGTGTCTGATATATATATATATATATATATATATATATATATATATATATATATATATATATATACTAACACACACACATGCATGTGTGTGTGTGTTAGTATATATATTTTATATTGAAAACATAAAATCTCTAACATTATTCTCATCCACACAAATTTGTCGCTCTCTGCGCTTAATCACTCACTCGTCTTTATCACTTCAAAGTCCGCATAAGCAGTAAGAAATTTATATCATATCAAACAAATTTATAGACATCGATAATAATTGATCAGCTAAACACTACTGATATCTCAATAATATGTGTTTATCTCTCTCTCTCTCTCTCACACACACAATGCCTATTATGTTGACAAACAAGTTTGAGGTAAAAATATTTGAAAATAGTGTGTATGAGTTAATAAATACTTCGATCCATGAAATGAGTTTGTTTCTCATCTACCATAAAAGATTGTACTCTAGTAACATTGTCTCATGTTTTGATATATATTGATCAACTTCAGCCAAATTGATTGTATTATATTTCAATAATTTTCTCAGTTAGACATGTATCAATTTATATATGTCTAAAACATTTTTCATTTAAAACAGTAAGCAATGTTTCATGATTCTTCTATAATTTATGAAATTAAATATGTAATAGAAAAATTTACATAATTTCTCTCGGAATCCATATATGCATCTATAATATTCAACTAAAACTAAATTTATATATTATTGTAAAATATAGCCAAAGAAATTTTCATTTCACATCAATGTTTACCACTGATATTACATATTATTACGAAATTGTGATTGCATCATTATGCTTAATGTTTCCTTGTTAAATAACTATTCTGTGATTTTCTAAATTGTATGTGATTCTATTTATGTATATAATACAGTAATAGATACTTTATATCTATAATTTTGTAGGTATTTTTGTATATATTTAATAAATTTAAACTGAAAGTTATTTAAATGTTCTACTGTTACCTATATTTTTATTATTGTAATTTAATAAAGTTTTTTTAAATATTTTTTGAATTTGTGTTGTGGCGTACGTGCACAACATAATTAGACTCCTTAGTTTTTATAGACAATATTATGATGAGTTATAAATAAAAATACTATCATTTATCATGATGCGGAATATAAGCAGAAGCAGCAAACAACTCTTAGTTATTTTAGGATAGTTACTTTATTTTAGTAGCAGCTCTTAGTTATTTTAGGATAGTTTTTTTAGGATAATTACTTTTCCGTATTAGCTTTGGTTTAGGATTTATCTTTTCCTTATAGCATAGGTTTTTTTCACCTCCCTATATAAAGGAGTCGACATTAAGGTTTTGGGGGGCATAATATAATTTAGTTATGTTTCTTTGACTTACGCGTGTGAGTTATTTCTCTCCTTCGATTCGTTCGATTGTACGAAATCAATCATCCGTCCGTTCGCATGTTAGCAAACTTGTTTCTCCTTGCCCGTTCTACATCAGTTGGTATCAGAGTCACAATGGTTGAAGCTCAAGCCCAAGACCTGGAACAACGCGTTATTGGCCTTGAAGATGCAGTACAAGAGATACGCACCAGTCTGCGTGAGGTCTTGGCCGCTCTTAGAATTGATGGCGGAGGTGCACAACAAGTTGCCGGTGTAGTAGACACAGCAGTCGTGGCCCCACTCCAACCCTTACCAGTCCAAGCCTATCGACGGGCAGAGGATTTCGATGGCTACAGGATTAAAGCAGAGATTCCCACCTTCAACGGAAGCTTGGACATTGAGTCCTTTCTCGATTGGATCAATGAAGTCGAGAGGTTCTTTGAGATTATGGCTGTAAGCGAAGAACGGAAGGTGGCTATAGTCTATATATATATATATATATATATATATATATATATATATATATATATATATATATATATATATATATATATATATATAATAACAACAGTGTTTTTTTCCCGCCTAAATTGCATTCCAAAAATAGAAACTCACATATATTAACTTTCCGTGAAGCCATTTGCTGTTCAGGGTCAATTATGACGGCTCAAAATATATCACTGTCATCATACATTGTCAATATTATACACAGAAAATGGTTGAAATTCTCATAATAACCAAATTCTCAGCACCCACTATTAAATTCTAAGAACATAATTCAAACAGCCACTTTAACTTTCTGTCATCGTCTATATAAATTCTTGTGGATATTTGCATTTCCTCACAAAAAATTTTACAAGAAAAAATTAGTCTCCAATCAAAATATTTACATCAATATTCTTGGCACATGTGTCTTTGCCTGCTCGAGCCAATTTTGGTATTAGGAACTTAGTTTATGATATGTGTACTATTTTAGATTTTACTTGAAAGCCTATTGCAAGTTTTAGTAGTTCTAACTCATTTTAATATACAATGGATTTTGAAGGATGAAACTTATAATGTTACATGTGCGATGCATGACTTATTTCTAAGTCATTTAAATATTCAATCATTTAGTATGAAATTTGTATGTTTCATACACATTAATGTATATGGATAGCTTCAATTTATAACTATTACTCGCTTCGTTTTCAAATTAATATCTTTCTTTCATTTTTTGTCCGTTCTACAATAATTGTCTTCTTTCAAAAATTTCCCTTAAAAAAACATTTTTACTACTTTTCTCTTACATTTTCTACTTACTTTGATTATGGTTACATTTTAAGACCATTAAATGAAATTACACGATCAAAAAATAATAATAATACAATCAATCATTTTTTTCTTCTTAAATGGTGTGTCAAATGAACACAAATATTATTCGAACCATGCATCACACGGTATAATAGGTGTTGAGGTCGTGTATTGCTTATATATTATAGGTTTAAATGATGAGCTTACTTGGCAATTGGCTTAAGGGCGGATGTGAGATTTTACTTGGCTGATTTATAAATAGTAGGCATTTTGGTGTTTTTCAATGTGGAGTGTTTTTTTATTTCTCATTTTCGAAATGGTCATCTATAATTTTTTTTGAAGTCAGATTAATGAAATGTATTAAAGTCTTTTGAATTAATTAGTCAGCAAGTTGAAAATAATAGTATCTCTGTATATTTTTTTTGTGTTTGTTTCTTTAATCTAATAATTTTATATAAATTGTGTTGCAGAAAATATTGACCCCCAATAGTATAATACTGGAGGTTCTAATCAAGATGTTTCACATCCTACTTTAGTTCTTCCTTTGTCGGATATCACGAATGGTAAGATATATTATACAATTTTAAAGTAAAATTTATTAAAGAATTTAATTATATATATTTTTTTATATCACATATTTTTTCCAGCTGCGATACAAGTCCACAAAACAGGGAAGAGCATTTTCTATACCTACTCTCATTTCATGAGTTCAAGTATCTCACCCATTGTTGATTCAACAAATCATGGAGAATGTTCAAATCCTACTACCATTTCGAACAAGAAAAAGCGTTTAAATGGATCTATCTCGCTTACTCAATGTAAATATTTGTTATGTTTGTTTCATCTTTTAAATTTTATTATTCAGTAGATTAAAAATTATATTTTTTATCTTCTTTTATAATTTATGATATTATTTTTTTACTAAGTACGTAATACCTCATATATTTTGCTCAAACGTTTGATTTTTCATAACTTAAAAATATAAAAATAAAAATAAAAGATAATAATCTTATTTAATACATTGCAATTTATGATTAATATTTTACACAAAATGTATTTTGACTTTATTTATTAATATTTCTGTTTATATAATAAGTTAAAGGTAATATATGAATCTTACTTTAAATGTAAGAATGATGTGTACTTTTATATGATGCAAATGTAATTTATATATATATAATAACAACAGTGT
Organism: Codonopsis lanceolata; assembly: GCA_013146195.2. NCBI lineage: Eukaryota > Viridiplantae > Streptophyta > Magnoliopsida > Asterales > Campanulaceae > Codonopsis > Codonopsis lanceolata. The sequence goes on from CM028378.1 coordinate 166,229,552, forward strand.
TTTTTTCCCGCCTAAATTGCATTCCAAAAATAGAAACTCACATACATTAACTTTCCGTGAAGCCATTTGCTGTTCAGGGTCAATTATGACGGCTCAAAATATATCACTGTCATCATTAGATCGTACAATATGATGTTTTCATTTACATCAATGGGAGGTAAAATAGATTATACCATTAATCAAGGAAAGAATCCTCCGGTCTTCAAATTATACGGTCAGAACTATCATTTTATTGGAAGTTTGTTGCCAACAGAAGGAAAATCTCATAAATTTGCACAACTGTATATTTATGATACAGATCATGAAGTAGCAAATAGGATGCGAGCTATCGAGTAATTATATATAGCACTATTTATTTTTTTCAATTTTATTTATAGTTCATTAATTTTTAATGAACTAACTATTGTTTTGGTTTTCCAAAATTCAGACAAGACTCAAGCATAAACAGTGTGCATGAGGAAATAATATCTGACATAAAAAACATGTTGGATGAGCATAATATCCTTGTGAAGTCATTTAGAATGGTCCGAGACTCCATGCGTCAAAACAAATGTGACAATGTTAGGCTCAGACTAATTGGAAAGCGAAAAAATGATGGCAGAAATTACAGCCTTCCAGAAAAGAACGACGTGGCGCTACTAGTAGTTGGTGATTTTGAAACACTACTCAGTGATAGAGATATTGTTATTGAGACCCGTACCGGTCTTTTGCAGTGAATCACATAATTACATCCTTCATACTTAGGGTTGCAATACCCATTGCTTTTTTTGTACGGACAATATGGTTTTAGGGAAGACATTTTGCTCAGGAATTCAAATTCTGACTCATCTCGTGGTCGATCGAAATTGAGTATGAGATAATTTTTTTGCATATCGAATACAAGAGAGAGATACAGAATCAACAAATATCATGTTCTCAAGAAGGTTGTTTCAACAATTTTGGTTGATGCATTCACAATGGTTGAAACTTCACGCTTGACTTATATAAGAACGCACCAAAGACAATTGAGATGTGAAATGTATCGAGGCTTGGCCGAGGGTCTTTTACGGGGTGAGACGAATCCTTCTTCGCATGGGAAAAGAATTTGTCTCCCATCTAGCTATACTGGAAGTGCACGATATATGATCCAGAACTATCAAGATGCAATGGTCATATGCAGATGGGTTGGATATCCTAATTTGTTAGTTACATTTACGTGTAACCCAAAGTGGCCTGAAATTGTTCGCTTTCTTCAGCATAGAGGACTAAGACCAGAAGATCGACTTGATATAATGTGCAGAATGTTTAAAATGAAACTCGATCAACTAATGAAAGATCTTCGACATAAGCAAATATTTGGACCATTAAAAGCAGGTAATATTCAATAACAACAACATTTAAATTTTGTACAATTATACGTATAATCTCAAATATTACTCTAACATTATTTATATATTTTTTACTAGCGATGTACACAATTGAGTTTCAAATGCATGGACTGCCGCATGTGCATATATTGCTTTGGTTGACATTAAATGGAAACTACCCTACTTCCGAACACATTGAAAAAATGATTTCAGCTGAAATTCCAGATGAGTGCACCGATCCGTATTATTATGCTGTTGTTAAGGACTTGATGATACATGGGCCTTGCGGAAGAGTGAGACCTAACTCCCCGTGCATGTCTGAAGGTCGTTGCAAAAAACATTTTCCAAAGAAATTTTGTGAGATCACAGTTGTTGATAAAGATGGATATCCTGTTTACAAGCGTTCTAACAATGGACACACTGTAAACATAAAAGGGTATACATGTTGACAACAGATATGTTGTTCCGCACAATCGTTCTTTGCTAATGGAATATGGTGCTCACATCAATGTTGAATGGTGTAATCAAGAACGATCAATTAAGTATCTTTTCAAGTATGTGATAAAGGTCATGATAGGGTGACTGCAAGGTTTTATCAAACCTCTGGTGACGATACAACCAAAGAACCAGTTGATGAGATAAAGAATTACTTAGATTGCAGATATGTTTCACCTTGTGAAGCTACCTGAAGATTGTTGGATTATGATATCCAATTATCCATTACAGGGATCCTCCAGTCGAATGATTGTCTTTCCATCTCCCTAATGAGCAGAGTATAATATTTTCAGATAACGATCAAATTGATGAAGTTCTTAATCGTCCTACAGTCAGACAAAGTATGTTTACAGCATGGATGGATGCAAACAAGAAATACGAGATAGCAAGAAATTTGACGTATGCAAAATTTCCCAAAGAATTTGTTCGGAAGTCTACCAAAAGGGAGTGGCAACCAAGAAAAGAGGGTTTCTCTATAGGCCGCATTTTTTATGTTCCACCTGGGCAAGGAGAAATGTATTATTTGAGAACTTTGTTGAATGTGGTATGCGGACCAACATCGTTTGAGGATATTAGACGTGTCAACGATGTTCAGTACAACTCTTTCAGGGATGCTTGCTATGCACTCGGCTTGCTGGACGACGACAAGGAGTATATAGACGGCATTATTGAAGCAAGTCAATGGGGCTCCGCACATTCTCTTAGGAGTCTTTTTGCAACATTGTTGATGTCAGGGTCTATGTCACGATCTGAGTTCGTATGGTAGTCATGTTGGAAGTATTTGTCGGATGACATCATCTACATGCGTAGACATATATTAGGACATGAAGGTTTTACTTTTTTTCATTGGATTATTTTAGAATTTATCATTTTTATATCATCTTCTAATCTGTATATCCCTAATCATTGTTTGTCTTTCTTAACTTTTTAGGATTACAATTAAGTGAGGAAGAAATTCAAAATTTAACATTATTGGAGATTGAAAAAACATTGCGAAGCAGAGCTAAGAGTTTGTCTGATTTCCCTGAGATGTCGTATCCAAATGATGTTGATGCCTCAATATTTGATAATCGACTCATAAGCGATGAGATGATGTACGATAGAAGTTCATTGGCCAACGAACACAATAAGTTGTTACATATGTGTACAGAAGAGCAAAATAATGTTTACACCACAATTATGGATGATGTTGAAAGTGGTAATGGAGGTCTTTATTTCTTTTATGGTTGCGGTGGGACTGGAAAAACATTCGTCTGGAAAACACTTTCGACTGCTTTAAGATCGAAGGGTGAAATAGTATTGAATGTAGCATCAAGTTGTATTACGTCTCTTTTATTACCCAACGGCAGAACAGGACATTCACGGCTTGCCATTCCTTTAACTTTAAATGAAGACTCAGCATGCAACATCAAACAAGGTAGTCCACTTGCAGAGCTAATAGTGAGAACAAAGCTAATAATTTGGGATAAGGCACCTATGGTGCACAGGTATTGTTTTGAAGCTCTCGACAGAACCTTGAGGGATATAATGAGGTTCAAAAATCCTAATAGTTTCAATCAGCTATTTAGAGACAAAACTATTGTTTTTGTGGAGATTTTCGTCAAATCCTACCGGTTATACCGAAAGGGAGTAGGCAAGATATTGTCATGGCGACCATTAACTCTTCTTATTTATGGACACATTGCAAAGTTTTAAGACTTACAAAAAACATGAGACTACAAGCTCTTGCCAACGACAAAAGCGATCTCGAGTTGAAGGCATTTTCTGAGTGGATTTTAAGTGTTGGAGACGGTACATATGTTGGTGAAAATGATGGTGTTGCAGCAATAGAAGTTCCAAATGATCTTTTGGTTAATGTATCAGATAATTTGATCCAGTCAATGGTTCACAGTACATATCCATCATTTTTGGAATCTTTTGATGATGTGTCATATTTGCAAGGAATAACTATACTTGCCCCAACGCTTGATGTTGTTGATACCATAAATGAGTACATGATTTCTAACAATCACTTAGACGGAAGAACATATTTGAGTTCAGATTCTATGTGTAGGGCAGAGAACAACACAAGTTTGTTTGAAGACATTCATTCTACAGAGTTTTTTGAATAATATAAAGTGTTCAGAATTGCCTAGCCAAGAATTAACACTTAAGATTGGTGTTCCGGTGATGTTGTTGAGAAACATTGACCATGCTGCAGGGTTGTGTAATGGAACAAGGCTAATCATCACCAAGCTTGGGAATCACATTGTTAAAGCAAAAATTATGAATGGAAGCAATGTTGGAGACAAAGTGTTTATTCCAAGAATGTCATTGTCCCCATCAGATGTGAAGTTGCCTTTCAAGTTTCAGAGAAGACAATTTCTATTAGTAGTATCGTATGCCATGACAATTAACAAAAGTCAAGGTCAATCACTTTCGCATGTAGGAATCTTCTTGAAGAAGCCGGTGTTCAGCCATGGCCAGTTGTATGTTGGAATTTCTAGGGTAACAAACCGTTTTGGCTTGAAGATATTAATATCCGATGAAGATGGAAAGCCAACAAATAAAACAACAAATGTTGTGTACAAGGAAATTTTTCAAAATCTATGATATTTTCAATAAAATGATGTATTTTTTTTAATTACTTGTCTCCAACATTATTTTTCTTATTTTATTATTTTGAATTTGATTTGTTTCTTAATTTTACTTCAATATTATTCAATTAAAAAAGATTTTTGTCTGTGTGTTTAACGCACGGGTGTAAAACTAGTTGCTTATAAATTAAAAGGTGGTGCCGGAGCATGGTGGCAGAGATTACGTGAAGAGCACTATCAACAACGACTTCCTTCGATTCAGGACTGGCCTCTAATGAAAGAATTATTGCAGCAACGGTTTTTGCCTCGAGATTTTACCCAAAATCTCTATCGTCAGCTTCTCGATTGTCAACAAGGCAACCGCACCGTAGCAGTCTATATAGAAGAATTTTGAGGCTCACATCCCATTGCAGCATCAAAGAAGACGATGATTTACAGGTAGCACGGCATGTACGAGGGCTGAAACAAGAGATACAAGACAAGATGAGAGTCCAAGCAATATTGTCGTTGACAGATGCACGGGAGATGGCAGCTCATGCCGAGACCAAATTTACTCCACAACCCTAGCGCACTCAACCTTTTCGGCGTGCCAACTTGGGTGACCAGTTGCGAACAAATAAAGCTGCCCGACCAATTGCTAACACACCCACTACTAGGGAAATTCAGCAAACCCAAGCGCAAGTAAAGCCACCAGTTCGCACAAACACTAATAATCCTTACGCACGTCCAAACCCCGGCAAGTGCTTCCGATGTCAACAACCTGGTCATAGATCTAATGAATGCCTACAGCGCAAACTAGTACATGTCGTTGACACCATAAACGAAGATGATGATGTCGTAGGTAATGAAGAACAAGAATATGACGCAGGCGACATTTGTGGAGAAGAGTTTGATGATCTGACTTGTGTTGTGCAACGCACTTTTTGTTCACCCAAGCATGAAGATTCGAGTCAGCGACGACGCATATTTCAGGCCAAGTGTCGAGTGAGGGGAACAATTTGTAGTTTGATAATAGATAGTTGCAGTTGTGAGAATTTGATCTCACGGGAATTAGTTAATCAGCTTCAATTGTGAGCAGAGCCACACCCAACTCCATATCAAATTGGATGGATTCAAAAGGGGCCGAAGCTTCAAGTTACACGAGTCTGCAAGGTACCGTTAACAATGGGAAAATTTTATTCTGACAATATTCTTTGTGACGTCGTAGAAATGGATGCGTGTCACGTCCTATTGGGTCATCCATGGCAATTCGATGTCGACGCCATTCATAAGGGGCGAGACAACATCTACATGTTCCAATGGAAAGACAAAAGAATTATTGTAGCACCCCTTGGCAGTAAACCACTGGGTTCTAAATTGGAAGGGCACAAATCTAAAGTGGAAGGGCAAGCCTATCTCACCCTTGTAGATTCTTGTGGAACTTTTATGTCTGACATCAAACAAAATGGAGGAGTATATGCTTTAGTAATCAAACTTGATTATGGTACAGTGGAGGTTCCTGAAGTCGTCAAACAACTTTTAGAGGAGTTTCCACAGATCACATCCGAGCCCAATAAACCTCCTCCTCTGCGTGATATACAACATTAAATTGATTTTATTCCTGGATCGCATCTACCAAATCTACCACATTATCGTCTGAATCCTAAAGAAGCTCGAATTTTGCAAAAGAAGGTAGAAGCTCTACTAAAGATGGGTCACGTACAAGAAAGCCTAAGTCCTTGTGCAGTCCCTGCCTAACTGCCTTGTTAGTACCAAAAAAAGACAAATCATAGAGGATGTGTATAGACAGTAGAGCTATAAACATAATTACTATCCAGTATAGATTCCCTATCCCTCGACTAGAAGATATGCTAGACCAACTCTCAGGCTCTATCATCTACTCCAAAATTGATTTAACAAGTGGGTACCATCAAATTCGCATCTGACCGGGCAACGAGTGGAAGACTGCTTTCAAGACCAAAGAAGGTTTATACGAGTGGTTGGTAATGCCCTTTGGCTTGTCAAATGCACCTAGCACGTTTATGAGAATGATGAACCATATTGTGAAACCATTTCTAAATAAGTTTTTAGTGGTATATTTCGATGACATTCTTATTTATAGTAAAAGTGTAGAGGAGCACAAGGGGCATTTGAGACAGGTGTTAGAGGTGCTTCAGTCAAGTGAACTCTATATTAACCAGAAGAAATGCAATTTTATGGTAGAGAAGGTGTTATTTCTATGCTACGTCATCAGCAAAGAGGGCATACACGTCGACGAACAGAAAATTAAGGCGATTGTTGATTTGCCCACTCCTACAACTATTTCCGAGGTACGAAGCTTTCATGGTCTCGCTACTTTTTATAGACGATTTATTCGAATTTTAGTAGTATTATGTCTCCTATTACGGATTGCCTGAAGAAATCCAGACCATTTGAGTGGACTCCATCTGCTGCTAGGAGTTTCGAGGAGATTAAAAGTAAACTCACTTCGGCACCAGTTCTCGCTTTACCGGATTTTGATAAATTGTTCACAGTTGAATGTGATGCTTGTGGCATGGGAATTGGGGGTGTATTATCACAAGAAAGTCGATCGATAGCGTACTTTAGTGAAAAGCTAAATGAGGCTCGACAATGATGGTCCACGTATGAACAAGAGCTCTATGCAATCTTTCAAGCATTCAAGACTTGGGAACACTACTTATTACCTAAAGAATTCATCTTGTATTCTGATCATGAGTCACTTATACACTTCAAAACCCAACGAAATCTCAAAAATAAAATGCATGTTCGATGGGCGACCTATTTTGGACAGTTCAACTATGTGATTCAACATCAGTCAGGAAAAACTAATAAGGTGGCAGACGCCTTAAGTCGACGAGCAGCACTCTTTGTCACTACAAGTAATGAAGTTATTAGCTTTGATTTCCTCCCTGAACTATACACAGATGATGCAGACTTTGGAACTTTGTGGGCTAAACACCTTGCCAATCAACCTATGGGAGATTTCTTAGTACACGATGGCTACCTTTTTAAAGGAACTTGTCTATGTATCCCACGCACTTCACTTCGCGAAAAGCTTGTCCGCCAGTTACATGCCGGAGGACTTAGTGGCCATTTGGGTCGGGACAAAACAATAAACAGGCTCGAGGAACGTTATTTCTGGTCACAAATGAAGAGAGACGAAGGACGATTGGTTCAAAAATATGCTATTTGTCAAAGGCAGAAAGGACAAAGTCAAAACACTGGGTTATATACGCCTTTACCTATTCCGGCGCAACCGTGGGAAGACTTATCCATAGACTTCGTTCTTGGGTTACCAAGAACACAAAGAGGATCTGATTCTATCTATGTTGTGGTGGACCGTTTTTCAAAAATGACACATTTTATTCCGTGTAAAAACACATGTAATGCACCACATGTAGCTAAGTTGTTCTTTCAAGAGATCGTTCGACTTCATGGTATTCCTCGAACTATCACTTCTGATCGAGATCCTAATTTTTTGGCTATATTTTGGTCTACACTCTGGAAACGATTTGGAACCAAACTGAAATTCAGTAGCTCGACTCACCCTCAAACCGATGGTCAGACAGAAGTTGTCAATAGAACTTTGGGAAATTTACTAAGGTGTCTTTGCGTCGAGAAACAAAAACAGTGGGACTTGGCATTGGCTCAAGCATAATTTGCATACAACAGCGTACAACATAGTTCCACGGGCATGTCGCCTTTTTCGATCGTCTATCGGAAGGTTCCCTCTACTACTGTTGATCTAATCCAGCTTCCTACACATGTCAAACAGAGTGTCGCCGCAGACCTGCTTGCTCACCAGCATGTTGACACGATTACTATGGTAAAAAAAAATGGAGGAGTCTACTACCAAGTACAAGGAAATTAAATGCAGACAAACATCGCCGGCATAAGGTCTTTCAAGTGGGTGATTCTGTCATGGTTTATTTACGCAAGGAACGCGGTGGAAGGAAAAATAAGCTTGATCCGCGTAAGATTGGTCCATTCAAGATTATCAAAAAGATTAACGATAATGCCTACGTCTTAGACTTACCCACACACATGAGTGTTTCCAAGACGTTTAATGTAGCCAATCTTTACCTCTACTATCCAGACAACAACTCAGAATCGAGTTGTCACACAAGTGGAAGGGAATGATGCATAACATAAGCAGAAGCACCAAACAACTCTTAGTTATTTTAGGATAGTTACTTTATTTTAGTAGCAGCTCTTAGTTATTTTAGGATAGTTTTTTTAGGATAATTACTTTTTTGTATTAGCTTTGGTTTAGGATTTATCTTTTCCTTATAGCATAGGTTTCTTTCACCTCCCTATATAAAGGAGTCGACATTAAGGTTTTGGGGAGCATAATATAATTCAGTTCTGTTTCTTTGATTTACGCGTGTGAGTTATTTCTCTCGTTCGATTCGTTCGATTGTACGAAATCAATCATCCGTCCGTTCGCACGTTAGCGAACTTGTTTCTCCTTGCCCGTTCTACATCATATCATTTTTTATTAACTCGATTATATAGTATGGTTTTTTAAAACTTTTTTAAAAAAAGTATTTTTTAATCTTTAAATTGTTTTAACTAAATTGTTAATTTGGCCAATTCCCCGTGTGTAATTCTCGATTAACCGTTACCCGTGGGGAATGGATATGGTATGACAAATTGATTACCTGCTGGGTAATGGTGCGGTTATGGGTCCTCAAACTGAAATTGAGGAATAGGAATGGTATGATATATAACTGCCCTCGAACTACCTCGTTGCCATTCCTAAACACACATCTCAAATTCAATTCAAAATTTTAATTGTGTTCCCAAACGACAAAATTGGTTTTGAAGGCCCAAATTCCAATTGATGGCACGGAATTGGATATCCAAACATACCATAAAATTTTATGATTTTTTTCTTATCTTTTACTTATTTAAAGATATTAATATTTTATTTGGAATAATTCAATCATCTCAGGTTTTTTTTTTATTTTTTTAAAGATTTTTTATTTTGAAAAACAAAGTTCTAATAATTATAAATAATTTATTAGATATGAGAATCTAGAGATTTTTTTAGGGACCCATTGCATGCATTGATTTTGAATTCAATAAATATTCAAATTATATATTATTTAAATAACGTGGAATTTGCTTTCAAAATCATAGTAATTACATGTTTTGTATAATGTGTAAAATTCAATTATAATTATACATTATACTTAAGATAAGATTTCAATAATAGATCAAGTTTCTAGTGTAGTCTAGTGGTATGTGGTTGTTAATTACTAAGAACATGAATGACAAATGTTCAAACATTTTTTAACAACAAAATTATTTTAAAAAAATCACATTTTTAATATAAATAGCATAGATATAGTAGTGGTGGTTAAGGGCGACGGCGGAAACCAAAGTTGGTAGCGGCTGGCAGAGGTAGTCTGGGGCAGTGGTCGGAGGTTGACGATGGTGGCGGTGGTCGGAGGTGGCACCGGTGGTGGTAAAAAGTTGTGGTGGTGGTGGTAAAAGGAAGGTGAGTTGTTATTGTGTAAAGTAATTGATCAAAATTTCAAATTTAAAGTATTAGGATTTAGTATAGAATTAGTTTTATAGAATTAAGACATTTAGAATTCCAACTCAATTATAATTCCAAATTTTAATTATGTTCCCAAACAACAGAATTGGTTTTGAAGGCCCAAATTCAAATTCCAATTTATTGAATTTGAGTATCTAAACATACCCTTAGAATAAATACATGTTAATGTGGATGGATCAGGATTATCCATGTTACAAAAGCTCGGGGATAGAAATTTGTGATCTTCAGTAACTCTCAGCTCATAGTGAAGTATATTTTGATGGAGTATAGGCTGATCACCCCACCCCATGACCGGCTTACCGTAGCTTTAAGGCAGATACTTGTGTAAGATGGTTTTACATATATTTTTTGTAAGACGAATCATCTTTATCTGATCCAGTGTGTTGGTAGATTGAGTTTTGAGATAGTGAAGCTCCTTCTTATGAACTAAGATCCATAAGACAGTCTTACAGGAGACTTACTTTAGCTTTAAATATTGAGAATTTGAGCAAATTGCAAGGGTAGACAACACGCGCGTTGACTACTTATCGAAGATGGCCTCGTCAAAGATCAAGGACTTATTGACTTATTGTCTGATGTCGACTTGGGATTTCCAAAGGCCCCCTCGATTGACAAAGAAAATATAATGTAACCCTGCTATTTTATTTATTTTATTATTACAACTAAACGAAAATGTTATTTAATCAAGTTCATGAAATCTCAAAAGTCTAAGAAATTGTGTGAACACAATTTCACCAATAATACTATAATTTAAAGATTTTAGCTAACCTCACAATAATATATAATTGAATTCGACGTTAATTTTTTAATTAGTGTTTGCACTAATGCGTTAAACGTACGACATAACACTTTTTCGACTAAATTACACATAATCAAAATATAAAGGAAAAAACGAAATATATATATATATATATATATATATATATATATATATATATATATATATATATATATATATATATATATATATATATATATATATAAAGGAGAGGTGCACAATTTGGAAAGTTCTCGCAAAAATGAATTTACCAAATTTGGAAACACTTCTCTTTTAATATCTATCATATTTTTTGGAAATTGAAAATAAAAAATGTCAATTAATATGGTTGACAGATAAGTAAATCTAGAAACTTTTTGAATTCTTCCTTAATATTGGGATACTAACTTTTGAACTCTCGAAATTTATCTTCAATCAATTAGATACAATATATATCAATACTAATCGACAATATGGACATTGTGGTGATCAACAGTAACATGACAAAATTTATTAATTATTCTTGAAAATTTTGAGATTATTAGAATAGGTAATTCATATTAAACAAATCCATTGATTGTGTCAATGATATAAATGAATTCGAGATTATTAATTAATGATAATATCAAAACAAATCCATTTTATTATCAGTAAGATTAATTACTTCATCTAGCTGGATATGTACACCTTTGGAAGTTTGATAGTTTAGTAGCTATTCAATTGTCAAGCTATTTAAATGAAGAAAGCATTATAAATTTGTTACAATTCCATTAAAGGTCAACTGAGTATAATCCAAAATCGAAGAAGCAGTCTCTGCAAAATGACCCCTCTTTTCAAATGAATGAAGGATATCAGCTCATACAACGTGGAATGGTCATTAAAGTTAAGATTAGTCGTTGTATAATCTCTTATCATTTGATGAACAGTTTAACTGTATTGCGTATGACCATCATGAGGCATGTGTTACAAAGATGTAACTTTTTTTCCTTTTTGTTTTGATTGCTTTCAATTACATGTACATTTTCTTTTTTGGATTACAGTTCATGTTACATTAAGACGACAACAATTGACAAATTCCAACCAGTGCTCGAAGAGAAGAAAAACATTTGTATGCTGTGAACAATCTCATGATTGCAGAGAGCACATTGAAGCACAATATTATAAATGGAAAATAGAAAATTCTATGCTGTCAGTTTTAATTATGAATAGCAATTTGATCCTTAAATTTGGCATGTAAGTAAATGATAATTTGGTTTCTAACTTTTTATTATGGTCAAGTAAACTCAATATTTGGAGACTAATTAGTCTCTAATTGTTTGTAATTAAAGGAGTCAGTCTTAGAAGTTTGACCATGACTTTTGCTTCTTCTTTTTTTCTTTTCTTTTTTTTTTTTTTGAGATTCTGTTTCAGAAAATAAAAAAAATACTATTTAAATATAGGTCAAACATTAATAACTTGAAAATAAAAAAAAAACTAAGAAAATACTATATTAAAAAATCAAAAAATTAAATAACTATTTACTTCAAATAAACTAAATATAATGCTAAATATTTGAAATAATCTGAAACAATGTCATTTTATATAAAACAAAATCAGAAAGGGATAAAATTATTTTAAATCGTAATTGTTTAATTAATTATCTTAATTGCTCACATCTGATAAATGCATGTCTCTAAGTTTAGATATGTATTTGTTATAAAAATATTAAAAGTATATACTACAAAATAATTGACTTACTCGGAAAAAATCGCAAAAAATTTATTAAATAAAATCTTAGAAAATCGGAGAAATCTTGACTATCTAGGTCTGTAATTTTTAGATGAGAGACAAATCGATAAAAATATACCTCATGAGCTATAATTGGTCATCGCGTAGGGAAAATCAACGTTTAAAATTATTCTTCCTTTACCAAGATAGAAACAAATTTTACATGTGGATTTTGTTTAATTTTGTTTGAATGGATGGTCAAACAAAAATAACATCAAAAAATTTATTTACTAGGCGAAGGGAAAAGAAATTGGTATGTTTTTTTTCTGTCCTAAATCGTCGATGAGTGAGGAGAGAAAGAGAACGTGTACTTAGGTTTAGCCATGGTTTGTAAATTTATATTCAAATTCTCATGGTCTTTGTATCCACGTATTTGCTTTAGTTGTTTGTAAATTTAAATGAAAACGTTATGTAAAAAAATTATCTCATCTAGATCTATAATAATATGTCAAATATTTACTAAAATGCATGAGCGTAAATGAAATGCCCATCTACCATGTGAAAATACCTATCAACCCAAATAATTGACCATACACCTTTTCATTAAACCCTCAACAGTTAAAACACAAACTCAAACAAAACCTCAAACCATTTGTTTTATACATACACGACTTAAACTTCTCTTTAATTAAGTATCAGTTTTATGATAGTTAGTGTGTCTATATAATTCATAATATTTCATTACAAATTAAAAAAATATATAAATGAGATATTAAATTAATTAATAAACCATAAATCAAAATAATGTGAAAAATACAAATGTATTACAAATACGTAAAATGGTTAACTAATAATTTTTTTGTTAGTTTTAAACATTAGTAAACAACAACATTGAGTTACTAAAAAAAATTATTAAATCTAATTTATAAACGATATATTAAATTAATGTGTAAAAGCACAATAAATAAGTCAAACAGTTTCATGAATCAAAATGCATCTAGGAAGTTCTATTTAATATATCACTAAACAATCACATTAATTTGACAAAGTACACACATTATTACCAACATCGTCTAAATTCACAATTGTTGATAAACAAACACACACACCCACCCACATAACCATTATTCATTGAGACAAAACTTCATAGACAGTAAAAGTAACAAAATAGATAAATTATATCAATAACTCAACTTTGATATACTATAATATACTTAATAGTGTTTAAGCGTCAAGAAAAACTAAGAAATTAAACCACTAAACAATCATGTACATTTGACAAACTACACACATAATTACCAACATCGTCTAAATTAACCATTGTTGATAAATACACACGCACGCACCATAATTACTCATTTAAAAAAAACTTCATACATATTTTGATTTGTCTTGACATAATTATAATTTGTTAATAATCTATATGCATGTGGAAACCTGATATATATTTGCTTATACAGTTTTCAATCTATGATTGTTTTAGTGATTATAAATAATAAGTGCAGTAAAATAAAAAATTTGGATGATGATGGATCTCCAGTAAAATTACAATTTTTAAAAATACATATCATCTATCAAGAACTAAGATCTAAAAATTACAAATATATATTTTAAATTGTATTTTCTTAAATACAGATCTATTATTTAAAATTACTAACCTAAAATTACAGATATAAATGATCTGTATTTGTTTTCAAAAAATCTAAAACTTAGAGATCTGCATTTCAAAATTACAAATCCGATGTATTTTATTAAAAAAATTAACAAACTTCATAGGGAAATAAATTTATATTTTAAATTAATAAATGAGTCTAAAAATTACAAATATATAATATTAAAGTTACAAATCTAATAATTTCATAGCTAAAATCCAAATATATATTTAAAATAAATAAACAAAATTACAGATTTGTATTTTAAAATTAAAGATGTGATAATATATATATACATATATATATATATATATATTACACATCAGTAATTTTAGATGTGATAGTGGTAGTTATAATAGTCGTACATGTTAACAATAAAATGTTGTATATAAAGAAGTATTTCAAAATTTATAATAACTTTTTCAAATTTATGTGATTTTCGATCTTTAATTTTATTGTTTATTAATATTTATTTTATTTTTTCCATATTAAAAAAATTAATTGTATATTATTTAACTTTAACTGAATATAAAATTTTACACCCGTCTATAAACCGTGCAACGCACGGGGGCATCACTAGTAATAAATTAAAGAGAATATCTTAAATATAAATAAATCATTGTAGAGTAATTATTATAGATTCTGAAAAACTTCGTTATACACAACATTTGTTGTTTTATTTGCTAGTTTTTCATTTTCATCGAAGAACAATATTTTGATTTCAGAAACCACGACATAAGTCCATGATTTAAAATTGCCTTTTTCATAAAATAATTCTGCATGTGACGATGATCGACCTTGACTCTTGTTAATTTTCATCGCATATCAATGAGAATTGTTTTTACTGGAACCTGAAATGTATTTTCACATATGATGGTATCAATGACATTTTTTGAATAAAAACTTTTTCTCCAATATTATTTTCATTTAAAATTTTTGCTTCAACAACGTGATATTCCCAAATTTGGTAATGATTAGTTTTGTATCATAAATACAAAAAAAAGCTCACTCTCCCAAATAATTAGTCGTTCACTCTAGATCTAAGGGTCACTCAAGGTCTCACATCCCTCATCATATGAACATAAGAGAATGTTTTTTCATCATCCTCTAAACCTTTGATTAAAATAAAAGTCATCCCTGACTTACCCAAAGAAACTCCGCTTAATCAATTTGACATATTCAGATCTTTAAGATTTCTATTTTTGTATATATGCGATGAAAATTAACAAGAGTCAAGATCAATCATCGTCGCATGTATAACTTGAATTTTTTTATAAAACTGAATACTACAGATAATATATGTAGTATTTAGCTTTATATGTTAATTATTTTATAAAACGTAGTGCTATTTATTTGTTCCATTACTACACTTTTTAAAATAGAGTTTAAAACACAGATATGTAATTTTGGATTTGTTTTTTTTATATATAGAACTGTTTTGTTCCACCATTAATGAAAAGTACTTTTATAATTGACAATGCCCAATGTACTTAATTAGCTATATGGACAAATGCGTAGTTGTTAAAAATTTGGTTCGTAAAACAACACATGTTTTATTTTGTGGGATTTGTCTCCCTTTTATTGTCTACTAAGAAATATAGTTTAAAATAACAATTTGTTTCATTAATTATATGAAAATTTTAGATATTTTTTATCAGATCTATTTTTATTTATAAAATACATCTGTTATATAATACATATCTCTAATTTTTTTGACCTGTTGTTTAGATTTCGAGTAGAAAAAAAAACACCTCCAAATTTTTAATTTGTATTGATCATATATGTTTTTCTAATTTATATTTAATGTAATTAATCTATTTTAAAATAAATATCTCTAATTTCTAGATCTTTTTATTTATATTTCAAGTACAACATAAACACATATCTCTAATTAAGATATGTATTTATGAGATATGTTTTTAAAAATACATATTTATAAAATAATTCTTCCATTTCGGGCAAGGAGTTCACTATTCTATTTTAGAATGTTTCATTTAAAAAATCAACTTTTAAAAATTAAGGCATAAGCATGTCATTTTATTATTAATAAACTATTAAAATTGTCATTTTCTTAAAAAAATGATTTTCAAATAGGGACTATTTGTCCGGAACAGAGAGAGTAGGTCTTAAAATTAAAATCTTGCAATGATTTTTTTTTGAAGAACATCTTTCGTTTTTCTTCCACTCAAGTTGTAAAATATATTCCAATAAAGAAAAGACAGTCAGGATACATATTTATTGTGATTGAATATATATTGTATAACAGTATACGTCAGGATCCATACTGAATATGTATTTTTACGGATGTCTTTATTTCGTTTACGACCAGATTTTTTATTGTGATTTCGTTTATAAAAAAAACAAATATTTATTTTATTTATATAGATAGACAAATGGAAGTGGTCACTTGCTAAGAAATGCTTCACCTTTTGACTCTATTTACTATGCATTCAATTAATTTGTTTCCAAGAAATGAAGAGTTTCCCATCAATATAAATTGAAATAAAATGGGTAAAAATGAAAAAAAAATTTGTTTAGTGATGCCCTATCGTTCATTATAATCATCTCATCTACTTGTTTTATGTTGAAATATTACAAATCCGATGTATTTTATTAAAAAAATTAACAAACTTCATAGGGAAATAAATTTTTATTTTAAATTAATAAATAAGTCTAAAAATTACAAATATATAATATTAAAGTTACAAATCTAATAATTTCATAGCTAAAATCTATATATATATTTAAAATAAATAAACAAAATTACAGATTTGTATTTTAAAATTAAAGATGTGATAAATAATATATATATATATATATATATATATATATATATATATATATATATATATATATATATATATGTTACACATCAGTAATTTTAGATGTGATAGTGGTAGTTATAATAGTCGTACATGTTAACGATAAAATGTTGTATATAAACAAGTATTTCAAAATTTATAATAACTTTTTCAAATTTATGTGATTTTCGATCTTTAATTTTATTGTTTATTAATATTTTTTTATTTTGTCCATATTAAAAAAATTAATTGTATACTATTTAACTTTAACTGAATATATAATTTTACACCCGTCTATAAACCGTGCAACGCACGGGGACATCGCTAGTAATAAATTAAAGAGAATATCTTAAATATAAATAAATCATTGTAGAGTAATTATTATAGACTCTGAAAAACTTCGTTATACACAACATTATTTGTTTTATTTGGTGGTTTTTCAATTTCATCGAATAACAATATTTTGAGTTCAGAAACCACGACATAAGTCCATGACTGAAAATTGCCTTTTTCATAAACTAGTTCTGCATGTGACGATGATCGACCTTGACTCTTGTTAATTTTCATCGCATATCAATGAGAATTGTTTTTTTCTGGAACCTGAAATGTATTTTCACACATGATGGTATCAATGGCATTTTTCGAATAAAAACTTTTTCTCAAATATTATTTTCATTTAAAATTTTAGCTTCAAAAACGTGATATTCCCAAATTTGGTAATGATTAGTTTTGTATCATAAATACAAAAAAAGCTCACTCTCTCAAATAAGTCGTTCACTCTAGATCTAAGGATCACTCAAGGTCTCACATCCCTCATCGTATGAACATGAGATAATGTTTTTTCATCATTTTTTTTAAACCTTTGATTAAAATAAAAGTCATCCCTGACTTACCCAAAGAAACTTTAACGCTTAATCAATTTGACATTTTCAGATCTTTAAGATTTCTTTTTTTGTTTATATGTGATGAAAATTAACAAGAGTCAAGATCAATCATCGTCGCATGTAGAATTTTTTTTGAAATTTTTTATAAAACTGAATACTACAGATAATATATGTAGTACTCAGCTTTATATTTAAATTATTTTATAAATCGTAGTGCTATTTATTTGTTCTATTACTACACTTTTTAAAATACAATTTAAAACACATATATGTAATTTTGGATTTTTTTTAATATAGAGCTGTTTTGTTCCACCATTAATAAAAAGTACTTTTATAGTTGACAATGCCCAATGTACTTAATTAGCTATATGGACAAATGCGTAGTTGTTAAAAATGTGGTTCATAAAACAACACATGCTTTATTTTGTGGGATTTGTCTCCCTTTTATTGTCTACTAAGAAATATAGTTTAAAATAACAATTTGTTTCATTAATTATATGAAATTTTTTAGATATTTTTTATCAGATCTATTTTTATTTATAAAATACATCTGTTATATAATACATATCTCTAATTTTTTGACCTATTTTTTAGATTTCGAGTAGAAAAGAAAAACACCTCCAAATTTTTAATTTGTATTTATCATATATGTTTTTCTAATTTATATTTAATGTAATTAATTTATTTTAAAATAAAGATCTCTAATTTCTAGATCTTTTTATTTATATTTCAAGTACAACATAAACACATATCTCTAATTAAGATATGTATTTAAGAGATATGTTTTTAAAAAGGCATATTTATAAAATAATTCCTCCATTCCGGGCAAAGAGTACACTATTCTATTTTAGAATGTTTCACTTAAAAAATCAACTTTTAAAAATTAAGACATAAACATGTCATTTTATTATTAATGAACTATTAAAATTGTCATTTTCTTAAAAAATTGATTTTCAAATAGGGACTATTTGTCCGGAACAGAGAGAGTAGGTCTTAAAATTAAAATCTTGCAATGATTTTTTTTTTTGAGAACATCTTTCGTTTTTCTTCCACTCAAGTTGTAAAGTATATGCCAATAAAGAAAAGACAGTCAGGATACATATTTATTGTGATTGAATATATATTGTATAACAGTATACGTCAGGATTCATACTGAATATGTATTTTTACGAATGTCTTTATTTCGTTTACGGCCATATTTTTTTATTGTGATTTCGTTTATAAAAAAACAAATATATATTTTATTTATATAGATAGACAAATGGAAGTGGTTCACTTGCTAAGAAATGCTTCACCTTTTGACTCTATTTACTATGCATTCAATTAATTTGTTTCCAAGAAATGAAGAGTTTCCCATCAATATAAATTGAAATAAAATGGGTAAAAATTAAAAAAAAAATTTGTTTAGCGATGCCCTATCGTTCATTATAATCATCTCATCTGCTTGTTTTATGTTGAAATATTCATTACCACCTACACTTGAAAGTAAAGTAGAGATCACGATAATGACTACATTTAATTCAAGCTCAACCGACTGGAACGGAGAAATTTTGCGGTGCCGATAACCCTACTGATGAAGTGAGTGATCTCTATTTCTACAAATACTTGATTTCAGGATTCATAATTTTTTTGCATTTGATTTTGGGAAGATAAGCTCCTTCTTCTGAATCCCTTAAGGACAAATGCTTTAATAATTGCCATAACTGAGTAATCACCACTACATTTAAGTCAGCAAAATTTTTTACTGTGCTTTTTAATTGAGTAATCACCTCTCTCTCTCTCTCTCTCTCTAGAAAAGATTAAGCATAATTATCATCAATAGTTCCTCCCTAAACAAGAGCCTGAATTAGGAGAAAGCTCCACTCGCATCTCTTGTATTCAATGCTTGAATTAGAATCTGAAGTCATATGATTTCATGGCGGCGGCGTCGTCTTCGTCGGAGCCATATACCTTTTTTCTCTTCATTTGTTCTCTCAATTAGTGATCTGGTGCGTTCACCATATTAAATTATAGGGGTTAGGTTACTTTGAAGATGAGAGACATGAGTTTGAAAACTGGAAATTATATTCAAAATATCACTAGGGTATTTTCGGGTTTTTAATAAATTCTTAAATTTTCCATCCAAAATTGGATGAAGCAATGAACGTGAGAAGGAAGGTCAATTATAGTCACTACAATAAGAAAAAAATTAGTATAGTGAGCTTAACGAATAATTTGTCAAAGTAGGGTGACCAAATTGTGATTTTAAGTTTTTTTTGTATTTTTTTAAAATCTTTTTAAAATAATATTTAAAAGAGATTTAGAGTTTCATTGTGATACGTGTCTTGACAATAAGTTTATTATTATACTAGGTTATCACTCGTGCGATGCACGGTTGATTTAGTGTTGTTTCTGAAACTTATTTTTGTAGATATAATCTGCAAGCTATTTGAATGTACAAACAATAGCAAGATAAACTCATAATTAATAATTTAATAAATAAATAAAAAAAACATAAGATCACACCAAATCATCAAACCGAAAATTTATGCAAATTATAAAATTGAACAATTATTCTTAGTGTGAGACGGAGGGAGGGGAGGAGAAGTACCACGAAGACAGACTTGTCAAGGAGGTCTTTGATGGAGGGGAAGTATTTCGTAGTTGTTGTTTGTAGTGTTGGTGAAACACGTTTAATTAAATTGGATAACATATATTTTAAATTGACCGAGTTTTGGTAAAATAATAAAACTTAAAAAACTTTTACCATGTGAATTGAGGAGTCCTAATCAAATGAAACTAATCTAAATCAAATGTAAAAAATCTACCCGGTACGACCCGAATTGGCAGAATTGAAGAGTTTTAATCAATTGAAACACGTCTAAATCAAATGTAATAAAATTCAACCGTCAAAAAAAAATTTTACCATGAAAATTTAGAGTCTTAATCAAGTGAAACACGTTTTAATGAAATGTGATAAAATCTATATGGTATTAATCGATTTTGACAACAAAAAATTGTAAAAAACAAAAAATAAAAAATTATCATATATAAAGGAGACACCAGTTTTAAAATCTATCATGTTTTAATTTTGGTAGCAATTTATATATATATATATATAGAGAGAGAGAGAGAGAAAGAGAGTAACGTATGCACGGTTTTAATAGTTTTTTTTTTGCAAAAGTTGTTTATAATAAGATAATTTTCTAAAATTGTAATAAATAATTAAAATTTTTAATTAGAATAATTTGAAAAAACAAAAAATAAGGTAAATATTCAAAATTGATCATATGAATATGTAATCGAAAGATTAAAACCTATGAGAATTGATAAAATCTATCTTAAAAAAAAATACCATGAAAATTTGGATTCCTAATAAAGTGAAACGTGTTTAAATCAAATGTGAGAAAATATATTTGGTATTAACCGATTTTGGCAACAAAAATGGTAAAATAAAAACATTTTACCATGTATAAAGCAGACATCAGTTTTAAAATCTATCTGGTATTAACCGATTATGGCAATAAAAAATGGTAAAAAAAAAACTTTTACCATATAAAGGAGGCACCAGTTTTAAAATTTATCTGGTTTTAATTTTTGATAGGAAAAAAAATTATAAACTTGTATAGAAGGTGACACGTGGAAGCATATAATTATTTTAAAACTTTAATCGTACAATAAAAAGTCGTCATGTGGCAACAACGACTTCTATTTTAATAATAGTTGATAGATAATTAATATTTCACCATATTAAATTATAGGGGTTAGGTTACTTTGAAGATGAGAGACATGAGTTTGAAAACTGGAAATTATATTCAAAATATCACTAGGGTATTTTCGGGTTTTTAATAAATTCTTAAATTTTCCATCCAAAATTGAATGGAGCAATGAACGTGAGAAGGAAGGTCAATTATAGTCACTACAATGAGAAAAAAATTAGTATAGTGAGCTTAACGAATAATTTGTCAAAGTAGGGTGACCAAATTGTAATTTTAAGTTTTTTTTTGTATTTTTTAAAAATCTTTTTAAAATACTATTTAAAAGAGATTTAGAGTTTCATTGTGATACGTGTCTTGACAATAAGTTTATTATTATATGATCCAAATAAGAAAGAATGTATACATTAATTAATTTAAATACTCTTCTCTTATTTTTTATTTTGGCAACATATTTTTTTATTCTTATTTACATATTTATATTTAATTTAATCTTTCCTTTTTTTGGTTCAAAAAATATTCTTTTTAACCCTCAAAAGAAAAAAGAGCCGCCACCGTAAAATTTAAGAACCAAAAAACCATCAACTATTATTAAGGAAACATTTTAAAAAACCATAAGAGAGTCGACTGAAATTAATTCGGTACAATAACAATTTTTCTCAAAAAATAATATTATAACAAATTGTAAAGTTTGATCAAAGTACAGACCAAGTTAACCATTTTTCCAAATTTTTGCTTGTACAAGTCTCCGAACACGAGACTGACTCTTTGCTTAAGCAACTAGAGTCAATCTACTGAAGCTAACTCCGTCGGTTCTTTGGATCACCTTTGTATCGATAATTAGTATATTTATATAGTGGCTTATTATTTTTTAAGTATATCTCCTATAAGATCGTTTTATAGATCTTAATTTATTAGAAGAAGCTTCATCGTCTCACAGCTTAACCCACCAACACACGATTGGTTAGCTAAAGATGATTCCTCTTACAAAAAAATATTCATAAAATTGGGTTATACCTAAATTTTTACCTTATTTTTATCATAATAACATTGCATTATTTGGAAGTAAAAGTTAGATCAGCCATGCATGCAATCAAATTAGGGGTGGCAAAATGGGTGTTATGGATAAATGGATAATAAGCTATTATCCATGGATAACCATGGATAATAACATATTATTCATTTATCCATAACACTCATTTTGACACCCCTAAATCTAATAAATGATAATAATCCCCACCAGTCCCCACAAACAGGTCCTAAGTCCAAATCCGCACCCTCGTGAAAAGCATGGAAGAAAAAAAATTAAAAAGCAAAATCACACTCCCATGTCACTCTGAAAGGACAAGAAAAAGTTCTCTGTTCTTGCAGATTTATTGGGGTACCTTTTATTTTCCCATTGTGTCCAAACTCCAAAGTCCAAACCCTAGACTTTTTACAATCACATGGGACGTAAGGGTGGGGGCTACAATACTTCATGCACAGTACAAGATAGAATACCTCAATATAGAAAATGAGGTGTAAAAAATGAATTTTTGGGCGTGGTTAGTTTTCATCGGGACACAAATCATATCTCACCCTTTTAATAGATGGCATCTTCGTTGGTAATACTAAAGTAGTAGTACTAGTTGAGTTAAATCTCGTTGGTTTCTGTCAAAGCCGGCCCTGGGCTTAGGCAAGAGGGGCAACCGCCCTGCGCCTTCACTATTTAGGGGCCCAAATTTTATATATATATATATATATATATATATAGCATTAAATTAATTTTGGTGAATGGGCCAGGCGTGATTTGTGAAGCAGGGCAGTCAGCGAGACATCGAGTCACGAGACCCAAACCCAATTCGGCAATTCCAAATATGAAATACCCAATCGGCAGACATCCAGTTCCAGCGCCCCCGACCCTTCCGCTCCTTGAGGACCTTGAAAGTTGAATCGTGATTGATGGCGTGACCGCGTGAAGATCGAAGCCGCTCAACCATCAAAAACGGTAGCGACATGCAGATAGACGCTCTCTCTCTCTCTCTCTCCCTCTCTCTCTCCCTCTCTCTCTCTCTGAGACTCTTAGTCTCTCTATTTCCCTAATTCTCCCTCTAGTCAACGAGACACGACTCAACGAACGGACAACGGGCAACGGATGTTAAGGCTCAAGCTACTCAAGTGCTCAACCATCACAACGCCTCCAAACTCCGGTGACTGTGACTCTCCAGACTCCAATCGGCCAATCCCTTCGGCCTTCCTTACCCGTTCGGCATTCAGTTCACTTCAATCGTTCAGGTACGTAATTTGTAATTTGTAAATTTGTAATTTGTTTGTTTCGATTTCGATTCGTAATTTGTTTGATTTCTTCGAAACTATTAAGGTAATATTGTAATAATTTCCTTATTTCCAATTCATTATTAATCTATTCAATTTCTAAGTTTTAACCATTCAATTTGGGGATAAATCGAGATTTTATATGAATTAATGAATATTATCGATTTATTGGTTTGAATGGTTGAATCTTTGAATCTTTGAATGCAGGCACCAACATTATAAACGGGTTACAAGTTACAACTCCTTTTTTTTCCATATTCCAATTTCCAGGTGCTATCGAAATTCTTTTTTTTAATATGTTGCCTAAAAAGCATCTTTCTGGAAGTGAAAAAAGAAAAAAACGAAAACGGGAAGAACAATTTGTAGAATCCCAAAGAGGGGCTATTCATAAATTTGTTTTTTAAAAAAAGCAGGTCCTTCTGTTGACAGATTGGACGATGGTAATTCTGAACCATCTATTGAGAATTTAAACGATGAAAATTTTATTAATCAAAATGATGCTAATTTGAATGAGCCTATTGTTGTAACAAATGCCTCAGATACTAGGAATTTAGGCGTTGATGATCAATCAGTTCCCTCTTTGGATATTTATGATCCTAGAAATTGGGATAATCTTGATAGTAAAACAAAGGATATTTTGGTTGAAAAAGAGCCTATAAGGGAATTGAATCTTGTGTTTCCTATAGATATTACTTCTAGACATTTTTCATATTCTTATTATTCTAGAAAGTTGAGTAATGGGGAGATTAGTGATAGAAAATGATTGATTTACTCTAAACATGTTGATAAAGTGTATTGTTTTTGTTGTAAGCTATTTAAATCTAATGGCAACAAAACTTTGTTAGCTAATGATGGAATGAGGGATTGGAAGCATCTTAGTGAAATGCTTAGACAACATGAAAATAGTGCTGACCATATGACCACCATGAACACTTGGTTTGAACTAAAAGTAAGATTAAAGAAAAATCAAACAATTGACCAAGATTTGCAACAAGAAATTGCAAAGGAAAAACAACGTTAGAGGCAAGTTCTAATGAGAATAGTTTCTGTTGTTAAACGTCTTTCTAAACATAGCTTGGCTTTTCGAGGATCAAATGAGAAACTCTACCAAGACAACAAATGTAATTTTTTAGGACTAACTGAGATGATTGCAGAATTTGATGTGACAATGCAAGATCATGTTAGACGCATTCAAAATCAAGAGATTCATTATCATTACATTGGTCACAAAATTCAAAATGAGCTGATTTCTCTTTTGGCTAATAGTGTTAGAAGTTCAATCATTGGGTTGATTAAAGAAGCAAAATGTTTTTCTATAATTCTTGGATGTACCCCAGATGTGAGCCATCTAGAACAAATGACTTTACTCGTACGATGTGTGAATGTGTCGAGTAACAAAATAAAAATAGAAGAGTACTTTTTAGAGTTTTTGAAGGTGGATGATACATCAGGTTTGGGACTTTTTAATGAATTATTAGAAGCATTTAAGTCTCTTGATCTTAATGTTGATGATGTGAGGGGTCAAGGTTATGACAACGGTTCTAATATGAAAGGAAAACACCTAGGAGTTCAAAAGCGATTGCTAGAAATAAATCCGAGAGCTTTATATATGACATGTGCTTGTCATAGCCTTAATCTTACTCTTAGTGATATGACTCATTATTGTGTTAAAGTTGTTTCATTTTTTTGAGTTGTGTAGCGTATATATACATTATTTTCGAGTTCTCCAAAAAGATGGAAAGTTTTACTTGATAATGTTTCAAGCTTAACAGTTAAACCATTGTGTAATACTCGTTGGGAGAGTCGAATCAAAAGTGTTAAAGCTATTAGATTTCAAGCTCCTCAAGTAAAGGCAGCTTTGTTGGAACTGAATAAATCTTGTGATGATGCCAAGTCAAAGAGTGAAGCGGAAAGCTTGGCAAGTGCACTATAAAGTTTTGAGTTTTTACTTGGTATGGTTATCTGGTACGATATTTTATTTGCTATTAACATGGTGAGCAAGAAGTTGCAACCTAAATCTATGTGCATCGATGCTACCTTGAAGCATTCGGAAGGAGTAATGTCATTTTTTGAAAATTATAGAAATGAAGGGTTTTGCTTGAGCATGAGTACTGCTAAAAACCTTGCATTAGACATGAACATAGAACCTATATTCCCAACTAGACGTCATATTGTAAGGAGAAAACAATTTGATGAAAATGATCATGATAAAGAAATACAATCGCCTGAGGAGTCATTTAGAGTTAGCTAATTTTTAGTTCTTGTTGATATGGCAACTACTTCTTTGCAAAAGAGATTTGAGCAACTAAAGACATTTGAAAGTATCTTTGGGTTCTTATTTGATTCAAATCATTTGAAAGCATTGGATGAAAATGAATTAAAGGAATGTTGCACTAATTTTCATACAACTTTTTCTCATGATAGTTCGTCAGATGTTGATTTAGAAGACCTTTTTTCTGAATTAAGAGTATTGCAAATGACACTGCCAAATGCATTAATGTCTGCCAAATGCATTAATGTCAGCACTTGAAATTCTTGAGTTTGTTAAGGCTGCAGATTGTTACTCAAATGTTTCAATTGCTTATCGAATCATGTTAAGTGTGCCTGTAACAGTAGCATCGGCGGAAAGAAGTTTTTCAAAGTTGAAGTTATTGAAAAACTACTTGAGATCATCAATGGCACAAGAAATGTTAAATGATTTGGCAATTTTATGTATTGAGAAGGATATGCTTGATAGTGTTGATTATGATACTATTATTGATGATTTTGCTTATAGAAATGCTCGACGAAATTGTTTTCTATGATTACTTGTGTGCTTCTTTGTTTTTGTAGGTGATATGTGATGACATTGCAACATACAAGATAATTTCAAGATGATGGAAGACTTTTCAAGTTGATGGAAATTTTTATTTGAAATTCGATGTATTTTTGAGATTTGTAACAAAAACACACTAATTTTTGTTAAATGCAATTAAACGTGTCTTTTGAAGTATGAAATTTATACTATAGGTATTCATATTTGGATATTATCAATTTTTTGGGGTCGTTATTTGTTCATTCGTCCCGGCCTATAAAATGTCAAGAATGACCCTGGTTTCTGTTTTTGTAATATTGAAGTAGTATAGTATGAGTTAAACTTCGTTGATTTCTGTTTTGATAATACTGAAGTAGTAGTACTAGTTGAGTTTAAATCTTCATATTAACAAACATACTAACAACGTTGCTTTCCACATTAATGGACTAAAACTATGACAGATAGTCGAGGGACCAATACAACTATTTGCCCTCAACATTTTTCCGATCCTTACATTTGTGTTCGAAGAATGAATTTGATTAAATAAACGAGGTTGTGATGTCAATGTCGAGTTCATAAATATACATATAACCAAACGGGACCTAATCTTGTGACACTTGGTAGTTATAGAATGGGAATTGAATTTAAAGGCCATGAGGAATTCATAGATGGCAACTCTACCTAGGTCAAGGTGGACCTCAACGAACCATAGGCTATAAAAGTTTAGAATAAGATGAGGAGTCACATTTTTGAATGGGACCTTTTGCTCCATAGAGATCACCAGTTATTGCAATCAACTAAATATATCTTTTTTTATATATTGACCATACAAACACATCCACCACATAAACCATCAGTCATTTTCTCCAAAGTAAAATAAAGATCCAAAAAGAGTTTTACACACAAAAAAAAGGAATTAATTAAATATATTCTTGAATGAGAAGGAAAATATACCATTATACCCCCTCCCCCATATTTATTGATTTTCCAATCTATAAAATACAAAAACATACCACAGAGTAGGGGTGGCAAAATGAGTGTTATGAATACATTCATTTATCCATAACACCCATTTTACCACCATACCACAAAGTATTAAAAAATTGTGCTACCCCTCAAAATCAACTCAATTTGAAATTCAAAATCCCAAAACCTCTACAAAGTACAATATAGTAAAGCCCTAACTTGAATTTTAAAAAAAGCGTCAATCAGGACCCGACCCAACCCAACCCAACCCAGTTTCATTTAAGTATTTTGGGAAAATTAGGACCGTTACATTTTGACAGATTTTCAACCGCTTAACTCTGTGATATTTTTTTCAAATCACTACAAATTATATTCATTCATCGTGATGTATCATGATGATCATCGTTTGATATCAGACAATGCATTTACATCGCGATGCATGAAATTGTACTGAAAAAAACATCAAAAACTAAAACAGTTGAAAAGCCGTCAAAGTGTACGGCTCGTAATTTTCTCCAAGTTTTCTCTCAATATCTAGTATATTATAGGCCTCGTTTAAAATGTATTAGAAAGTTTTATTTACTTGGGACTTAATCCTGAACGTAGGCCCAGAAGGCCCTGGCCCATGTTTTGCCTCCCATTGCTTGAGTTTACCTTCTCCATCCTCCACTCATCTTTAAGCCTAGAAATAAAACTGTCCGCCTTGGCGTTCACGTCCGGGCTTGGAAAGAAGACTGGCCCAACAACTTCTCCACCGTCCGATTCCTCGAGGGATTTCTGCATTGACGAGAAATCGACGTCTTCCCTGTTTGGG
The DNA here is from genome assembly GCA_013146195.2 of Codonopsis lanceolata. Lineage (NCBI taxonomy): Eukaryota > Viridiplantae > Streptophyta > Magnoliopsida > Asterales > Campanulaceae > Codonopsis > Codonopsis lanceolata. The sequence continues at coordinate 166,257,918 of CM028378.1, forward strand.
GAATTACAAACGGAACTTTGAGCGCTCCGTATGCTAACAAAATCTCCGTGGAACTTAAATTTCATCTCCGCCATCTTGAAAGGCGGTGGTGGTGGCGGCGGAATCGGAAATAACGGTGATTGTGATCCGCTGTTGAGGTATTCATCCCGTTCGTAGTAATTACTTGCTTTTGTTGGTAGTGGTGGTTTGCCTTTGCCAGATGGACGTCGACGGTGAGTTTCCGAATTCGGAGGAGTTTGAGGTGGTGGTGTTGCCGGTGATTGAATTTGGATTTTCGTCCTTGATAATCGCGGAGATACGACAGGAAAATTGGAGTATGCCTGAACAGATTCCTCACCTTGACATGTTGCGAAGATTGCTGGTGGTGGTGGTGGTGGTGGTGGATACCGTGGATATGTAGCCGAGGAATGCTGATTACTTTTGCTTCCAGTTTTGAATATGCTGTTTAGGATCGAAGATGTAGGTGGTGGAGGCGGTGGTGGTGGAGCGGGGGAGTAATCGGACCGCTTATTTTTGCCGCCGCTTTTGAAAAAATTATTGAAAATTGAGCTCGGAGGAGGTGGTGGTGGAGGTGGAGGTGGTGGTGGAGGTGGAGGTGGCGGAGGCGGAGATGGTGATGCTGCAGCAACCGAATGAATGCGCTTATGTTTTGTTCGTTTTTTGAACATATTATGAAACACAAACGGAGGTGGAGGCAGTGGTGGAGGCGGCGGCGGCGGCGGTTCCGTCACCTGTTCTGGTGATGAATTTGCTGAAGGTGAAGAAACAGTGACACTATCGTAAATATTTCGTGATCTATGTTTCTTTTTTCTCTTGCTTTGATTATACAATGAAGTTAAAGCTGTAGCTATCTCTTTAGTCGCATCACTTATTTGGCGTTCAAGTTTTTTGTGTTTGTTCTGCGATCGGCGCGTGGATGCTGCAGGAAGCGTTGGAGGTGGTGGAGGTGGTGGAGGAGGAGGCGGCTCTCTAGGTCTTTCTAACTCAGCTTCACTTTCACTTTCACTTCCAATCTTCATCTTTTCCTTTCGCCTTACACTATGGTACGAGTGCCTCCGTTTCAAATTTGATGCCGGTGGTGGGGGCGGAAGTGGTGGCGCCGGCGATTCAGGAGGTGGCGGATGTCGATGAACTTGAAAAGTATCTACTGGTATTTCTTTCACCTCAGAGGACTCTCTATCAGCTTCACTCCGCCGTTGACGATCACCGAAATAATCCGAGACCGCCGACTGCGAGCGATGTATTACATTTGCGCTCCCCACCTTTCTCCGCCGCAATGATGACGAAGGTGTTCGATATATAACATTTTCTCTCCCCGACTCGCTCGGCCGAAGACCGTCGTGAAAATGAGCGGACTCCGTCGACTGTGAGCGATGAATAACATTCGCTCTCTCCACCTCACTCCGCCGCAATGACGGCGGTGAGCGAAACACAACATTTTCTCTCTCCATTTCGCTTCGTCTTACGGGCCGCTGAAGATAATCCGACGCCGGTGCGGAGGAATACAAATTCACGTCAAAGTCATCAAAAAACCGGAACCGATTTTCATCGGTTTCCCACAGCGATTGCTGTCTCAAATCGGGATACGAGCTACTATTTCTTCTCAACCGGCTACCACCAGTTTCCGGTTCCCTAACTGAAGTACTGTACACTTTCCGATCTCGATCAGTATACTCACCCCATTGACTAGAAGAAGCCGATTGATTAGTGTTTGAATACCTATTGACTTGGTCACCGCCGATGCCGTCGGTAGAGGAAACGTCGTCGTTTTTTCTGGCTAAAACGCCACAAAGAATGGCGAAAAGGACGAGGCAGATGTTGAGGGAGTCCCAACTTTTCTTGACGGAAGTGGGTTTGAGGATTTGAGAAGTATAAGAGAGAAAAGGAGGGAGGAAGAAGAAGATGATGAGCAAGGCTAGAGCAGGGAGGATTATGATAAGAGCAACCGGATTAAGAAAGGGAGACGGTGGTCGGCGGCGAGTTGTGATGGATGGTTGGACCCAGTAGGTGGGTGGGGAGTCTCCATCGTGCTCCATTGATAATTACGCTAAGAAATTTGAAATGAAGATGATGATGAGTTGGGTTTTTGATGATGCGTTTTTGCTTTTAGAGAGAGAGTTTGAAAAGTGGATTTCGGAGAGGGAGATGGAGGTGGTGGCGGTGGTTTGGTTTGGATTAAAGGAAGACAGCAAAGACAAGGAGAGAAGTGCAGCAATTGAAATGAAACATTTGTTGGCACATTTAAATAGCATTACTTGATAGAGAGATATTTGGTACGGATGTAGTTGTTCCTTTAAATAATGTCCAAAAATATTGCACACTTAATCATTCATTGGTTTTGGATTAAGCTCTTGACAAATGTAATGGAAAGAACACATTTTTATTAGAGTGGAAAGAACACATTTTTCATTGGTGGGATATTTTGTAGGTCTCAACATTTCAGTCAATAAGAGTGTGCCACATCACAGAGTACTCATATTTTGGTGTAAAATGAGAGTGACTCAAGCATTACTCTTTCTATTAATCGATCAAGATGGGTGATCAGATTGTGGTTGGTCAGAAATGGTATTTTTAGTATTTTACTAAAGTTAAAATGCCTATTATATCACCAATTACTAGTTTTAACGAGTAATGTGAGTATTTTAAAATATCGATGTATACATATGAATAATTTAAACGATCAAGTAAGTAGTTTAAATTATTCAAGTATAAAGATAAGTCGTTTAAATGGTCAAATAACTATTTTAAACGATTAAGGTTAGTAGTTTAAGCTACATGTAAAAAGATGTGTAGTTTAAACTACCAAAAAAATAATTTAAAGGCTTAAGTAGCAATTAGATCACCTTATTTTTCAATTTTTTTCATTAAACTCACTGTACTTTTTTCTTCTCAATTTAGTAACTATACTTGGCAAATCAAGTCAATAAGGTCATTGGGGATTATTTTTGTTAGTTAGATGGACGGAAATATTTGAAATGACTAAAATGCCCTTACTAAAGTTAAGGATTTTTCAGTTTAAAATGTTAATAGTTAATGGGTCAAACTAAAATATCAAATTATCAATATTTAATTTATACGCACACCAGTGGCCTCTTTCTTGATCCATCTCCGGCCAAATTTGCCCCTGCGCCATTGTCGACCCCCTTCATCTGCTATCATCTCCAGTCGGTTTCTCATTCATGTCTCGTCTCTTCATCTCCTATCTCTCTCTTTTTCGTCTACAACCCCAGATCCAGACAAATCTCAATTTCCTAAGCTTTCCACCATCACCGCACGAACCCCGCTCTGCCATCCACCATAACAGCCAGCAGAAACTCATTGGTAGACACATCCCAATTTCACCCTAATCCCATACAATTTCGAAGAACTCTTCAATGGCATCGTAAGTGAGGAGATGTCGGTCGAGCAGAGCTCAAGCTCCAGTCAGTGGCCAGAAAGACGGAAACCTTATTTATCCGAGCACTTCAATCTTGCTACCTCATTTCTACCTTATTTATCCCTCACTCTCTCTCTCTCTCTCTCTCACACACACACACACACATAGATATAAGGAAAAAACATAACATGAAATGGTGTAGAAGGCAAAATGAGGGGAAGAACACGAAAATCGAGAAAATTGGGTAATTAGGGAAAGGGTTATTAAGCTTTTAGATGAAATGGATTGAGTGAATGGTGGGTTTTGTATTTTTGCTAGCACTTTACTGGTTCTTGGCGGTCATTAATGAGCTTTAGAAACTAGAGAGAGAAGAAGGTGTTTGACCTTCGTTGAATGTGTTGAGGTTGGGAGGGAGGGTTACATTTTATGCTTTGTATCTGGGACCTCTCTCCATGAAAAAGCATTTTGTTGTAAGTTAAAGGAGATTGGGTTTGTCGGAGAACTGAGTTGAAGGGGATTGAGTTGAAGGGTTTGTAGAGAACTGATGCCGGGAAGATGGAGAGCGGTGACGGAATTGATGTCAGTTAAATTTTTAAAAAGAAAAAAGAGTTTATGGGGGTATAATTGGGTTTATGATACGAAGGGTATTTTTGGATTTTTATAAATGTTTTAACCTTTTCATTCAAAAATCTTGACAGAATAATGAACATGTTATTTATGTTTAACTAGAGTGATTAAAGTGAGAGAAAAAAAAAGTAAAATGAGCTTAACGAAAAAATTTAGAAAACAGGGTAACCAAATTGCTATTTAAATCTAATTTAAACAATCATTTGACTCTTTTAATCGACAAAGTAAATAGTTTAAGTGCAAAATATTATGGGAAAATTCTGGTTAGTTCTTTTTAAAAAATTTCTAACCTCAAAAGTCTACCGTTTTTTTTTTCAATCGCAAAATATCACTTTTCGAAATATTGTTCAAAAAATGTTACCGTCTTCTTCAATAGCTCCAGCAACACACTTTGGATTCGTAAATCATGATTGTGCGCAACGAAACGAGGATTTTGTACCGTGATTCATAAATTTCATTGTATTAGTTTTGCGCCGCTGTTCAAAGTTTAATTTCCTAATCTATTTTTTCACCGCGATTCATAAATTTCATTGCATTATTTTTACACCGTGATTCAAAGTTTAATTTCTTAATCTATTTTTACATTGTGATTCATAAATTTCATTGTATTAATTTTTGCACTGCGGTTTAAAGTTTAATTTACTAGTCACTTTTTGTACCGCGATTCAAAAAATTTAATTGTACTGGTGGTGCAAAAATAATGACCTCCGTAACGCACATACAGTTCATTAAGGGTATCGTAGTCACTTTACCACTAAAAGTAATTTTTTTTATTAAAATAAAATATATATACTGTACCAATTAAATACTTTAAAAAGTAGAGCGAACCGTAATTTTTCCAAAATATTAACTTAACCTTGACCGGGATACGGCCATTTAGCACGGCCCAATTTTGGTTCGAAAGCAAGCTACTATTGTAGGCATTGAACTTGTTTCTGATAATCCTAACACCAAAGTACCACTTAATCAAGAGCAAACTGATAATGAAAATATATTTTTTTCTTAAAATGAGTGTCTTCGGGTTGAACTTATAATGATTATAAAATAATCGTTGATTCTATTTAAAATTAAAAAATATTTTATTCGTTCCGGGTAAAAAGTCTTCGTTTAAAAGTTAAATTTTCTAAGAAAATGATATTTTTAGTAGTTTATTAGTAATATAATATCATTTTTATACCTAAATTTTTGAAAATAAACTTTTTAAATAAAATATTTCAAAATAAAATAGTAGACTCTGGCATTAATAATTAATCCATGTTAGCCTTAATTTTATCACATGTTTTTGAAACATTTGACTCAGTCAAATGGTTTGTTTAGTGGCTTGATGAGTGACTTGATCTGTTGATCACCGCTCTGTTTATTTGTGTACTTGTCACAAAAAAAAATTGGGTCAACGGCGGGCTCAATACTATGAGGTGTCGTTTGGTAGCCAGGTTAAAAACAGATATGATTAATAAGCCGAATTATCTGATGTTTGGTATGCAATAGGTGGTCGGGACTAATAACACAAGTTATCCGGATTAAGTCATTATTACCTCACTATTAATACCAAGGAAGAGGGTGGTATTATTAGCGCCCTCACTAAAAAAAATTGGGATTAATATTTGTAATCTCAAAATTATCCCCGATATACAAATGAGGATTAATAGCGATTGCACTAATAGTATTGGGAGTAATTACAAATTAAAAAAAATTGACTTAATTATTAATATTGATTTAATGTGTAGTTTCCTTTAAAAACCATGTGTATATGGTCCATAATTAAAGTATGCTGAAAAAGTAAGGGTAAAATGGTAAAAGTAATGTTCTAAAAAAGTAAGTTTCAAACTGAGCAGTTATTTTGGGACGGACGAAAAAACAAAAAAAGACGATAATTTAAAGACGGAGTGAATATTACACTTATAGAGTACAAAGAAATCGTGGATCGGCACACTTTTCTAAAATTTAATCGCTTAAATATCTATGTTTTTTAATCGTTAACGTCAATTTTTGTGGAATCGTTCATAAAATGGCTACAAAAGAGGGAAAAAAATGGGTTGAAATTCACGAGATTAAGAGTAAGGAGGGTGAGGAGGTAGGGTGTCCTTTTATTAAGACATAAAAGTGTCATTTATTACTAATAGACTATAAAAAAAATGTATTTTTTTTACAGTTTGACTTTGAAACAGGAAACTTTTTATCCCAAACAGAGAGAATAATAGGTTTAGAAAAGTAAATTTCATTACATGCTAGATAACTAATACTATAAGAAGATTTAATTTAAACATGATATTTTCACCATTCACCCATGATTTGCTCGCTACTTTAATCGATGAATTTCACTTTTACATGAGCACCATTATAAACACGTGTACAACATCCTAATATCAAAAATAGATTTAATTACTTTTTTTTTAGTTTATGTTCTGACTCAAACAAAACTCTTTGTTGTAACAAATGGAGTTGATCGTGCACAAAAAGGCTCGATCATGTCAATTGTCCACGTGGGTGGGCAAGCAATATGTGGAACATTGATCTTGCTTCGATATTTGGACTTGGTGGTTTTGAAGACAAGCTTGATGAACTCCTTAGTCTCCTTGTGAACTTGTAATCACTAAACAACAATATAAGATGGTTTGGGGTTGGCCCAACCAGTAACCCCTCGGTGTGAGAATAAGTATGGATCAAAACAATCCTCCAACCTTGTCTCGTATGGAATCCAAAGACGAGTAACAACACAAGAGGATTGAAGGGAAAGCACAGGTGTAAGGGTATTGGGAGTTCAAGAGAGAATCTAAACTTGTTATGAGGGAAATAAAGGCTTTTCATAACAAGAGTTGTGAGAGACAAAGCTTGAGCCCGACGCCTTCAACATTTAATGGTGGTGCAATGTTTATTCAGCGAAGCTTTCTCAGCGTGTGTCAGAAAAAACACTTTAGCGTTAATAGTGATTGACTAGGGCACGATGGTACGACTTTGGTAGTTGTCAGATAAATGAGTTTTTCATGAATGATAGTATGACTGCTCATGCGAGGGTCCTTTAGTGACTTTCCCTAATTCTTGGGTGACGATCATCATGTTGGACAACCAACTATTGTGGTCGTGATCGACCATGTTATACCTCGCCCCTTAATCCAAAAACCGGGACTGGCGGGCGGCATCCTATGGAATTGTCAACCTTCGCTCCATGTTTAAAACTTGTCACTTGTATCCCAGGTAGCGGCCACGTGGGATCCCTTGGATTTGGTCCCTTCAGGAGTAATTCTATTATCATATATAAATAACTTTGAAAAATTAAATGTTGCAGTATTTATAATTTGAGAAAAAAAAGTCTAATTGCATACTCCATCTGTTGCATCCAAAGAGTCCACATTTTAAAAGTTTAATTTAATTATTAAGGAGATATACTAATGACATTGGAGTTAGTCATAATTACAAAATTACTTAAGTACAAGCAATGTAGTTATAATATAAGTAAATGGTAAATATAAAATATTATAAAAATTATATACATAATTTTAGAAAATGGTCTCTTAAATTTAAACATATCAAAATAGTATAGTGAGTTTTTTACTTGGAACGAATGTGGTATAAAACTACCTATTCGTGGTTCAATGTATTCTTCAATAATCAATTTTTCTTTAAATTACTAAAACACGTACAATGTGCTTACAATATAAGTAAGGGGTAACGATGAAATATTATAGAAATTGTATATATAATTTTAGAAAATAAAGCATCTCAAAATAATATAGTGAACTCTTGGTCCGAACGGATGAAATATAAAACTACCTATTCGTAGTCATTGTATTCTTCAATAATTAAATTTTCTTCAAAATAAGTGATTTCTTATGTTTGATAAAGTTGTTTGTTCAGTTAAAGGTAAAATTCAAAGTGATATAATTATAATTTCAAGACTTAAGTGATTTCTTATGTTTGTTTTTTAAATTAAATGGAGCGCATTTTGTATTAAATTGCATATATCATTACTCTTTTTAAAAAAAAAACCGAAAGATGATATTAAATTATTAAAAACCTTAATCATCCATTTTCATAAAGTAGTAATTAGTAAACTACTTGTATAACCCTTTTAGGTCCTTTCACTTCTTGAATGATAATTTTATACCATGATTTAATATTTTTAGTGGGTGTCTACTTATTAACATTAATTAATAGCAATCAATTTTATTTTTGTATAACCTTTATATCAAACTAGTTTTTTTTAAACCCGTGCCTTAAATGCACGTTATTCTTCTTTTTCAAGTAAATCGTAGATAAATAAAATAAAGAGGATAAAATAAGAAAAATCGGGTTATTAACAAATATACATCAGTATATCACTAATCATTATAGATTCTAAAAAATTCCTTATATATAATATTTGTTGTTTTATTAGTTGGTTTTGCATCTTTACCACATATCAATATCTTCAAATCAATACAATTTGTTGTTTTAGAAACTACTACATATAACTACATGCTTATGACTAAATATTGGTTTCCTCAAAAAAAGACATACATATAATTATTGATTTTGACACTTGTTAATTATTATTACATATGATACCAGCAATGACAATTATTTTCTCTGGAACTTGAAAGTCAATTTTACATCGGATGAAGTTTTATTATTTAAAAAAAAAAATTTGTAGACCTTTCTCCTAAAGGGTATGAAAAGTGATCGAACCTGAAACCACACCCCAACTCTACCATTGTGTCCCCTTAGGTAAGGTCTACATCGATGAAGTTAATGACAATTTTGTAATATAAACATTTTCTCCAACATTTATTTCTTTCAAAAAATGTGTTTCAACAATGTGATCCCCAAGATTTATGATGATTAGTCTTGTTTTGTTGCACAACCCTGCAGCATGGTCAATGTTTCTCAATAACATTACTGGAACACCAATTTTAACCGCTCTTATATTTTTGTTTTCTTGACTCCGAAACTATTATTTTTATTTTTATTACTATTTTTTATATTTAAAGAAAGAAAAATAGTTGAACATAATTAAAATAGAGGAGATGTTGGTGATGACAGAGAAAATAGGGAGGAGAAGATATGAGAGAGAAAAAGAGAAAATAAGGAGAAGATAAGAGAGAGAAAAAGTAGAATGATAACTCAAAAATCAATATTTCAAAAGTGAGATTTTGGAGGGATAAATTTATCCTTACCATATAAATTTAATGTTGTGGCACGGATTTCTTTACAAGTCATCCGTGTAATGACAAGGGTAATTGTGAAATCATCGAAATCATATATTTATTTGTCTAATTTGATGTTTGAATGAACAAGTGTCTTATGTGGGAAGTGTAAGCTTGTGTAGAATATAGGTTTTCTCTCGCGCAAGCCTGCAGAGGGGGGTGCAAATCATGATGCAGTTTAGTTTTCGGGATACCGTACTTATGTGCAAGCGCGTCTCGCGGACACGAATATCAGATCAAATTTTTCTGTACATACCAACCCACATTTTGTTAATTATTATTTTGTTTTTTTAACTCCAATATTTATAATAGATTTTATGTGCTGTTATTACCAGCTTTAATTAACGAGCGATATTATTTGCCTATTGATGATGAATTTATTTCATCATCAATGTAGTTTTTAATCGGTCTCGTTTTTCTCCTATAAATAGAGATGATCTCCACAATTGAAAGATACAGCTTCAGACAATCTCCATTTCTTCTCTGAAAATCGTTGAGCTTTTCCTTGACCTCCTATATATCTGTTTTGGTGATAGAGTCAGACACATATTTAGTTTGCCAGAAACCTTTGTACTAAAGGCCCCTCTGGTCTCTCCATTGTATCCTGGGAAACCAGACGTGTAGTAAAGCTTCCAAGCACGTACGGGAAGGGGTGAATCTGTTTTAAGGAAACTGTGCAAATTTTGTTTTACAAGTACACTTTAGAACTCTAAGTGTACAAGTAGACTTGAAATCTACCTATGGCTATGGTCTTAAAGACCACCAGTAGACTAATTATAGCTCTTTTTTTTCTCTTTGTTTTGTCCACAAAAAAAAGTCTTATTTTTAACGATGTTAATAATTACAGTGCAACATCAAGAAGAAACAAATCCATAATCAAACCCATAATAGACATCTGATGATGAAACAAACCCATTCTTACACAATTTTTTAGTTGGGTACCAATACCACTTACATACTTTTCTCTTCTTAACTGACTTAAGAATATATCTTCTCATTATATAATATTCTTACACAACTTCTTACATAAAAAAAATTAAATTTAACGCATCCCAATAAAAAAATTCATTTGCCATCCCCCCCTCCACCAAAACCTCACACATGTTTTTAGGAAAAGATACAAGCATGCAAAATTACAGTTTAAAATATTTATCTTATCAAATGAGACTATTATTTTAATTCTTTCTCCTTCCGTTTCAGGTATAGAGTCCATTATTTTATTTTTGGTTGTTTCACTTAAAAAATCTATTTTAAAAAATTAAGGTATAAAAATAACATATTTATAACGACACTTTTATTATTTTATTTTTACTTTTTGGTCATATTTTAATCATGTGCCGAATATACATGTGCATGAAAGGAAGACAAAATGTTAGGAAATATAGTTTTATTGGTATTTTTCCGTAAGATAGACGTCCCTCATCCGATCTACTATATTTTTGTAGATCAAATTATAAGAAAATGAAACTACATCTTATAAATTAGTATTATATTTAAGATAGTCTTATAAGAGCAGGGCCAATGGAAGATCTAAACCAAATTTAATCTTAATCTTTGCTTCCAATGGAGCATCTTAAAAAAGCAAGTATAAATCATCTATTGATTTGTGAGAAAAAAAAATCAGGAGATGAACCCAAATGGCTCCAACTCCTAGGTATTGCCTCCTTCCCCCTTTCCCACCCTTTCCATGTGTCAATAATTTATTGGTCATCATTTTATTTTTCTTCCTTGTTTTTTTGACAAATTTTCAGCTCAAAAAAAATAATTTTTTTTTCCTGAATTAAACTACACATTTTTACTTATAAATAGAGACTTTGTTTGTTTCATTTTATTGACTCAAATTATTAAAATTATAGTAAATAAATATTATTTTAATAATGACTATTTATATAATTTCGAAACTATTTATTTATGCAATATAAAATTTATTTGTTAGTATAAATTGAAAGAATATATTAAATTAATAGAGATAAAGATGATGTGGTAGATAAAGTTGTTGGAGATAAAGATGGTGGGGTATTTAAATATGTTGGATTTTGTGTCACCATTGGAAGGGTTTTTTTGTTTTAAATCAAATGAGTATCTAATTGATTAGTTTATTGATTTTTAATGGGTTGAGTTTGATTTTGGGTTTGATTTTTGGCTAACCATTGTACCTGCTCTAAGAGTTACTCTAACTATTACATCAATATTAATAATTTTTTCTTAATATATGTGTCCCATCAAATTGGACAATAAATTTTTTTTTAGAGTGATAGAACATTAACTATTAAGGGCAGAGAGTCCAGATTGGAACCCTGATATTCAGGTAAAAGGGGAGTAGAGGAGGGAGGTGGTCCTTCCTCGAATGGGTGGAAAAGGTACTACATGTTAAGCTCAGTGTCCCAATTACTAGTAATTTGTAGTAGTACTAAAAATGAAGTTGATGTATCATTGGAGCGTGGTGGTAATCATTAACCATAAGGTCCATAAACGCTTTACATCAATACATCAAATTCACTCCTTTTAAAATCATCACTTTTGTCAAAAGGATTTTAAAGAAAAGGACACTATTTTACAGTACAATTGAAGTGAGCAGTCCAATAGCCTTTAGACTACGAAACCTTTACTAATTTGATCACCCATTTGTCTATTTGATTAACATTCCTTCTATGACAGACTAGGGTTTCTTTTTCCTCTCTTTTTAAGAGTGGAGCTTGTTTTTTGCTAATTCATTGTAATTAAGTCTGATAATTGGCTTGGTCGGATTGGGTATGAGTTAAGTGGTGACAAATAACGGATGATAATTTGTTAGAATCGGCTTCGTCCGTTTTAACCCAGATTCCCCCCCCCCCCTCCTCCTAAAAAAATACTCCCTCCGTTCCTAAATTATTGTCCTGATTGACCCGACGTACAGATTAAGAAAAAACATTTGACTTAATTATTTATATTAGTTTAATGCGTAGTTTTCTTTAAAGCACATGTGTATGTGGCCCATTATTAAAGTAATGTGAAAAAGTAAGGGTAAAGCGGTAAAAGTGATGTTCTAAAAAGGTAAGTTTCAAAGTGGACAATTATTTTGGGACGGACGAAAAAGGAAAGGAGAACGAAAATTTAGGGACGGAGGGAGTATATATTTATGGAGTAAAAATTATCGTGTCAAAATGGATAACAGATTCGACTCGTTTTAACCCAACACGACCCAATATATTACTCACTCTGTTTTCAAAATATTGTTTACTTTGATCTGACACACTGTTTTAAAAAAATAATTGATTGTATTATAAGCAATTGTGAAATATGTGGTTTGTTTTAATGTGTTTGAGTATGTGACCATAATTAAAATAAGTAGAAAAAGTAAGGGTAAGTGATAAAAGTGTTTTTTTCCAAAAAAGAAAGTTTTGAAAGAAGACAATTATTTAAAAAGAGACGAAAAAAAAAAGATGAACGATAATTGGAAACAGGAGGGAGTAAAATTTTTGGGTTGAAATAGTGGGTCGGGTGCGAGTTTCATGTGGTAATTATCAGGCCTAACGGGAATAGATTAGTTGTTAACCGATTGTTTTAGCTTAATTATAGGTATAAGGTTTGAACTATGGCGTTAAACCTTGTTAGAGAGAGTTTTACCACTCTTGTAGTTCTACCTGGCATGAGGATTAAAAATTGTAATTTAATTAACATAGTCTTAAGAATATATTTTTACATTTTATGTACTTTAAGATCTAATGCACTAGGAAATGTCACTGTAGCAGAACCACTTTTCACCCTTCTATGAGACTTCGTTAATCAAGTCAACCTTGGAACACGTTAATTGTACAATCAGCAGTTTTTCGGTAAGACTGTCTTACGGATCTTAATTTATATACGGAGCTTCATTCTCTCACAACTCAACTCATCAACACATGATGAATCAGATAAATAAGATCCGTTTTACAAAAAATATCCGTAAAACCATATTAAATAAAATTTTTACCATTGTATATTACCGCAGTTCCTCATTTTGTTTTGACCACAAAACTACCTCCCTACAAGTTTCACTTTGCTCTTAATAATTCAATAAAAAAGATCTAATACACTAGGGTTTTTTTTTTGGTAATGCTAGGATCATTCTCATTTTACACTAAAATATGAGTACTTAATGATATGACATACTCTTATTGGTTGGATATTTTGTGGGTTCCAGCACTCCAGCCAATGCTATTGTGTCACATCACAAAATTCTTATATTTTAGTACAAAATAAGAGTGATCCAAATATTACCTTTTTTTTCCTTCTCTCTGTATAACTTCTTTTTTCTACTTTTTAATAATCAAAGGAAAACGTCACTACAGTTGAAACATTTTGTACCCACCTATAGGACTAAAATCACCTCTAGAACCCATCAACTACATCTCCCTAAAAGATCCAAGTAAAGCTGAAAATGTAGACATGTGAATTATATTTTATCACAATTCTTCATTTGATTTGGACCACTAAGTTACAGTCATGCTACGTGATAAAAAATAGGTTTTTATGTAAACTCGTTTTATGAATTTTAATGCGTAAGATAAAACTTTACTCTCTTACAACTCAATCCATCAATACATAATAAATCGAGTAAAAAGGATCCATCTTACAAAAAATATCCATAATACCATTTCACATAAATCACGGGAGGAACATAAATGTGTAGTACATCAAGACAAAATTGATTCAAAATATAAATTTAAAAACATAAGTTTATGTCATTTGTACTTGATGTCTAGTTTTATTTATTTATGCAAAACAGCAGCACCTTTTGAAATAAAACCCAACCTCCTAAATTGCACCCATCTTGACCCACCTGGCCCCTACCGACCCAAACCCTAAACCTTTGCCCCAATAATATGTCTTGGCCTTTAAAGCATTGGCCATCAGTGCTAAGTACTCATTCTGTTTCTTTTATTTAAAAAGTTCACATACTAAAATTGTAAATATATAAATATAATTACTTTTTTATTCTTGAAACTAATTATTATTTATAATTACGTCTTTAATTATAGATTTTACCTTTGTTTGAACAAGATATTGTTTTTATTAAATAAGAAAATATCTGTATAATATAAAATAATTATAAAATAAACCCATAAATTTTCTCGACCTTTAAATTGAACATTGTAAAGCTGAAAAGGTGAACATATGATGCAAGAGAACGTAGTTTAACATTATTACTCCCTTTGTTTCGAGCAAAAAGTTATTGTTTGAAAGTCAAACTTTTTAAAAAATGATATTTATAGTAGTTCATTAATAATAAAATGATACTTTTATGTGTTAGATTTTGAAAATGAACTCTTTAAGTGAAACAACTCAAATAAAATGATAAACTCATTACCCGAAACGGAGGAAGTATTATTTTGGTACATTTGGAAAGGAAAGCAACAAAAAAATAACAAAAACAAAACTCCTAGGGAGGCAACTCCCCTACTATCAATGCCTAATAAGACCATAAACAACAAAGATTATTTGAGGTGCTTAGTCAGATTTTTTTTGAGATTATTTGAAATAACAAAGGAGCTTAAAAAATGCTTAATAAGCAAAAAGTGGTTTGGGAGCTTTTTTAGCTCCTGTGCTTAGCACTAGTGGACTGAAATTTATTTTCCTCCTTTCCTGTTCTTAACCAATTTTGAGCCAGATTGGCATTATTTTTTTATTTTTTTTTCTTGATTTAAAGTACACATTTTTACCTATAAATAGAGACTTGATTTGTTTCATTTGAATATCAAAATAAATTTCTATGATTTTTTGAAGTTTCTAGCTATTTTATTTGTTGATATAAGTAAAATATTAAATTTATGGAGATAAAGATGGTGAGGTATATAAAAGTGTTAGAATTTATACATTATTGAAAAAGTATTTTTGTTTAAAAGCTAAAGTATGGAGCTTAATGATATTTTTATAATAAAAATAAAAAAAACATAAAGTTTAAGCTCCCAAATGGATGCTCTAACAAAATTCTATGGTCATCATTTGGCTATGACAATTGCACTAGATGTGAGTTTGATAAACTCCTATATTATTCAAATAGTTTGCACATACGTTTCTTTTCCCCCAATGTGTGTTGCATGGTGCATCTCATAGTTTAACATATGATAATCAAAAGCTTTGTTTTGATTTTTTTAAATTTTGGTTAGTCGCGTGTTGTGATCCAAAGGTCGTTTGTGTAAAAAAAAAATTATACCGTCAGTAGATGAAATTTTACTTCTAAAAAATAATCTCATTTCTAAGAAAGAATAAAATTATAGGGTAATCATTTTTATATTATTTTTGGTTTCCCAAGGTATTCGACGAAAGGCACAAAATAAATCACAGAGTCGGGTAGAACTACAAGGGTAGTAACTAGTACCTCTTTCCTTACCAAGTTTTAATGTGATTGTAGTGTAATGACTCAAACACTTACCTATGATTAAGGTAGAACAGCTCCCTAATAGCTGACCATGGTCGGCTCTGCCATAAGGAAAGTGAGACCATGACTTTGGGTCCCCTAAAAATACCCAATTTTTTGGGCCCCAAAGTCTCACAAAAATCCTACAAATTATTAAAAAAAATAAAATAAATGCTCAATTCTAATATCTAAAAAAGACTTAGGCTCCATTTGTTTCACGGAAAATAACTTTTGAAAAACGTTTTCCTTATTTTTCAGTATTTGGTAACTAGAGGAAAATATAGTCAACGTAAAAGCTTTTCCAAGTCAACAAAAAATGAAGCATTCTTTTCAGGAAAATGACTTACGGATTCATTTTTCAAATGTTCGAGCACCCCTTCGCCTCTTCAACAATTACACATATTTACAAACACACAATATTTTACTCAACAAATACATTGTTTAGAAATATAATTAGAGTTTGTGCACATTATTTATAAATTATAATTTAAATAAATACTCATTATGTCATAAAATTAGTGTCCACTATATTATTTAGTGATGTCCCAAATATTATCAATTTTCTTTTTTAAAATATTTTTTTATTATTACCAATTTTTTGTTTGTATTTGTGACATTGAAAAAAATGGACCTTATTGATTTGATACCATTAATGATAAATTAAGGATTACTAAAGGAAAATTACTTAAAGTTAAACATTATTTTATGTTCAATATGGACATTAGTATTAGAATATGTTTTTTGTATTTATTCATATATTGTTTTCCGTGTGTTTGCCAAACATCCGAAAATGTTTTTCGACATATTTTTAAAATATTTATCAATAGAAAAAAAATGACATACATAACCTTTGTTTCTTTAATTTTTAAAAAATTAGAAAAAAAATATGCTACAAAGGAAGGATTCCATTCGAAGTAATTGGCATTGAGCCCCCAATTTTACAGGATCGGCCCTGTAGCTGACCTACACGCTTGATGCTAATATAATTTTTTTAAGGTATAAACATGTAAATCTACAATTTTAAATAGTCACCAACGAGCTCTAGCTCAACTGGTACTGCTCACTTCTCTTAACGGAGAGATTGAGTGTTCGAGTCTCACTAGAGACACCCTGGACTTTACAACTCTCAGTAGAGACGTCGGGTGTTCAAGCATCTTCAGAGGCATCGTTGTTGTTAAAGCCTTATCCAAAGGCCCCATTTAGCTACTCACTTATCTTAACGGAGAGGTTGAGTATTCAAGCCCTACCAGAGGCACCCTGGGACTTAACTACTCTCAACCAAGAGGTCGGATGTTCAAAGCCTCACCAGAGGCACCATTTGTTCGAGCCACACCAAAGGCATCATATATATAATTGTAGCCTTTCAAGTCATTAAAAAAAATAATAATAATAAAAAAGGTCGTTGTTGTTAAAGCCTTATCCAAAGGCCCCATTTAGCTACTCACTTATCTTAACGGAAAGGTTGAGTATTCAAGCCCTACCAGAGGCACCCTGGGACTTAACTACTCTCAACCGAGAGGTCGGGTGTTCAAAGCCTCACCAGAGGTACCATTTGTTCGAGTCACACAAAAGACATCATATATATAATTGTAGCCTTTCAAGGCATTAAAAAAAATAATAATAATAATAAAGGGTTGAGGTACGGTCTATGTCCCCTCCAACCTTTAAAATAAAAAATAAAAAAAAATACAATTTTAAATAGTCTGACTTGTCAAATCAGATTATTTTTTTAAGACGGCGGACTTATATTTATTTCTTGATGAAGTCGTATAATCTAATTCATAATCTGAGATTACGTGTATAATTCATGTTCCTTTTATTTTTAGTTTTTTACCTACATTTTTGCCTCTTTTTCTTGGTAAAGATCCATATCAAATTTGTCAAAGTGATTTGCTTTAATTGAAAAAGTTGTGATGTCAAAGGCCACTACTTGTTACTTGTTAGAAAGGGTTTTTGCATGCATGCTGTATAAGCATGCAACATCTGATTTAATCTATTTCTTTTGGTTTAAATATTAAATATAAATGCATTGTGCTTTACTTTGCGTATTAATTTATCATAATGAAACATGAACTTTTGAGTTAGTGCAGTACTGCCACTCTTAGGACTGATCTTTTCCCCATTTCTCTCATACACATTTCCAGATCGCAGTTTATATGCAATGTCAAGAGCACAACTAGTTTTTTTTTTTTTTTTTTGGGATAGAAATAGGAGAATGAACAAAAAATACTTACATGAAAACAATCATAAATTCGATAGAATATCCCACCATCGATAGTACTGACCGGTGACTGATCCAAGAACTTTGTTCGGTGGTGTCACAATTTTTTTCAACGATTACTAGTGGCGTATCTAGGAGTTTTTTCTCCGTATGGATGAAGCATATCCATGCATTCTCTTCTTGGGGCGTAGGAAAAAAACTCTTTTAGAAAGAAAAAAGCATCAACAAAGAATAGAAAAATATATGAATGATGCTCACTATGGGATTTGATAGCAAGTTCTAGGGTATCCTTAATATCGCATTATCACACCATAAACCAACTCAACCAAGATAATTACAAATATATATAAGTAGTAAAAAAAATGCATATATTAAGTTGAGTGGTGTCGTGAGACACTGAGGAGTCACGTGAAACCGAGGAGGATATATAGATCTGCCCATGGTACTCACCATGTAGTCATTATATATACAATTACACGTGGCATACGAACAAAATGCATGTGTATGGTATTTTTTTTTCTAATTTTTTTGTTATATAAAATAATTTTAATAAGAGTTTTTTTCAAATATTTCAGGAATTTTTTTTTTTGAATTAGTATACAGTGCACACACAAATGTGTGTACCATTTTCTTTTTCTTTCTTAATTGAAGGTTTTTTTTTTTTGTTGAGGTAGCTAGTATATTTTTACTCAAGTGGAGTTGTATATATTACATGTCCAAAGTCTTGAATTTAATGGATCCATGGTCTTCTTGGAACTTGGAAGACAACCATTTTATCTTTTGCAACTTTGTTGTTTAAACTAGGGGTATAAGTGGTTCGATTCGATTAGGTTTAGGTCAAAATCGTAAATCGAACCACCCTTACTGATTCCAAAATTTCTCACACCGGACCGAATCGCGCGAAGTCTGGAATCGGACCGAACCGAACCACTCGATTCGATTTGGTTCGATTTTATGGTTTCAAATAATTTTATTTTAATCAACTTATACAAATAAAAAAGTAACATATTCACACTTCTAATTAAATATGGTTGTTTCAAACAAGCCTAAAAGACAAGAAGTAGCAGCACCAATAAACCAACAAGGATTTCAATGTTTAGTGTTTACTCTCTTCACATTTATTTGCAAATTACAAGTTATAAATAAATAAAAATGAAAACGTGGAAAAACAAACAGCAGTATTAACAAACAACAATAGCAAACATCAACAACAATAAACAAGAACAACAACAAACAATTAATAAAGTTAGAGAATATAAATATCAAAAAATAAATATCATATATGTATAACATAGAAATATATATTTTTAAAAGGTGGTTATATATTAAAAATCTCAAACCGAACCACTTGGTTTTTATTTTTTCAAACCAAAACCGAACCGTTTGAATTAAAAATCGAATCAAACCGTCCGATTCAATTCGATTAATCGATTTGGTGGTTCGAACTTACACACTAGTTTAAACCAAGTGGCATGTATCATATACTTTCTCTTATTTTATAAGGAGAATGTCTCATGTGAAATTAACTCGCGTATCATAATTCGGAAGAGAGTCAATCTATTTAGAGTTCAACCCACTAACACGATTTGTTAGGTATCTATTTGACTTGACAAACAAATTCTGAAACATTGGTCAACTTGATTATAAATTCGGGCATGTTAGGGCGTCCACAATAGCCCCTTTTTTGAAACCTCTAAAAGGCATTTTGGAGTTTTTTTTTCATACTTAAGCTCACAATGATTAATTTTTTTCATCATCTATCCCTAAAACAAGTTAAGCCCCCCTCTAAGTTTGGAGGGACCTTTAGTGGAATAGTGATCCACTTTCTCTCTCCAATTTTATTTCTTTTCCATTTTCTTTCTTTTTCTCCACCATTTGTGTAGTTATTATTAATTTAATAAGTTTTATTTGGTGCTAAAATTTTAAAAAAATCATTTCTTCAGTAGGAGTTAAGTTTAGATAATAA
Source organism: Codonopsis lanceolata (assembly GCA_013146195.2). Lineage (NCBI taxonomy): Eukaryota > Viridiplantae > Streptophyta > Magnoliopsida > Asterales > Campanulaceae > Codonopsis > Codonopsis lanceolata. The sequence continues at coordinate 166,277,670 of CM028378.1, forward strand.
TAATAAAAAATTTAAACATAAATTTTCACTTAAATTGACATTTATTTTGAGATAAAAGCAATTTTAAAAATTATTAAAACATATATTCTTTCCGTTTTTAAATAATCGTCCTCTTTGACCCGACACACCGTTTAAGAAAAATTAATTGACTGTATTACAAATATTGGTGTAATGTGTGGTTTCCTTTAATTATACTACATTTGTCTTCTTAAATTTTCCTACCGTTGCAAGCTACTGATATACATATATTCTTTTTTTACATTATTATCGTATTACATTATTATCGTAAACTTAATCAATTGATCAAATTGAAAGATGCTTATTTTTTAAAGTGAAATGTGTGTATTAATTACGAATTCTTTTCAACCAAAGGAAATCATTTATTTCGTGTTCGTAATCTATGAGAGGATAAAATAATAATAATAATAATTATTATTATTATAAACATAAATTGTCCCTTAAAATGACATATTTTTAGATTAAAGTAATCAAAATAATTTTAAAAAATAAAATATTTTTTTCCATAGAATATATAATATAAAATATAAATATTTCAATTCAATTGTGTTGGAAAAATATAAATAAAAAAAGATGAGAAATATGGTGGTAGTTAGGTTTGTTAGTTGTGATGAAAGAAATTTGAGGTTTTTAAAGGATTGTATAGAGGATGATTATTGGAGCGGAAATTTTTTTAAAGTGTTAAAAAGTGTAAAAGGAACAAAAACGAGGTAGCTAGAGGGTGATATAGGGTGGTATCAATAGAGATGCTCTTAGCTCCCACCACTCCTAAAGAATCTTGCATTTATAGCCTGTTAAAAAATCAATTTTTTATAATATATTTACCATTTTTCTCTTGATTTAATTCGTATATTTAGTTGAACATCTGATCGTAATTTTATCGGATAAAAAGAAAAGATAAACTCATTTTCACAAGTTTCGAGCACGTGTTCATATTTTTAGTGAAAAACCGTAAATGATGAGATTAACTTATTGAATATAAATAGAACTGATAATTATATTTGAACTCAAAACCCGTTAATCCAATTAATCTGACTTAAAAAATTTCATGAACCGAAACGGATCAACCCATTACCTATTTCAACCAGATTCATACCCAACTCGACCTACTCAATTCCCAGCCCTTCCTTAATGTTGTATATTCTTAATACAACTTCTTAACTGGGTCTCACTGCCACCTACATACTTTTCTCTTCTTACACACTTGAGAATAAATCTTCCCATTGTATAATCTTCTTACACAACTTCTTACACAAAAAATATTAAATTTAACATCATCTCAAATAAAATAAAACCCTCCCCCCCCCCACACACACATACACCCCCCCGACAGCCGCCCACTTCCTTTAAAAAATTCAGCCAAAAGCAACTTCTTATTTGGGAAGTTATTTTCGCTCTCTCTCCTACTTGGCACTTTAAATAGTGCTCCACCATTGTTTAATCTCACATTCTTAATAAGAAGTGGGATAAGAATTGAGTTTTTTTGGAACATTGGGGATGCTCTAAGAGCATCCCCAATGTCATATTCTTAGTCATTTTCTTACTAAGGCTCCGTTTGTTTCACGGAAAATGACTTACGGAAAACGTTTTCCTCATTTTCCGGTGTTTGGTAACCTTAGGAAAATGTAGTCAACGTAAAAGCTTTTCCGAGTCAACGGAAAATGAAGTTTTTTCGAAAATGACTTACTTGATTCATTTTCCGTAAGTCATTTTCCAAAAATTTGAGCATCTCTCCGCCCCCTTCCACAAGTACACATATTTACATACACGCACAATATTTCACTAAACAAATAAATTATTTAGAAATATAAATGGAGTTTGTGCACATTTTATAAATTATCATTTTAATAAATACTCACTATATCCTAAAATTAGTGTCAACTATATTATTTAGGGACGTCTCAAATATTTTTCATTTTTTTTAAAACGTTTTTTTTTCATATCAATTATCAATTTTTTTATTTGTATTTTTGAGATTGAAAAAAGATGAACCTTATTAATTTGACACGACTAATGATAAATTGAGGTTACTAATGGAAAATTACTTAAATCTTAACACTATATTATATTCAATATGAGCATTAATATTAGAATATATTTTTGTATTTATTCATATATTGTTTTCCGTAGCATTTTCCGTACGTTTGCCAAACACATGAAAATGTTTTCCGACATATTTTCAAAAGATTTACCAAACACCTGAAAACGAAATCTTTTCATTTTCCAGAAATCATTTTCCGGAAATCATTTTCTGGAAATCATTTTCCGTGAAACAAACGGAGCCTAAGAATTAGTATTTTCTCACCACTGTTACACTTCTTCCTATGCCAACTAGGAAAGATAATTTTTTTGCTTCCTAAATAGGAAGTTGTCATTTGGGGAGAGTGGAGGGCCGACTGTCCCTTCTTTTTGTTGGAAAGTGTGTGGGGGGGGTTGGGAAAGGTTTTGTATTTATGTAGGTTAGTATTAAATTTAATATTTTTTTTGTAAAAAGATGATATAATGAGAATATATATTTTTAAATAAATAAAAAGATAAAAATGTGTAAGTGGTAGTGGGAGCCAACTAAAAAGATGTATAAAAATTTATTGCATTTGACCACTTTTTAAGGGAAAAGGCCATATGACATATACTCTATAGAATCTATGTGGAAGGAAGGATCATTTGACCCAATAAATGATTATTCCAAACATCTGCACGTGAATGTCAATTATGGAAAATGGAAAAATAGGTTGACCAAAGATCTTCGGTCAGTCGTTTTCTTAAATAATCTCCCAAAATTATTACCGTATTATGTTGAACTTGATATACAAATTAAAAAAATTAACTTGATATACAAATTAAAAAAATTAACTTAATTATTAATATTGAACTTGATAAATGATAACAATGAGTTCCGTTGGGTTGGGCCGGCACTACCCGAATCCAATAGACCAAAGCTATTTTTAGGATGGGTCGGCTCAAAATTAATGGGTCTATCAAAATGCTAACCCGATTGGGTCTGTCTTAGGCTCATGAGCCCTGGGTCGGCCTGATCTGAAAAAAAAAATCAATCATAAAATTAAAAAATTTACAATTCAAAGTCTAAAAACATGTGATGAAAAGCCTAATATATGTAGCACCCGAAAAATATATTAATTCAATAAACGAAACACGACGTTATCAATAAAAATATAAAATAATGTTTGTCTTATAAGTTTCTTAATTATTAACCAAAAGGTTAGAAAATATCAATACAGTAGCACCTAATCCTGTAATATCAATTCATTGTTGGCTACTTTATATACAACTTTTGAATGAAAAAAAAGTAGGCACTAACAGTCTAGCAGAGTAGCAATAAGACTCAAATTTCCCTCATTAAGATTAACAACATTATGAGTCTGGGTTTTTTTGCAAGTAAAAAGAGAAAAGAAAGTCTTTTTATTATGAAAGAAAATAAAAATCAATAACTAAAATTGAATATAAATTATAAGAAATAATGACTAATAATTATGTATTAAATATATTTTTAAAATATATTTTTAAAAAAAATTGGATGGTCTGGGCCGGCCCGAAAATGCCCTGGGCTGAGCTTTTTGCCAGCTGTATTGCTGTTTAATTTCTTTTAAAGTCAGTATTTATGTGGCTCATAAAGTAGGTTAAAAAAAATAAGGGTAAAGTGGTAAGTTTGTTGTCCTAAAAAAGAAAGATTTAAACATAACAATTAATTTAAGACAGACGAAAAATGAAAACAGAACAATAATTTTGGGACTGATGGAGTATAAAATATTACTCCCTCTATTTTCAAATTATCTTCCTCATTTCATTTTTCGTCTCTTCTAAAATAATTGTCTTATTTCAAAACTTTTCTTTTTAATAAACATTTTTACCACTTTACCCTTACTTTTTTTTTACCTAATTTAATTATGACCACATGCTCAAAGGCATTCAAATAAACCACACATTTCACCAATATTATAATACAGTCAATTACTTTTTTTCAAACGGTATGTTGAGTCAAAGAGGACGATAATTTGAAAACAGATGGAGTATCTCGGTTCTAGACAAATAGACAACAATACTATTTTGAAATGTTTCACATAAAATGTACTTTCAAAAATTATGCTTACAATTTTCATAATCTTTTATATTTACTCTAATGACGTTAACATATTATTAATATATCAACTTAATTATTTGATTTTTGAAACGTAAACTCTTTTGGTAGAATGGAGAGACTAGTATACATAAATAGTTATTATTATTATTATTATTATTATTATTATTATTATTATTATTATTATTATTATTATTATTATTATCCATCCGTCTCAAAATTATTGTTTTGTTTAACCTAACACACAGATGAAGAAAAAAAAACAATTGAGTCGATCATTAATATTGGTAAAAAGTATAATTTTCCTTAAAATGCATGTAACTTATAATTAAAGTAGGAAGAAAAAATAAGAATACAATACTAAAATTGTTGTCTCAAAAAAAAAATCAAACAAGATAATTTTTAGATGAATGATAAAAAAAATGAAAGATAATAATTTTGAAACGGATGAAGTAATAATTAATTTCTTTACATATGCAAATCAAATATCAAATATTGGTTTGATTTAGTTTAAACTTTAGAGCTCTAACTAATAAACCATGAATCCTTAAAACCGTGGCTTGGCGCGGAGAAAAGGGCAGCAATTTAGGTTGAGGAAGTGGCGACGTGCGACCATAACTAATATGGGAAGCAGCTGTCTTTAATCATTCTTGACCCAAGGTACACTAGCTAACCTAATTATTCTTATATATATATATATATATATATATATATATATATATATATATATATATATATATATATATATATATATATATATATATGTATGTATAAAAGTTGTATTTTCATTTGACTATAATATAAAAATAAATTATTTCATAGAAGCGTTTGATTCGAACAAAGGAGCTTGGAAGAATAGACCATAGGATGGGTCTCATGTTTGGGTCATATGACACTTCAATATTGATTGACCAAGGGCGGATTCCAGGAAAAATCATTTTCAAGAAGAGGGGTATGATATGACCTTAGCCAGCCCTAAAAGTGTTTCTACAAGTTTAGGGGTTTACTTGATAAATGTGGAAATTGTTAAGAAACTTGGAGGGGTGAGAGTGCAATTTCAAAAAAAAAAGGTTAGCAAAAATTTAGACGCATTCCCCTGAAAAAGAGGCAATCGCGTCAAGGCTTAAAAGAGGAGCGCGTCCGTTGATGGTTGTAGGTGTGTGTTTTATTCAGGGTCGGCCCTACCATAAGCCAAATGAGGTCATGACCTTACTCCTTAGGCCCCCCAAAAAACCTAATTTTTTGGGTCCCAAAATCCCTATCTATGATTGAATTATTATTATTTTATTTTATAATACATTTTTTTCTTGATTTCTTCTATTTACCCTAGCTTATAGTTAATAGTTATAACTTATAACTTAAAGCTTATTAATTAATTATTAACTTGAATCATTTGCGGTTTGTCCCAATTTTTATGGTTTTTTCGTTTTTGACTTGTTGATATTTTGATAATTTACTTAATTTTTTTGGCATTTAAGTATTTGAATGAGTGACTTGTTGGTATTCTAATTGGAATTTGATTATTTGAAAATATACTATAATTCGAAAATAGAGAAATTGAGATTAATCATTAATTTATGTTAATGAGAAATTGTACATTTACTATAATTATATACTAAAAAAGAGAAATTGTACATGAAAAATTGTTTGTTTATTTTTTGCCAAAATACGGAAAACACCCTAAAGTTTCCACTCAATCCCAAAACGGTACACAACCTAAGGTTTGTGCCATAATCATACCTAACATTGCAAATTGTCTCATTTTGCACCCTAGCCCTAACGGGCGTTAGAAAATTAACAGAAAGTTAGCATGTGCATGTCACAAGCAGGGGTAATTTAATCCTTTTCATCAAAAAATAGGACGAGCCCTCTCTGGTTACCTGTTTTTGAGCTTACCTCCATATAGTATTTCTCGAGAGGTTTCACCTACTATGTACCAACGTTAAGGAAGACGCATCGTCCGTCCAATTGGCCTTAAGAAAATTGATAAAATGACATCCAGTGTCATCACTTAAGCAAAAATTAGACCATTATACACCTGTATTTGCAAATTGACATTTCGACACTATATTCCACTCTATTTAATTTGATCAATTTTCCCTAAAGGGGGGCGGGGAATGTGTTGCATTGTTCGGCTCTATCATCAACACAGTGAAGAAATGATTATTTCTTTTTATCATAATCAAAACCCTCACCCACCAACTCAAATCCCCTCCCTTCTCCAGTAATCCTCATTTCCGTGGAATAAATATCAAAACCCACCAACACCACTCAGTTCACAAACCAAAAGACTCAAAAATCAAATCATTAAATTGCTTAATTACTTTAGTCGTAGTTGGGATTTTGTTGAAGGGGTTATGACAAGGGTGGTAGAGTTCTTGGCAAGCAGAGGGAGGATCCGAGCTATGCCTTATCATCAACTGACCCAGTTTCAAACTTACCTTCGAACTCGCCAATAGAAGATAAAAAACGACGGTATGTTCTCCAAAGTATTATGTCTGTCCAAGCACAAGAAATATTACAAGGCTTTCGAGTAAAACAAAGTTAGATTTTCATGAAAAGAAAGTTACCTTTGCCCGTTGATTTGACCCATAAGAATTGGAAGGAACATACCTACAAGGGTGTGTCGTTCCGAATAGTATATGCAGACAGGGACTTGTGGGGTGAGAGTTGTGACGTTTTGATGAAAAGGGATGAGATTGTAGAGAATGTGAGTGTTGCAATTGCTTGAATTGTCGAGTTCCTTCTAAAGAATGGGTGTGTGTCAGTCTGTCAAATCTTTGCATTTGAAATGGGTGGCCGAGATAGTGACTACCCCTGCATGGGTGTGAGATGCACATGAATTAAAGAATTTTTTTTGATGAAAAGGACTAAATTATCCCTGCATGTGACATGCACATGCTAATATTCTGTTAGTTTTCTAATGTCTGTTAGGGCTAGGGTGCAAAATGAGATAATTTACAATGTCAGGTATAATTATGACACAAACCTTAGGTTGGGTACCGTTTTGGGATTGGGTGGAAACTTTAAGGTGTTTTTTTTTTTTTGTATTTTGACCTTTGTTTTTTGAGTGAAATGAAGTGTGTTTTTATTATTTTGTTTGATTGTTTCTTTAGTTATTCAAAAAAATATAAAAAAAATTGTTACAAAGGAAGGGCCCGTTAAAGATGATCGGCCTTAGGCCCCCGATTTCACAGGGCCGACCCTCGTTTTATTCTTTTCCTTTTGGTATTTTTACTGCTAGTAAAAACTTGCGTAATCCGTAAAAGAGAGCCCTAAAATGAAAAAAAAAAAAATTTTGAAGCCGTCAACCCATCAAAGAAGACCGCATGTTAGCTATCAAAGAAACAAGTAAAAATAAGAGAGAGAAATAGACTGAATAGGTAGGATTTGGGTCGAATCAATTGACCCGAACCCGAATCCACATTCAAAAAGGCGTGGATCTTAAGTAGACACAACATTAATTGCTTCGGTGCCCTCCAATTTCCAAATCTTACGCCAGGACCCTCCTTATTTTCAAGCTTTGTTGTCAAAATTCCATGATAGCCAGACTTTGCATTTTAGTACCAAATGAAATTAAAACTTTATTTATCTTCATTTTTAATGCAAAATATCACTTTGTGATCAAAAGTGACATAGTTAAAGGAAAAAGTGATATTTTTATGGGCAAAAGTGACACCTTTTTAAGTGAAAAAAAAAAGTATTCCTTATGTTTTCAAATTATCGTTCATTTTTCGTCAGTTCTAAAGTAATTGTCATTTTTCAAAATTTTCCTTTAAGGAAAATACTTTTAACACTTTTTCCTTACTTTTTCTACCTACTTTAATTATTACCACATGCTTAACAATATTAAAAGAAATTTATAATACAGTCAATTATTTTTTCTTAAACGATGTGTAGGGTCAAAGAGGGTGATAATTTCAAAGCAGAGGGAGTAATAATTCTTGATTAATGTTTTCGCATTGAAGTTTTTTGTTTTATGTTATTCATCTTTGTTTAAATATATGTTTTTTCATCTATAAACTATATGTGCATCGCACGAGTGAAATACTAGTTTTAAGACCAAAAGTGTTACTTTTAATGTTAAAAAATGATACATTTAATGCTAAAATTTGACACTTTTAAGGCCAACGGTGGCCTTTTTTATTTACAATATAAAATAACACTTCTAGGGCTAAAAGTGACACTTTTAATTACAGAAAGTGATACTTTTAACGCTAAAAAGTGATACTTTTAATACTAAAAAGTGACATTTAATTCTATAAAGTGATACTTTAATGCCAAAAATGATGGTTTTCATTTATAATGCAAAGTGACCCTTTTCAAAACAAAAGTGCCAAAAAGTGACATTTTTTAAAGGAAAATGATAATAATTTTCATTAAAAATGTAAAGTGACACTTTTAGGGTCAAAAGTTATACATTTTCTAATAAAAAGTGACACATTTAATACTAATAAAAAGTGACACTCTTCATTTATAAGCGTGAGGGTTGACGTTGTAATTTCCAAAAGCTAAGGGGTTGCATTGACATTTCATAATTTTAACTCATTTAACATGTATAGATCCGTATCACAGATTAAGATTCGTAAGATTGTCTTAGAGGAGACATACTCTAATTTACTGTTTGGGTATTTTTAGAGTTTTTATTTCCTTTTAATTAGAATTTTTTATATAAGTGTAGGTTTAAAACTTTCATTTTATTTAGATTTATTTTCCTACAAGATTTAGAATTTATTTTGTAAGCCTATATAAAGACATCTTTAAACATTGTTTTATGGTAGAGTTGACTAATTAATAAAATTGAGTTGATTTTCTGGATTGAAAATTGTGTTCGTCTTTAAGTGTCTTGGATTGGAGGCTCAAATTGCAAATGTCATTGATTCGTTGTTTGTGATTGAATTCGACTTATCAGTTGGAGAGTTCCCGATTTTTTCTCCCGATTTTGCGTCATCTTCATCTTATCCTAAAATCTTTTGTCAAAACAATCCTAATTACGGTAATTTCTTTCTTTGTCAAAACAATCTTTTAATTTTACGGTAATTTCTTTCTATCTTTTAATTTTGTGCTATTATCGTTCTAGTTGTCAACCATAATTCCACTAGGGTTCTTGTTCAAAAAAAATTGTTAAGTTTGTTTGATTCCTTCTCTTTGTTTTCTAAACGTTGGGTCATAAACCCTAGTTTAACTTTCAATTTAGTAAAGAAAAACTGTCTTATTGTTTTGTTTTGATTTCTTCTACTTGTTCTAAACTTGAGTCATCAATCATTGTTTAGTTGTTTTGTCCATTCAATTTTGAAATCCTAATTGTTTTAGGATTTGTTATTTAAAAAATGAGGAGATATTTTTTTTATTTGGCCGAAAATTTAGCCTCACCATGGCCGACGGGAATCTAGTCAAAGTCGAACATGTCGATCCTACACAACTATTTGAGGATATATATACTAAGTATACTAAGTATCATACAGTGGCTAGTAGGAGAATAATTGGCATGCCTGTCGTTACTAACTGGGAAAAGATGAAGCGTTATCAATTTGTTCCTAGCCACTATTATAGGGGAGTTTTTTATAAATTGCAAAGATTGACACAAGGATCGAAGATTGTTGAAAACTACCATAAATAGATCGAGATGTTGATTGCTAGGGCTAATTCGGAGGAAGATTGTAAGATCCCGATTCCCGGTTAGCTTGAATTGCGTGCAATGCTCGCATCTCTTCTTCGGTTGATCGCTTGTTTGGTTGTGAGAGAGTCTAAATGTGTATGAGAGACCACATTAAGACTAAAACACTTTTAGGAGATGTCATTTAGTGGTTGACTTGTTAAAGTCAAAAGTCGTAACCCGACGATAGTCGAAATGCGACGCGATTGAGAGTTTATGCGGGTTTTGTGTTTCTGACCTCGATTTGGTCCCAGATCTTTACATGATGATTAAATATCATGTTTAGATGTGTTAGACTTCTAATTGGATGCATTCCATAAGTCTCGTGAAGTTTTGACGCCTCGAGAATAGCAATTCTCCTTTTCGCGTAGTTTGAGATTGAGCCGGGCGAACGCCTCATCTTTGGGAGCCTATCTCCCCTATCGTTGTTCATCATCGAGAGGCATTTAGGCCTATTTTGTAGCCCTAATAAGTGTTTACAATCATGGGTTATTACCCGTCGGTTTGTGGTTTCATTCGACGTTTAGATAGCAAGTTGTTACGTCTTGCGTCGGTTTTGCCCCTGTTGTTTCGGTGTTGTTTTCGAGTCCGGACCTGCTTTAAAATTGGTTTGAGACTTGGATGGACTAGTTTAATGTTTGAGGACTTTAAGGGTTCAATTGTGAGCCATTTCGAAGCATTTAGACTCGAGAACGCACGCGGGAGAGGCCGGGATCGAGCAAGGATTGAACAAAACCCTAATTGCTGAAATAGGGGGTGATGCGGTCGCATCACCCATGCTCCAAGCGACCGCAAAGTGTTTTCCGAAAGTCGGATTTTGTCCCCGCTTGTGTGTCTGTCCAGAATGTTTGACCAATTAACCCATTTTTAAGCCACACCTTGACCCAATTACTTAACCTAAACTAATCCTAACATATATTAGGAGATTTAGGAGTTGATTAGTGGGGTAATTAGTGAGTTAATCCCCATATAAAACCCATGAATGAAGCCGCTTCTTCATTCGGCCAAGGCGTGACTTCCCTCTCTCTCTTCTTGCAATTTCTGGGAGCACTCAAGGGGCTTGAGAGAGAGCTTGAAGAGGAGATTCGTGGGTCTTGAAGGGCTGAGCTTGGAGGCCATTAATGGAGTCTTCTTCTTCCCCATTTCATCTTCAAGGTTGAAGAAAGAGTTGAGGAGGAACATCATCTCTAGGGCACGAATTTTCACCATTGTTAGGGCTAAGCTTTGGTAAGTTTCTACCTTTCTTCTCCTTCTTTTTAGGCTCCATTGACCCTAGGGAATCAACCATGTGTGCTATTTGGGTCAATGGAAGCCATTGTTAGGGTTTCTAGAAATGTATGAACCCTAGGATTTCAAGTTTATGTTAGAGCTTGATTGGCCTATGTGAGACCATGTCTATGTGAAATTCATGTTCTAAATTGCCTATTGAACTTGATTATGTTGATTTTTCATGAAGATTGATGTTAGTTGGTTGAGATGCTTGGAGGGTGATTTGCCCTAATTTGGTTTTAGCTTGCAATCTAATGATGTTAGCTTGATTAATATGTTTTACAAGCTTAATAGAACATATTGAATCATGTTGTGAATTTTAATCATGAATTGAATGTTATGATTGGTATGATGACTTGGATGATATTATGCACAAGATGGCTAAATTATTCTAAGTTTCATTGTTAATTAGTTTGTTGGGTTTATATGAGTATATTGAACATTGGGATTGTGGTTTTGGGCGATAGTTATGAACATAGGGGGTTGATGAAGCCTAAGCTTCTAATCCTTGAATTTTCGGAAAACTTAGATTGAACTCAACGGAGTTAACCTTTGGGTTAGTATGAATCCTAGGAACTATAATTTTAAGTCCTACGGAATTTTGGGTAGAATTCATGGAGGTCGAGCCTCCAAGAAGTTTTGAAGTGTGTGAAGCACACTTGACTATAAGAGCTTATATGATTCTCGGCTATGATGTTTATGCTAGTTGTGGATGAATTGCATGACTAGTTTGATAGTAGAGTGTTTACCTACTTGTTTTGAGCATATGAGTATATATTACTTGTGCTTGGGTTTTAAGTCCAAGGCGGTCTTTGGTTGAGTTTTGGTGGGGACGATACATCGTCTTCACGAATTATGGGATTCGTGATCGCGATGTATCGCCGTGCCGGGTTTGCACACACCCCTCCATCGATGGCCACGGTGGGGAAGTAGTTTATCTTAGTTGTAGTAATACACATGACTTTGATAACTATGGAACTCGAGCGGAGACTGTCTCGGGGACGTCGATATCTACGAGAGGGATATCGAGGGCACATAAAGGTTTTGCACGTGTTTTTGCAGGAGCGACACGCGCGGAGGAATTTGGGTAATGGTATCATATCCCTTATACATGAATTGTTTCACAAGTGCTTAAGTGAATAACGTGCTTGGTGAATTGGATATGATATGATGTTTGTTTTGGTTTCTTACATGTTATACTTAATAGATAACATATTGATTAATGTTGTTAAGCATATATGCTATCACATGAATATTATTGGAATGTGGTTTTATGCCAAAGGTGTAAATCATTATTGTCAAAGTTTGTATGCCTTGACATGAATATTATGGGAAGACTATGTTATAATAATAACATAAATTACTGTTGTTAAGCTAATACGCTTTATCATGAATATCATTCGGATATGGCACTATGTTAAAAGCAGGAATTATTGTTGTTAAGTTTATATACTTAGACATGTAAGTCATTGGAAGGTTATGTTGTACCGATAACATGAGTTATGATCGTTGAGCATAAAATGCCTTGATATGGATTTTTGAGAGATGTTATACTATAATGATAACATGGTTATTTAATGTTGAGCATGGATGCCATAGTATGACTTTATATAAGGTTATTTCATGACGATAGCATGATGTGATTTATGATTGAGCATTATGCCATGATAGGAAGTTACGGTTAGTAACTTACTAAGTCTTTGTGACTTACTTTTATTTGTTGGTTGTTTTCCCTAGATCCGAGCCGAGCGTGCGGATCCAAGTAAATCAAGAAGATTGCGTTGACGAAGTATTATCTCTGGCAAGGTTGCTACTTAGATAGTTTATTTGTTTTTGGTGAGGTCGTTGGGAAAGATGAAGTTATGTAAACTTCATGTTGGGGTAGTAACCTAAATGTGAATTGTGTCATTTGTAATTATGTTGTTTAGCTTATTCTTTTGGTAGCCGACAAGTAGAAGTCGTGCTGGATGTTTATTTATGGTTATATCTCCATATGTTTTCTGGTTGTTAGTACTTATAAATGTTAGTACTCGTGATGTTGGTAGCCGACTGGTTTTGGTCGCGCTTGGTTAATTGGTGATTATGTTAGCATGTTAAATTGCTAGTTAAATATTATGTTTGTACTCCGGCATGTTTTTTTAGCCGTTGAGTTGTTAGACTAGAGTCTTAGACTTAGTGTAATGTTGGGTTCCGACCGTAGTTTCGCCGATAACTTGGTTTATTTTATGCTTATTATTGAATTGCATAACAGGGAGTTTGTTCTACGTGCCCAATGTTGCGGCACGCGAGTCGAATTTTTGGACCGAGAGATTTATCATCTCTTTGGTTGTTTTAGTTTGAGCTTGTTAGCTCGGGCGCCACTGTTTTATTTCATTTGCTTCCGCATGTGTTTTAAGTTGTCGGTGTATCGCCGTTATGGCCCTACCCATTAATTGCTACTTGTTTGTTGTTATTTGTTTTCTTGGCGGCACGACCTTGGGATTTCGTCTTGGGATCCGGGTCGGGTCGTCACAAAGATTATAAAACAACAATGGTTAGATTTCTTGCGGGTTTGAATTCCACTATTGCATATGTTGATTTACACTAATATGATGATTTGGGTGAGATGTACACATGACAGTCAGGATAGAGCAACAACAAAAAGACGGTACCTCTCATCTAAGTAGTTCAACTCAAGTGCAATAACAAGATAATGTGATAACCAAAATTGAGCCCGAAATGAATGTAACTACAACTTCCCAAGAGCCCCAAGGGAAATATGAAAGTGTGAAGTTAAAATATAAGGAAGTGCAGTGCTTTAAGTGCAAAGGACGTAGACACATTGCAAGCTAGTGAGTGTGCAAACCGACGGGTTATGGTGGTACGTGGAAATGAAGTGGTAGAAGATGAATATGGAGACACTATTGACGAGGGGGATCGAACTTGCATTTTTAGAGGCTTGTATCTCATCGGGTTTTGAGTATGCACGTTAAGAAGGAAGAAAAAGGTCAACGTGATAACCTGTTTCACACACGGTGTCGTATCAAGAACAAGGTTGTAGTGTGATCATTGATGGAGGGAGTTGTACCAACGTTGCTAATGTTCTTATAAGTCCAGTAGGCAACAAACAAGGCTAGAGGGAGGGGGTGAATAGCCTTTTAAAACTTTGAGGGTTGATTTGTAAATCTTGTAAAGTTTGCAGCGGAAAATTTGTTTTGTTAGTCAGCTGATATTGGTCAGCTGGCTGATACTTTCAAAATCACTTATACTAAAGAAAGTTGGTCAGCTGGCTGACACAACAATTTTTAAAAGAGGTTGGTTTTTAACGAAGATCGCTGTATACTAAGAAGAATCTGAAGAACAATCTATCTGAACAACTAAGCAAACAATTGTTAGTAACTGGTTGACACTTAATCAGTTGTAAAATTTCTTAAGTGTTATGTCAGTTTGCAAGAGTGTAAATACTGGCTGACAAATCAGCTGAAGTGGTTCACAGTTAAACTGCTACGTCCACTACCAAGTTGGTCAGACTTGGATTTTTGAAGTGCACTAATTTTATTAAAAATCTATTTGATCTCTAATGGATCAGTATACAACAAAAGACCGGTGTTTGTGGAGAATGATTGAGAAACAATCAGACTCGTGAGACAAACTGACTGATTTCAAAATGATTTAAAAAGGGATCACTCAGTGTTTGCCTAAACAATAACTAGAAAGAATTATACAAGAAAGATTATCTAGCTATGGTTTTTAAGAAGACTAAAACGCAGAGAATTTCTTGAAAGTATGAGGCTTCAGACTTCTATATCTTAAAAAATGCTTCCAGTGGGTATTTATAGATGAACTTCAAGAGTAACCCGTTAGGAACACATTTTGAATTTGAAAATGTGTTTGGCAGATACAAGATCACGAAAGATCCTGGGAAAGAATATTTTGCAGAATATCTACCAAAAACATAAAGTAAGAAAGTGTCAGTACAAGTATTAGTTCAATCAAATAAGGAAAGCAAACTGACATTAAAATCGTTATGGTCAGATGAAATGAATAACTGACAAATAATTGCAAGCTGACCAAAATAATTTTAAGTTCTTGGCTAATAATAAAGTGGAATGATTTTAAGCAAATTTAATTTTATGCAAGATTCAACAGTTCTCATAGTGGGAAAGTTGGGTTTGTCAACATCAAGACATCCACAACCTTACAAGCTTCAAAGGTTGAATGATTGTGATGAAATGAAGTGGAGAAACAAGTGATTGTGACATTTCAGATAGGAGCTTACGAGGATGCGATCTTATTTGATCTGGTTTCTTTAATCAAAGTCCAATCACACTCATTCGATTTACGCCAAGCCAAGTATATGAATACCAAAGAAGAATGCTAGTTGAGAGTAAAGGTAAACAAGTGTTACTTGTCATGATTTTGAGGAACTTGACAAAAATGAGGTGTTTGATCGGGACAAAAGAGCTTGAAAGAATGAAGTGTGGTATGGGTCTCATGTACGGGTTAAAGGACACTTCAATGATCGACCAAAAGAGGATTTGAGGACAAATCTTTTTCGAGGCAAGGGGTATGATATGACCTTAACCTACCCTAGAAAGTGTTTTGAATAGTTCAAGGGTCTACTTGACAAAGGTGGAAGTTGTTTAGAAACTTGGATGGGTGATGGGCCAGAGTTCAGCTTCAGCAAAGATAGGCAAAATTTAGACGCATTCCCCCGTAAAAGAGGCGCTCGCTCGCATAAAGGCTTAAAAGGCGACCGCTGTTGATGGTTGTTGGTGTGTTTTATTGTTTTCATTTTGGTATTTTACTGTTTATGTATTTTTAGAGTTTTTTTTTTCTTTTTAATAATTTAATTATGTTTCTTTTTTTATAAGTTTAGGTTTAAAAATTCCATTTTATTTAGATTTCTTTTCCTACAAGATTTAAGATTTATTTTGTAAGCTTATACAAATGCATCTTTAAACATTGTTTTAGGGTAGAGTTGATTGATTAATAAAATTGAGTTGAGAAAATAGTGCTCTTCTTTGTGTATTCTAGATCGGAAGCTTGGATCACAAACATCGTGAATTTGTTCTTTGTGATTGAATTCAAGTTATCAGTTGGAGATTCATTCCAACCGTGGCATTATTCATAATTCCAAATTCACTTCATCTCGAGGGCGTTAGATTACGAAGTCATTCATCCTAAAAGCTTATTTAATAGATATTGGGTTCTCATCATTGACCGAATAAAATAACAAGAATGCGTGTAACGCTAAATCTAATGCAAATACGTAATCCGTAATTCACAAAAAGTACAACAACAAATATATACGTCAAATTTTTATTTGAAAACCAATCAATTTAACTATCAAAATAGGGTAGTTATTTAGGAACTAAGTACTTGTTTGGTAGTCGGACAAGGATAAGCAATATTATTAATCTCAGTATTATTAGTGCCCTCGTTATTAATCCTCAGTTGTATATCGGGGATAATTTTGAGATTACAAATGTTAATCCCAAATTTTTTTTAGTGAGCACGTTAATAATACCACCCTTCCCCTTGATATTAATAGTGAGTGGATAATGACTTTATCCGGATAACTCGTGTTATTAGTCCCGACCACCTATTACATACCAAACATCAGGAAACTCAGCTTATTAATCATATCTGGCCTTAATCCTGGCTACCAAACGACACCTAACAGTATTATTATTATTATTATTATTATTATTATTATTATTATTATTATTATTATTATTATTATTATTTTGAAAAGAAAAACAAAAATGTCTCTGTCAAAGAAGAGGATTCTGATCTTGAATTGCAACAACTTTTAAGGTAGGGTCTTCTCCACTTCTTCTTCTGTTTTTTGTCATTCTTTCTTTATTTTTGTTAAAGAAAAATGAGGGTTGGGTAGGGAAGAGACAGCTGGGGAAAATGACTGATATCCCCCAACGAAGTGTCCTCTAAGTTTCCATTAGCAGCTAAGCTAGTTTAGTCCACAAACGGGATGCCATCTTTACCCTACCTCCTCACGTGGGAATATATATATGAGTAAGAGTATTTAGAAAGTGTATATTAGTCAACCTACAAAATAATATATGTACATAATTCTAAACAAAAACGCTAGGTTTATTACTACTTCTATCATTATTGTTATCACAAAGTCTTAGTGAAGGATAAAATTGTCTTTTACTAAAACATATTTGGTCTTTACTGCGGCTTAGTGATAACAATAGTGGTAGTATTAGTGGTAAACCTATCATTTTTGAATTACAAAATGATATTTATTTTGAGATCCGAAGAGTTAAATGCAATAAAATTAGAAATATTTTTTTTGTGAGGATCCATTTCTTGTGATTATTACTTGCTCCCTCTGTTTTGTGTAAAGAGTCAACTATTTAATTTTGAGATATTTCATTTAAAAAGTCTATTTTCAAAAATTAAGGGATAAAAATGTTAATTTATTACTAATAGATTAGTAAAAATGTTATTTTCTTATAAAATTTGACTTTCAAATATAGACTCTTTGTGCAGAACAGAAAGAGTATTTATTTTACAAAAATATCCATTCAATTCTAGTAATAAATTATGGAATAATTACAAAATCAAGGGGCTCACCTCTCTTCCGTTTCTTAACCGTGGGCTTGTGGCTTTTCCCATAGCATGCATTTCAATATCTAATAGGAATAATTGTGGGTTGATACCTTTCGGAGAAAAAAATGTAACCATTCATTTATCCTTCGTTTTTAATCGTAAAAGTGTTTTTTCATTAATTTTTTCTTAAAATACCCACCTGCTACTTTGTTTGTCTTCCACGTTCATTTTACCCACACTTTCGTACTCTGTCTTCATTCTCTCTCTTCTTCTCCCTCATCTTCTAAGATCTGTTGTCATTTCAAAAGCTGCTCAAAGAAAAACACATCGAAGGAACAAAGTCTGCTAGAAATATAATTTTGAATTTTTGAATTTTGAGTTTTGAGTTTTGAGGAAACTCAAATGATTAAACTCATCCAAAAAAGTCACAATTCCATGTATATTACCGTAACATGTTGAGGGTTCTAAAAGTTTTAGGAAGAAAATGGAGATTAAGGGTGTTAGTTGTCAGTTTTAAAACTAATGCACTAGTAGAAATAAAAAAGTTGAGGAAGAATCCGTCGGCATAGCATAACTTTTGATGCCCAGATTTGAGCTGGATTTTTGCATTTCGATGTCCAAATTTTGACAAATTTCAATGAAGGATTGCGATGCCCAATGCTTTCATTCTGATGCTCAAATTTGGGCTGTGGCTTTTGAATTTTGATGCCCAAATTTTGACAGATTTTAATTAAGCATTGTGATTCCCAATGTTTTCATTTCAATGCCAAAAATTTGAGCAGTGACTTTTGATTATCGATGTCCAAATTTTGACAGATTCAATTGTGCATTGCGATACCCAATATTTTTTTATTCTGATGCCCAAATTTGGGCAGTGACTTTTGAATTCCGATGCCTAAATTTTTAAAGATTCAATTGTGCAATGCGATACCTAAATTTGGACAGTGTCTTTTGAATTTTGATGGCCAAATTTTCATAGCTTCAATTGTGCATTTCGATGTCCAATGTTTTCATTCCAATGCCCAAATTTGGACAGTGGCTTTGTCCACGCAGACCTTTCGTTCATGAAGGGTATCTTTATCATTTTATCCCAAAAATATACTTCAACAGTTAAAAACAAATACTCCCTCCGTCCCTAAATTATCGTCATCCTTTCCTTTTTCGTCCGTCCCAAAATAATTATCCACTTTGAAACTTACCTTTTTAGAACATCTCTTTTACCACTTTACCCTTACTTTTTCACCCTACTTTTATTATGAGCCACATATACATGGGCTTTAAAGGAAACTACACATTAAACCAATATTAATAATCCAGTCAAATAGGTTTTCTTAAACGGTGCGCCGGGTCAACCAGGACAATAAATCAGGGACGGAGGGAGTATATGATACTTTTCCAGTTATAATATCATCACAGAGGACTGACCTGATTATCACCCTCACTAATAATGCTCTCAAGCAAGGCCCATAGATGTGAAAAGGAAGGGATGTGAGCTCCTTGATTTTGTAATTATTCCTAAATAGTATAGTAGACTATTTGTCTAAAACGGAGAGAGTATTTCAAAGTGCGTCTGGTTTGAAAAGTGGATTGAGAATAAATGGCCTCCATATTTGAACTCGTTCATAAAAAGAAATAACAATTGTTATGTGAATGTGATCATTATAATGTCGATTTCTTCCTTTTTCTCCTTTTACGGACTAATTTAAGCATATGTTTTATTAATATTTCAGTTTGTTTCTTTTAAAAGCATAATTTTAGCTTTTACATTGAATTTTAAAAAGAAAAAAAATGAGA
Source organism: Codonopsis lanceolata (assembly GCA_013146195.2). Lineage (NCBI taxonomy): Eukaryota > Viridiplantae > Streptophyta > Magnoliopsida > Asterales > Campanulaceae > Codonopsis > Codonopsis lanceolata. The sequence goes on from CM028378.1 coordinate 166,297,061, forward strand.
ATTCTTAATTATAACACTCCATTTCGTGTGATTAATTTTAATATCGAGCTCAAATTATGTATGTACATCTCCATATTTCAAAATGATTCTTACAAATGCATGTATATTTATTTGACATAATTCATGATAAAAAAGACTTGAAATAAGTGATTCTAAGAAACTAAATCGCAGATTAATTATTACTATATGATTGGCAAGTATGCAGTTCTACAATTAATATAATATTGATATAAAATGTTGGAATTCTTAACTTTACTTGTAGATTATGCCTTTTAGAGCATCTTCATTCATTATAATTTTTTTCTTAAATTCTTAGTTGATCTCACTAGCACCTATACATTTTAAAAATTTCTTAATCTAAAAAATAATTTTCCCAAAAGTTTTCATTTTTCCTCCATTCATACATACGTCCCACTACCAAATCATCCACTTTAGTTATAGTAATATTTTTTTTATTTTTTTACTTTGCAAATAAATTAACTAATACATATATTATTTTATAAATAAATTAATTCATTTATAATTTTAATTGTACCATTAAATATTACAAATAAATTTTAAAATAAATATATTAATTTATAATTTTCATTAAAATATTGCATATTAAACAAAGATCTCATACGAATAACAAATACTTCCCAATAGTTGGAAAAGTTTGAAAATTTTGGAAATTGTATGCACCTTGAAAATGCTGAAAATTTGGATGGTTTGAAAAATTTGGTGGGTATTAGGGGGGTTGACGAAAACTGAGAAAATTAAACATTCTCAGCAATACGAGAATTTTGGGAATTTTGATTTTTTACAACATTTAAATAATTCAATAAATTCCTAAAATAATTACCATGATTTTCATCTATTTGGGGAAAATATCAAAAGAAGTGAGGATATAGAAATTGATGAAATAGAAAAAATAAAATTATAGAGAGAATTACGAGTAAAATTTTAAAAGAAAGAATTGAGAAAAATAGGAGAAAATGAGCACTATTTATATGAGAGAAAATATTACCATTTTGAAAGCTACATTACCGTTTTTTAACGGCCGAACTTAAAAAAAACTGAACAAAAACGCAAAGGCACAACAAAACAAATGGATTTAAAAAAGAAAACAAAAGAAACACAACGGTAACAATTCAAAAACCGGAAAAAAAAAGAAGGAATAAGCAAAGTGGCCGATAGAGTGGCCCACCTTGACAGAGCTTCTCACACCCTCCACTCGCATGTGTGTCGCACGCGCTCTAGCCAAGCCTTGCGGTGCCGTCCACTCTCTCCCATATGGTTCTCTCTCTCTTCCCTTCTCCGATTATTAATTGGTCTTCTGTAAAAATTTGGGAAGAAAATTCTTGATTAAGAATCATTCCCATTGGTTACCAATTCTTATCCCAAATAGGAATTGGGCGGAGAACAACCAATGTGGAATAGTTAAACTTGACAATTGGGTAAATTGAGTCGCATACGAGTTGTGTTAAGATGTGAAATAGGTCGAACATATTGAAATCCATTAGAAGCTTAATATCAAACATGGCGAAATGAGTTGGTTATAACGGCTAACGGATTAAACCAGGTCGACCCGTTTTATCCCGGATGGATCCCCCCAAATATCCATTAATTTATAGAGTAAAAACTATCGTCAAAATGGGTAACGAGTTCGACACCCTTTAACCTGACTCGGCATGGTAATATTTTTTGGTTGAAACGGGTTATCGATTTTGACCAAAAAATATTAACGAGTTGGGTTGAGTCAGATAATTTTCAGGTTGAGTCAGGTGAGTTAACGAGTTCCGTTTGTGATTGACATGCCTAATATTTTTTACACTAGATTTTGTGTCCGTGCATATGACACCATGTCAGTATTCAAATAAATCAATATATGTTTAAATTTTGTAACTGTCAGATCAATATACATTACAAAAAAAAAACACATTTTAACAGCTGCAAAATTTATGACTCGTCATGTACAAATAGAATCACTTCTATATATATATATATATATATATATATATATATATATATATATATATATATATATATATAAAGTCTAGGTAGTCTAAAAATAGTAATTTTTCGTCAAAATTTGCATCCCTAAAATAGTAACCACTATTTATAACAAATATTTAATGAATCCTATGATTAAATAATATAAATTCAAATACTTATAACTCCTTGAAATTAGAGCCTAGAAACTAGAGTCACCGTATTTATTGTTTTGTTATCCAAACACAACCTTTTATACATACAACCGTTAGTTTTTCACTGTTGCCAAATAAACTTCAGAAAAATCATGGATGACTTTGCACTAGAAATTTCACTGAAGTGAATCACAAATACTCACAATTAATTCTAACTGAATGACTAATCTGTAAATATATATATATATATATATATATATATATATATATATATATATATATATATATATATATATATATATATATGATTTTATTTATGAATTTTTTTGTCTACTTCACAAGATTAAAAGTTATTAAAACAAATACTTCCAATGAAATCATAAAAACTCACAACTCATTATAACTAAATGAAATATATGAATATTTTTTTGTCTATTTCATCGGATCAAAGTTCTTAAAAGAAATATTATGAGCAAAATTACAAATACTCATTATTGATATTAAATATATGACTGACCAACAAAAATATAGAGATTTGAAATTTTGTTATCCATTTCATCATATTCAAATTTTAAAAAACATCAAAAGTTCATCTAATACACGAATGCACATGATTAATTATAAATGACTGACAGATCTAAAAAATATATCAATTTGAAATAAAAAACATTTAATAAATACTTTAAGAAACAAGAACTATATAATAGTAAATTACAAAACGAGACAAACAATATTGCAACATAATTTTTCCTCTAACAAAGAGGAAATGTTTCGGAAGTGCAAAGTTACACCTTTTTTTTTAAAATGAACCGACTATTTAATCATGAACGAATTGATTTGTCGTTGTGTTCGAAAAGTAATCAGATTTACATCAAATTGTAGAGTGCCCAAGTATTCTCACTTGTAAAGCTATCTTGATGATCCCCCTTCATAAAGTTCTATATTTTCGAGGATAGAGAATGTGGAGAGGGATAATGAGTAATGAGAGTGAAGAAGAAAAACTAAATTGGAGTTGATTTCATAAGTTGTGTTAATAGTTTATTTTTTATTCGGTGAGAGGGCAAGTGTGTTGAAATAGATATCATGACAAGAAGTAGTGAGACCCAAGACAAGAGTTTTTAATATATATATATACTCCAAAACGATGTCGTTTTAATATCCGTGAGTGGAGCGAAATAACAAAGTCAAAAGATTAAATTTGTTTTTTTAATTGTTATTAATTATTGATATTGAAATGAGCCATAAACATGCTTAAATCAATACAAATAGAATTATTTGAGTCAATTTTCAATTGATCATCGTCAATTAAATTTGTTTAGAGTAAGTTTTGTCATTCAATTAATATGTGTCGGGTTATGAACACGTCAGACCCATTTATATTTTTTGTCTTTTAAAGATTTGAAAAGAATAGGGTAAAAATTGGGTCGGTCTTTTTTGACATATATTCAACCGCTATCCACTATGTTTTTTTAATCGGTAAAAACATATTTGATGTGAAAGGACGAGTATACCTTTAATGAATCGGACACGCTTGCGATAAGCATCAATTCATACATTGTCATGCATGATTCAAAATTGTGTAATTACCATTCTCATTCCATAGCAGTGCATCGTGATTTTAAATCGATGTATCACGTTCAAACTGGTCTATTTCCAATTCATAATAATGCATTGTGATTCTAAATTGATGCATCACCAATCCAAATCGACGTATCGCTACTGAAAATTGATACACTGCGATACACATTTTTTGTATTTTCATTTTAATTATTTATTTAATTTTGATAAATTACAGTTATTCTAATTTATTTATTTTATTATTGTTAATCAACTGACACATATATTTCTTTATTTTCATAATAATTTTTAATCAAATGAATCAAATGATATTTTTCTATTCATTGAAATAATCTCATCTTTTAGTTTTGTTTTTTGTCTTCATTTTGTTTAATTATAATTTATCTGAGTATAATTTGATTGAAAAATATATATGTCCATAAGTTTAACGCACGAGTATAAAACTAGTTTTTATAATTATGATGCCAGTCGACTTAATCGCATAATATACATAAAAAAAATGTGTGTGCGCTCAAGCTCAAAACATGTAAGTAGATGTATAGCCCTCACGGGCTTAGCTCAGTTGGTTAAGAGCTAGTAGATTTGGATATAGGATCAATGATCAAGTCCTAGCAACCGCAGTGTGGGAGTTTCATCCTCTTGTGGGGGTGGCTCCTCAGAGATACTGGCACACGCGATTTTTCCTCTACATTCTACTTAATCACGCGTAGGCTCGGGAGAGTTTCCCCTTTTGGATATATGTAAGTAGATGTATAGATGTCTGAATATTTATGGAACTTGTGGGGGATGTTACAGCTGATCCTTCGTTGATTTTTTTTCAATGGGTGGTTCATGGAGGTGCTTCCATTGTGATTGTTACCTGATTTTCAATAATGCAAAGGTCAATTGATTGATTTTTTATTAGGTAAACATATTTTCGTTTTTAACAAATTTGTAACTGTGATTAACTATTAGAGATAACTATCAAAATCAAGCAAAGTCTAAGGCCTCTTTTCTATCATCATGATTCATGGCTATTTACCCAATTTCCCTAACTTATTAAACATTTATTTTATTGCGATTTCAAAACCCAATATTAACATATTTTAAATAGGTAACCCGATACTTGCAATTGTATAATGTGTTAAATTTTTATTTAATAATATAGTAAGTTACTTAATAATCAATAATATACTAACCCAAAAAAAAAAAACTCGTTAAACTTCTATTCAATAATTTAGTAAGTTACTCAATAACCAATAATGTACTACCCCCCCCCCCCAAAATAATAATAATCTTGATCGACTTGATGCATGCCGATAGAATAATGACAATGAAAACTATTATCAATTAATATAGTGACCCCGCGTTACCTAATTTCCCAAACATATTCCACATTTATTTTATCTAGGATTAAATAGCAGTTTGGTCCCTGGACATGTCGAAAATCAATGTTTTGGTCCCCGGACAAAAAAACAATAGAATTTGGTCCCTGGACATGTATTTTTGGACCAATTTGCCCCCTCCCACCGTTAGCGTTAGTTTTGCCGTTTGTTTTCTTTTTAATTGACGATAATGCCCTTGGTCATTGAGTGTATGTATATCCGGAAAAGCTTGGTCAGTTAGTCATTACTAGTCTCTCCTGCTCTGACATGGCAACCGGTTTCCTTCTCCAAGCACTGATACCTCCCGCTTCGCCTCTATCAAAACCCAGTCAGCTAGGGTCACCCACAGCCGGACCCTCCTTCTTCTCCGGCGAATCAACCCCTTCGTTCAATCAAAACCACCTTGTCCGACCGAGCTTCTTCATCCCCAACCAGTCAGGCCCGGCGAATAGCCATGGTCATTCACCATCTCCTTCTATCCTCACCGTCATCCGCCTCTCTCCAGCCTCGATTTTGGCCTCCCTTCCGGGTTGTCTTGGCAAAGCTCCTCCGATCTATAGCCGGCCTAGGGTCACCCATGGACCTCTTCTTCTCCGGTGAATCAACCCCTTCGTTTAATCAAACCCACCTTGTCCGGTCGAGCTTCTTCATCCCCAACCAGTCAGACCCGACGAATAGCCATGGTCACTCACCATCTCCTTCTATCCTCACCGTCATCCGCCTCTCTCCAACCTCGATTTTGGCCTCCCTTCCAGTCGTTGTCTTCGCTGGCAAAGCTCCAGCAGTCCGATCTATAGCGCTGCCTTATGAATCCGACTTGATCTCCCTTGATCGCTTGCCGATTTAAAATCTCAAAAAAATTCCAGATCTAGAGTGATAGATCTGTAAACCCAGGTAATAAGTTTTCCAAATCATGATGGCCATGGTCAACGCTGCTTGGCTGGCAGGTTGCCGGCTACCATTGTTTGGGGTTGTGCCGTTGTGGGAGATGTGAAGGAATAAAAGAAACCGGAGACGATGAAGTGAATTGTAATTTGCAATTGGTCGGAGAGAAACAGTTAGGGCTTCTATCTAACTGTCGACATACATCTGTAATTTAGTTATATACATACACTCAATGACCAAGGGTATTATCGTCAATTAAAAAGAAAACAAACGGCAAAACTAACGCTAACGGTGGGAGGGGGCAAATTGGTTCAAAAATACATGTCCAGGGACCAAATTCTATTGTTTTTTTGTCCGGGGACCAAAACATTGATTTTCGACATGTCCAGGGACCAAATTAATATTTAATTCTTTTATCTATTATATTAATGATTCACTCATTTCGTTTGCGATTCCAAAACCCAATAGGAATATGAAGTAGTTGGAAGGAAGTCGAAATAGGAAGTAGTTGGAAGGAACTGGGCAGAATGTTTCTTGAAGAGAGAAACGGGAGAGGAAGAATTTAAGAAAGAGAAAGAAAAGCTGGAGAGGAAGAAAAAAAAGGAGATGAAAAGGGAGAGAAAAGAGGGAAGAGATAACCCTAACTCACGAAGTTAACCATAATTCACACACTTGTTATAGTGAGATTTAATCTTAACCAACAGGCCCGGTCCTGAGCAGGTGCAACATGAGCCTTTGCACAGGGCCCAAAATTTTAGTGATTGTGTCCTTTTTTTAACTTGAATTTTTAGTACAAACATGTTATCAAGAAAATATCTATTCAAAAGTCAAAAAAGAAAAAGATTGATGGGGTATATCATTTTTGTCATAAATTGTTTAAATCGATGCAAAATAGTAGTTTTCAATAAAATTTTAATGCTTATTTTTCTTATACATTTATAGGTGTTGTACATTTTCAATACTATGAACGATAAAAAGTCAAAAAAAAAATTCGTCTAAAAATTCTATTTTTATATATTTTTAGGGGGCCTTTTCTTTTCTTTTCGCCCTGGGCCCCCAAAAGTTCAGGACCGGCCCTGTTAACCAATAGTTGTGTTTGCTAAAAATAAATTCTAAATAGTAATTAGCTTTTACAAAGTAAAACGTGTAAATATAAGCTCTATTGTAATATAGATATGAATTTATTTTCCAGTTGTATGCTTTTAAGTCGAATTGAGTTGAACACTTAAATATTTAATCTTAAATTGTTGGCCAAAGTGTTTAATCTTGATTTAATTAGTGTAGGCAATATAGAATTGTTTCTAATTAAAATAACTTGAATACCAATAACAATGTATAAGAATAACCAATAGTCAATTATACCAAATCTATCACCAATATATAATTAATAAACCAACAGTCACAACTCAATGATTATGGAGGAGATCAGAATACTTTGACCTTATTCAAACTAGTTTTTTTTTTATCCTAATTCTTCTTTTTCAACTAAATCGTACATAAATAAAATAAAGAAGATAAAAATATTTTAAAAAATAAAATAAAAAAATCAATTTATTAACAAATACACATTAGTGTATCACTAATCATTATAAATTCTTAAAAAATTTCTTATACACAATATTTGTTGTTTTATTTGTTGGTTTTTCATCTTCACCTCATATCAATATTTTTAAATCAAAACAATTTGTTATTCTAAAAATTGTGACATATAACTGCTCATAACTAAATATTAGCTTCTTCAAGAAGAGACCTATCAATGTATAATTATTGACTTTGATATTTGTTAATTGTCATTACATTTGCTACCATCAATAAAATTTGTCTTTTCTGAAACTTGAAAATCAATCTTATATAAGATGAAGTTTTTTTTTTTACAGATTTTTTTTGTAAACCTTTCCCCTAAGCCCTGGGAAGTAATCGAACCTAAAACCTCACGTTTTGTAAAGCCACAACTCTACCACTGGGTCACCCCTTAGGGTCTACATCGGGTGGAGTTAATGAAAATTTTGGGATAAAAATATTTTCTCCAACATTGTTTTCTTTCAAAAATTTTGTTTTAACAATGTGATCCCCAAGATTTATGATGATTAGTCTTGTTCTATTGCACAACCTTGCAGCATAGTCAATGTTTCTCAATAGCGTTACTATAACACCACTTTTAAATGCCAATCCATGGTATGACAACTCCGAATATTTTATAATATTCAAAAACTTTGTAGAATGATGTCTTCGAATAAACTTAGATTTTTTCTGCCCTGCAAATAGAATCTGAATTCAAATAAGTTTTTCATTTTGAAAGATTACTTTTATTAAATTGTATTTTTATTTTACGAATAAATGAATTTCTGATAAGAAAATAAGTTGAAATCAAAATAACGAAATTATTTTTACCGTTAACTATTATTTTTGTTCCATAAATTATTTTGATTTTACTAATTAACTTCCATTATATTTTTTTGTTTTATTGATTTTGTAACTATTTTTATTATTTTACTAACCTCAGTTAAATTGTTTTTGTTTTATTGACTTTGTAACTATTATTTTTGTTTCATCAAGTATTTTTATTTTACTAACATATTTTTGTTTTACATAACTATTTTTAATAATTTGTATTAAAATTTTGTTTTGTAAATTATTTTTATAATTTTACTCAGTTTAAAATATTTTTTTATTGACTCCATAACTATTAAATATTTTTGTTCCATCAAATAATTTTATTTTACTAATGTATTTTTGTTTTACATAACTATTTTTAAGAATTTGTCTTAAACTTTTGTTCCTTAAATTATTTTTATTATTTTAGTAACCTCATTTAAAATTTTTTTTTTTGGTTTATTGACTCTGTAACTATTATTTTTGTTCTATCAAATATTTTTATTTTACTAACTTATTTTTTTACATATTTTATTTTACTAACCTCCACATTAAATTATTTTTGTTTTGTTGATTCTCTAACTTTTATTTTTATAGTGACTTGTTCCATAAATTATTTTTTTATTTTACTAATCTCCTCTTATATTTTTGTTTTCTTGACTCCGGAACTATTATTTTTATTTTAATTACTATTTTTTATATTTAAAGAGAGAAAAATGTTTAAATATAATTAAAAAAGAGGAGATGACGGTGATAAGAGAGAAAATAGGGAGGAGACTGGAAAGAAAACAATAATGCTTGAGTTACCACCAGTGTTACCACTCTAGTAACAACTTTGCCTTGAAAACAAAGTGCATGTGCCACTTTAAAACAAAGTTGTCACCATAGTGGTAACCTCAGTGGTAATCCTAGCAAATTTAGAAAGAAACAGAGAGAAATAGAGAAAATAGGGAGAATATATGAGAGAGAGAGAAAGAATGAAATTGTAATTCAAAAGTCAATAATGCAAAAGTGAGATTTTGAAGGGATAAATATACCCTTGACATTGTATGTATATATATATATATATATATATATATATACACACACACACACTAGTACTTTTGCCCGTGCCGATGGTACGGCGCCAGTTTGGAAATTTATCAATAAATGAAGCATATATTGTGGAAATGAACTACTAAAAATATTATTTTCTTAAAAAAATTGACTTTCAAACGGGGTCTCTTTGTTCGGAACGGAGGGTTTAATTAATAATTTGTATACGAAATTACGGGCCGGACAAAAATTAAATTTATTAAGTTAATTACAATAACAGTTAAAAAGAAAAAAAATTCAAATTACAAAACTTACGATTTTTAATTTTTTTTAAATTTGTATACGAAATTACGGGTCGGAAAAAAATTAAATTGATAAAGTTAATTACGATAACAATTAAAAAGAAAAAAATACAGATACAAATTTTCGCAACCATAAAATTGTAAAACTGTAAAACCGTAAAACCGTAATATCGAGTAACTGATTTTTGCAAATGTAAAATAATAACTGTAAACTGTCTTGTAAACTTGGTAAAACAGTAAACTTGATAAACTATCTTGTAACTGGTGTTGCACATGTGAACATAAGTTTTAATCATTACCGTATAATCTTGGTAAAACAATAAATCTCAGTCGGTCTTTATCTTTTGTTAATTGTATTATATATATATATATATATATATATATATATATATATATATATATATATATATATATATAATTCAACATGGAGGAAATTAACAATGGTTATTTATAGATTATAAACTAACACATGATTATCTATAACACCCATTTTACCACTCATATTCACAATTGTCAAGATCAAACAACAATCTTCTATGTGATTTATGTCGTTATTAATATTGCATACATTCATATTTAAACTTTAGTATTCATCTACACTTACGGTTGAGGTCAAACTTTCTACTTTACATGTTTCTTCTTGGTTTGCTCATCACTATGAAAATATGCTTCTACGTAGGGATAATATCACCGTTCGTCCTTATACTTATCGACTTTCTAACATTAGTTCATGTTTAAAAAAATGAAAAGTTGGATCCATAGTAGACTTTTATTGTATGTTATTGATCCATCGCTTAACTACCATTAGTTTTTCAACCGTTAATTGGAACATAGTAGACTTTTGTAAACTAAGGGTAGCTAACGAAGGGGCCAATAACATACAACAAAAACCTACTATGGACCCAACTTTTCACTTTTTCAAAACATGGACTAATGTTAGAAAGTCGATAAATACAGGGACGAACGGTGATATTAACTCTTCTACATATGTTAACTTGTTAGAACAATGTAGTTTTCCAATCTTACATAACTACTTTGATAATTCAAAGTCAAGACACTTTCAATAGCGAAAAAGCTTTGAGTTTAACCGATTTTTCAAGTTTCAATCCATGAAAAGTTTTAGAGTTTCTTGCGTTTGGGAAGTGCAAAATCTCTACAAGTGACTTGAGAAAAAAATTGAAAATTTTGAGTATTTATATTGTCTTACATTTGGTATTAGATCAATTAAATATTTTGTGTTACCTACAATTTGTTAATGAGTTCATTTTTATTTTATTTTATAAAAAAGTATGTTGGTAAATTTATCAAATCCAACCCAATAATTTCACAAATAAGCTTTTATCAAACGACTAGATTCATTGTGCAGCCCTCACTTATAATAAGTGGGGAGCCTCAAAATAGTCTTTTTTTTTCCCTTTCTAAGGGGGCATGGGAAGGGATCGAACCTGAGACCTCACATTTTATGAAGCCTCATGTTTACCACTGGACCACCCCTTTAGGGGCGGAAGCCTCAAAATAGTCACAAAAAAGAAACTCGCTATAAATAATGGGAGGATGGGTCGTATAATGAAAAGAAAATTGAAAATATTAGTGGGGTAATTCCAATTTTGTATTTTAATTTTAATTTTTGTGATTATTGCCTACTTTGCAAAATATCCACACATAATACTTGTAATGATGTGATAAATTCAAAATCAAGGGGCTCACTTTCCCCTCCTTTTCATTGCTGCGGCTTTGCCCATAGCATATCAAGAACTAATCATCATCTTAATGACATTTAATATATTATATATACTCCTTTTGTTTCGAGTAAAGGGTCAACTTTCAAAACTGTCATTTTTTTTAAAGAATTTGGCTTTCAAACGACGATTCTTTGTCAGAAACGAATAAAGTACTAACTTTTGATAAATATCTCAAGGAAAGCGTTATTCTCACTCCAAAATTCAACCAAAATTGTTTACATTATTTGTACATAGTGCTTCTCACACAGTACTATGGAGTGTCTTTAGTTGAAAAGTATAGTACGATAGCAATCATACATCCTAATTCGTTCATAAAAAGTGATAATTATTATGATTGTTACGTGATTATTATAACATCGTCTTTTTTCCTTTATAGTTTTTTACGAGTCTATTTACATTTGCTAAATATTCTAGCCTATTTATGCTATAAGCTTAAATTAAACCATTTTAAATGGAAATTCGTATAAAGAAAAAGAGGTTTCATATATATATATATATATGTTAATGCATGCATGTTTGTTTGGCATTAAACATGGAATAAAAGACTTAAGAAGTCAAAAGAAGGGATTCTAAGAAGAAAATGGCCTTTGAATCGCTAATTATTACTACAAAACAAATTGAATGATTGTGAGATTAATGTATGCCAAACACGCCATTTAACATATTATTGACCAATGTTATATAATATATATGTCTCGAATTATTCTAAGTAATTTAATAGGAACGTATGGATATTAAACATCTATTTTATCCCTACCAAATTACTTTCAATAAAAAAAAACTAGCAAAGTTCTTATTAATATAAATTAAATTTGAAACATTGAAGTTTTCGTAGCATAATTGTCTTTGACTTTCGATAATGACAACACATTTTACACGGACCGGACGATAAATTAGATTGAACATAGTTTTAAGGTGTTGTTTTCGACTCCTGATTTCGTGTACTAATAATATGTGTTCCGTTGGTACCACTAATCAAATTAGAACACGTGGCTTTCTTTAAATTAATTCTTTATTAATTTTTTTCTGCTCTATGCCTTATTTTTCTCCTCAATTTGATTAGAGTATATATATTATATATATTATTGATACAGGTGATCTGAATGTTTTGATTGTTTTCTACTCATAACGCAAAATTAGGAAGTGGGGTGCCTCAAGCTAAGAAATTTTCATATTTAATTTTAATCATTTCAATAGGAGTTAGTATCACGTGATTCTTGACTAATACGACATTTATGCGACAAGGGATGACAATGACTGACACGACACGATAGCACAAACCAGCACGACACGGTTATAAAACACGATTACATAGACAAATGACAAGATAAGACCAGCATGATACGAAACACGACATGAAAGGCACGAAATTGTTAATATATTCAAAATAATAATTATTTTTATATTTATGATCAAATTAGATATATAACATGAAAACACGATAGTGAGGCACGAACATAACACAAATCACACGATAGTACGAATTGCCACCCCTATGTACGACTATTTTGATGCTTAAGCATTGTTTGTGATTGAGCTATATAATTCTATATTCGTTTTACGCAAAATGATTTTCGAATTTTTTTTTTCAGTGTTTGGTAATGCTAAGGTAATATGATCAATTAGAAAACAAACCGTGCATTAAAGTTAGGTCTGACAATTACAACCTGGAACTCGTTGATCTATTCGATCCGACTTAAAAATTATCCATTTTGACCCGATATCTTTTACTTTATAAATATATGAATTTGAGCCTTTGAGGTAACTTTTAGATTGACCCGAATCAACTTTTAATATTGAGTTTAATGATTAGATCGATTACAGATTGCAACCGATCAAATTGTGAGCCCTAAGTTTAGGGTAAATGATTGAAGGAGGAGTACCTGTATACGTCATTTTCAAAAATAACGCCACAACACAAGGGTCAATTTTTTAAATTCATGCGTATAGCAGGTCCAGGTCCAACAGAATAATCCATCATAAAGGTTTTGTATATGCTATAGTTGGAGTACACAACAACAAACAACAACCTGTAACAGCAAGTCGGCAAGTATTTTTTTCAACAATTTTCCGCATTATTTTGGGGAGGGGATTTTGCTTCAATGATTGGTTTTAAAATGGAAACAAACATGATTGGTTAATCCTTTCTTATAGTAATTCCTTTCCAGTTTGTGGGAAGATTCTGTCCCACTCTCACATGCCTTACCCACATTTTTTCCTCTTTACTCAAACTCCCAAATTTTATAATGGTCAAATAACACAAATGCTCCCTATAAAATTTTAAAAATCTCAGTTTTGGTCCTTCAAATTTAATTTTTTTTATAATTTTTGTGAGATTGGTCATTTCGTCCAATTATGTTAATTTTCTATTGTTATGGTGCATATCATGTGATGCATTTTGAAGGGTATTTTTGTCCATACAATCTTTTCTTAAAATTGACTAAATTACGTATTTTAGTAATTACATAACAAAAAATGAGGGTATTGTTGTATTAAAAAAATCTAATTTTTTTACACCACTTTCTTTCTCATTCCAACCTTACTTTCTCACTAACTCATTAGTCACTGTCCTTTTTCTCTCCCAACCACCTACGACCACCACCTTCACAGTATCTACCGTAACAACCTCCAGCCACATTCACCTCCATAGCAGCATCTACATTCACTCATTAGTCATTGTCCTCTTTATTGTATTTTGAAACTGTTTTCTGAAACCCAGATCTTGTTTCCCCCTTTTTTGAGAGAGGGAGAAGTCAGAGTGGGGGGAAAAAGGCGAAATTGAGTCGGACTGAAGAGGGTGCGGGTAATTTCTGCTTGAGTTGGGTGAAAGTTTAAAAGTAGATGGTGGTGACCAATTTTTTTCCCGGAGAAGAAAAAGATGGTGAGTTGGCAGAGTTGGAGTCGAAGAAGAAGCATGCGACGACCCGACCCAGATTCTAACACGAAATCCTGAGGTTATGCAGCTAAACCAACTAAATAACGGACATGCACTTGCTAAGCACAATGATACACATCGAACAACCGAGCTAAACAAGCTCCAACAAGGAAGTAAAGTCATAATAACGATACAAAACAACAACAACAACAACAATATGCGGAAGCGAATAATAAGATGATGCCCGAGCTATCAAGCTCCAAGCTAACACAACCGAAGAGATAGTAATTCTCGACCTAAAAAATTGAACCACGTGCCGCAACAATGCACACACACAACAAAACCACCAAGTAAATAAAACTAGAAAATAAACCAAGTCATCGACGAAACTAGCATAACCCAACAACTAGAGGCTACTACTCGGGAACACAACAACAACGACAATACTGAAAGACATGGGCTACTGCTCACTCAGGAGGCAGCTAAGATATAAATAGAATAAGGTACAAAAGTCCGACAATACTTGTCGACTACAGAAAATATTACAATAACTACAAAACCCAAAAGAAAACCCAACTGTAAAGTTTACATAAATTTACTACTGTCATTCCTCACATGAATAGAACGAGAAATAACATAATGGAAATAAGGCTCCACGAGTTACTACTCGGGGAGTCAGCTGCTACCAATGCTCTACTCGGCATCTACACGAACTACCGAAGGGACTGTGCACAGCTAGAACTACGATCTACTCAACCTCTACGCGAGCTATCAATCACACTGCACACTAAAGAAACAAAAATACGGAGTGAGCATAATGACTCAATAAGTTACTACAAATAACAATATAGCATGATAATATATATTCAACTATAATTAATCATGGCAATCTATCAACATGATAAATCTCATGAACAAGTACCGCATAATGGTATGTACGTAAACCAAAATACCATAAATCCATGTAGCAAGGTGATGATCACATAAGTGCTCACAAACAAACCAAATGAACCAGGGTGTGCTCCTCTGATTCGCATCTGTCGTGTTGCTCCTGCAATACATGTGTAAAACAAAACTATACCCTCGAGTCCCACTAGAGTCACATGTGCCCTTGATACCCATCTCGTGGTATCAACGTTCCAAAGTCTCACTCGAGTTCCATAGCTTACCAAGCCGTACGTATTGTTACAACGGTGGGGCTACATCCCCACTGCGGCCAATAGAGGAGATGTGTATGCAACAACATGTCTCTGATACAGCGACTCATAGCGATCACGAACTTTAACATTCGTGAAGGCAATGTGTTGTCCCATCATCAACAAAACCAATCAACAAATATGCCACCTTGACTTCCAATGCAATGCACAAATAGATCTATGATTCTACCTTAGCATATCACCAAACACATATTTGCAAGGTAATAAACAACACATCTCAAAACTACTTATATAGTCTTGAACCACTTAATCAAACATGCACATTTTAAAAAGTATTCCAAAATACAACTTGACCACATATTTAGTCCAAGTATTCAAACACTAGGGTACACAATGATCCCCAAATCACAAAACACCCCTAGGCTATTAATTAGTCTAAATAAAAATCACATAATGAGACTACACATTTAGTCTAACAACATAACACGTCAAAGTCCTCCAAGATCCTCAACCCATAAACAAGTAAAGACTACTAGGTTAGTCTATATACGTTCATATAATTAGACTATTGTTGATTCTACTCATTTAAGATTTGCTTATGGTCAATCATTAATTCTTAGTTCTTTGCTCAAGTGGTTAAATGAGCTACGTACCAGTTAGCGTGACAACTTGGCTTATAACTTAGCTTCTAGAACAGTTTAACAAACTTCGTGTTTCAGCAAAAGCATCATCAATAGACTTTGGCAAGGATCTCAAAACGTTCTATCAGCAGACATCACCACCAGACATTGTCTCAGTATGTACATTTGTCTATCATGCCCAAAGTCTAAAAGTAAAAGTCAAAGAAATCCAGCTCAGCAAATGTCTATAGGATTATTTAATTGGATATATATCCATTTGAATTTATCCTTTAAAGATTTGACTTCTTGAAGAAGTTTCATCCGTGTTTCAAGGATAAAGCTGAAAAGAATTTTTCTGTGATGATTGTTGAACAGTGAGACATAATGGATACACAGTCTGTCACATCACTCTCTGAAAATTTTGCTGATTGTACCTACTCTTGCAAGACAGAACCAAATTTTCGGCTAAGATGTCTATTCTACATAATTCCTGCTTTCCGTCTCCACACTTGATCAAGACTTGGATGAAAGAAATTTAAATCTAAACGACTCTTTGCACTTAATGCATAGATCCTTCACAACTGATGATATCTCCTTCTTCCACAATGGTCTCAAGAATTCTCTTTCTTATAAATATTGTCATTGAAGACGAATAACTTAATGCTCTGAAAATAATCAACAATTTACAAGTTCTTACTCTCAGTGCATTCAAGAGATCTTCAACAGATCAATGATGTTAACAACAACGAAAAGGCTACTTAATCATTTTCATTTAATATATTCTTAAGTGTTGTTCACATTAAATGTTCTTAAAGCACAAGTAAATATTATGTTTCTCAGATATTTACTTCACCCCAAAAACACCTGTCAAATATTTTATACACGATTCATTAGATATTTCTGTAATCAAACTAGTGGAAAACATAGTGCCCTTTCAAATACGTTCTTCATTATCTTTGCTTACTCTACTGATCTGTTTATCTGAACTTATCTCATTTCCAGATAGCATTACTTAGAGAACTACCAAGTCTACTAGTAGTACTCACCAGCAGTGTTTCCTCTTATATTTCCGCTGCAATAGATTCACTAATAGCTACTTGCATTCTCTAAAAGGAAATTATCTCTAAAAGTTTTTAATTGTTAATAGGCTATTTAACCCCACTCCCTTCTAGCCTATTATTGTGCTCTTTGAGACTAACAAATATATACTTAGCCTCTAAACATAACCATACTAGGACTCTATATAGTTCAACAATCATATTTGAGGTTTTCCAAGAATTCTCAAGTCACAACCAAATGTAGACTACTACGTTAGCCCACACACATTCATATCATGCGGCTACATACGTAGCCTTCAAATAAAACCACAAATTAGCTCATAACCATTGTGTATTAGTCGTTACACTCAAAGCCAAGCTCAAGGCGTAAACAAGACTATCCCATAGTCACACGCTCATGAGTACCCATAAGCGCACTCAACCTTAACTCGTATGGAATGGTAGTCAATTCATCATCTCATAACCTCATTTTGAGTCTATATAATGATCTTTAATATTCTCGTGCCCTAACGTGCACGCCCATACTCTCTTGAGTTACTAGACCAAGTCAACCATTCCCAACTCCAAGTATATCGACTGTACGGCTTACTAAGTTAGTTAAGCGTCAACATTATAATAATAACCTTTAAGGTTTAGGTGTCACATTGGACATTCACAACGAAATCATTCAGGTCTTCACAAACAAGACCATACGCGTCTTTAACGTCGTAGGATTCCAATACTACTTTATTTAGTGTACTATCAATCTATATTTGATGTCGTTGAGTCTTAACTCTATATTTCATCTTTTAGGTCATTATTGACTTAGACCAAAAAAATCAATAATCATAACTTAATCGATATTTTTATATCAGTTATCACGAAACCCAAGTATCTCAAGCACATTATAATTGTTATTGAATTCACAACTCAAGACTATATCCTTAGTCTCTAATCATAGAGTGTCTAAGAGTACACTCATAACCATCACACATGAATCGGTCATCTAATTATATTCCCATTTCACTAGTAATCACACAAGAATCACATCTTAGATTTTCTAACAAGTCGGTGCACTAAAGAGGACTTCTCAAAATTCAACACTTTCATTAGTTTGCTCTCTAGCTATTATAGAGATCCGTATAATGTTATTAGACTTTACTAATACCATCATGGGGACTTATAATGAAGTCATAAATAATCAAATATCACACAAACCCAAAATCTCTCAAAAAGTCATAATATCAAGATTTCACAATTGAGATTCAATGATCTCCAATCGCCATAGGATATCTTCTTATAGTTCATAATAACCCATTAAATACTTAATAGACTCCATTGAGTCAAAATACCAACTTTCACAATTTAGGTCATAAACTAATTTCGGGATTTCATAGTCATCCGGGTTTCTAAACCCATTAACAAGTAATTGCATGTCAAAACACCCAACAAACACAATCAAACCCTCTTTGGTTTCAACCCCACATGTTCACAATTCAAAATCACATATATACTGATCTTATATACAAGAAATATCTCAACAAAACATGTAGAACACATATATAACATCCTACCACCATTTTGAGATAGAGAGAGAAAGAAAAAAGTTTAGTAACTTACCAATTTCGGCCAAAAAACCTATATGAAATGGAGATTACAATGGAGAGAAGTACTCTACTCTTCGAGGGCTTCGCAACGATGGTCTTGTCTCAAAAATCTGATGGTTGGATCAATGGGGATGAGATTGCACACACAAATCTCAACAAGAACACACACACACACACACACACACACACACACTTTCTCTCTCTAATGTTGGAGACTCTTAAGGCTTCTAAATGGCTGACCAAGGGCTGCCAAAGGGAGGTTATTCAGCTGGTCATGAGTGGTCAACAAAGGTTTAGAGCATAAGTGATGTGTTGTCGATTTCTTATGGCTCCATTTCCAATTAGATTAGTTGTTAAATACACTTATAAAAGCCCACTTAAAAACTCATCTAGATTAATACCCAACATAAAAGGACCAATGTGGGTCTATTAAGGACTAATTAGAAGGGGTTTGGGGGGGTTTCATTAAGGAAAAAATAGAAAAAACACAGCAAAATTGAAGTAGCAAGAATCTGCCCGCTGCTACAATGCTCGCATCTACTGTTCACTACCCAGAATTTCCAGCTTTCCATTTTGTCTTCGATGTGAGCAAACAACGCGAGCTCTTACTATAAGGGTCCAAATTAAAACCCATAAAAGCCCTGAACCAAAATCAAGCTTCCTTAGGTGTTTCCTCGATCAAAACGATTCCACCGCATACTGAAAAGTCGTCCGTAACTACTGTAACAAAGTAAGAAACGAAACATAACCAACCAACGATCGAGACAACGAACAACAAGTATTTATACATGTTTTAAATCATGTTAAAAGCCTAATAATGAAGGGTCTTGAACACATGTACGAATTTAAACCAAAACTAAGTGAATCAAAACTACGAAAGACGATACGTTAACGAAGTACGAATCATGATACGAAGACAACTATACTATGAACTTCGTGACCACATATTTGTTGGGTAACACCCTATACAATCTTACAGATTTTAAAACAAATAAAAAAATAGAATACAAAACCGTTGAGCTACTGGTTGAGGTAGACTTGCGAAGTCTACTGGTCCTTGAGCAAAGGTCTTCTGGTGACTTAATCCAAAGTCTGCTGGTGACTTGTTATAAAGTCTGCTGGTGGAAGTACTGCAGGTCTACCGGTGGAAGGACTAATGTCTGCCGGTGGAAGACTGATGTCTGCTTGTGGAAGGTAGTCGTGACTGAGGCCTGTGTAACACACAGTTTTCTTGAAACGTTATTCGTCTCACTCCCTGAAAGTACCTGGAGTTCTTACTTAGGACGAACGTCTCCCAGGATACAACGGCAGTACCGGATGGCTTTGCATTGAAGGTCCGACGAACTAAATACGTGTCCGTAATCTATCACCAAACAGGAGGCCAAAAGGAAGATATTCAAGATGAAATGCAATGCAAGTGTATAAGTGGAAGAGGAATTTCATGTTCTCTGTTCAGTGTATTCTTTGTTGTGGAGAATGGTTCCTTTATATAGGCCAGAAAATCAACACGTTTTAATTAATAAAACGTTTTGATTATGCCCATTAACCACTCAATTAAAGCAGACATTAAGACATAATTAATCAGCTATTTAATGTTAGAGTTACGAAAAATGTGCAAAAGGTGGGTTTGTCTAGGTAGCACAATTTGGTCGGACATTCGTATCCGCATGTGCAGGCACACGAGTACGTCAGTCCAAGCCAAATTGGACCTTGATTTGCATCCCCCCTCCTGCGGGCACGGGAGGGATAGTTCTTTCTATATAAGCTTACCCAAACACAAGGGAGCCTTTGTATATAAACCCTTTAAGCCTTTCATATTTTTCCAATGTAGGATAACCCACTTCCAACATTTCCAATGTCCTACTTTGAACCTCTATAACTTATTCATCCGATATCCGAATTGGACAAATAAATATAGTATTCTTATGTACTCACGGAGAAGAACATAATTCCACAATTACTATAGTCATTACATAAATGACTCACAAATAAATTAGTGCCTCAAAGCCCCAATTTACTTCACTTAAAAACACTAGTTTTCCAACAATATTAACTTTATAAACATGATTATAAGGATATCAAATATATTCAAGCAAGTGTATCTCGAGTATACGAAGGCCTAGGATCTCCCAATGGTCGTAAGCAAGAAGTAAGCAAGTAAACGCTCTACCAAGTCAAGTTTCCAACAACGACAAGTTATGCATTGTAACTCCAACAACTCAAGGGTATTGGCTATAGTCCAATTTACCCAAACATATGAAGTCTCACACAAGAAGCTTATTGTCCAAGCAAGTCAAACATACAAAGTTTTAGGGTCTTACAAAGTAGCTGAAGTGACAATTTTACCCCTAGTCAAAGTTACATGACACGCATGTGAAACAAGTTTAACTGACGAAATTGGACGGAAGGATTAATTACACGGATTTTTTTAGTTTAAGGACCAATTGCAAGCAATCAGGACCAAAACCGAGAAACTCAAATTGTACAACCATTTGTGTTGTTTGCCCTTTTATAATATGGTTCTCCTCCCAAAATAAATGTTTACAGTTATTTTTAGACAAGTGATATTATGAGCTAGAGTTTGTGGTATTACTGCGAGCTTTAGTATTAGAGTCGTTTGATGATTAACTTGATGATGATTTGAAATTTATGTGTCATTATTTAGAAAATAACATATTTGATCTAACGGTGTAGAGATCTAAGTAGATTTGATCAAATGATGCTAACATTAAGGGCTTGTTTGATAGTTGGGTAGGGATAAATATTATTATTAGTATTATTAGCGTTCTCGCTATTAATCCTCGTATCAAATATTGGGGGTAGTTTTGGAATTAATAATATTAATCCCCTATTTTTTTAGCGAGGGCACTAATAATGCCACCATCTCCTTTGGTAATTAACGAAGGGGTAAGGGCCTTATCCGGATAACACACTTGTTAGGTACCAATGATCCAAGAATTTGACTTATTTATTATATCTGACCTTAATCCTAACTACAAAACGGCTCCTAAAGCTTGTAATAATGTCATATGCTCAAACTTGTAATATCATCCCTCTATTTTTTTTAAATGTTTCTCGATTTATCTCTAGTGATGTCAAATCAATAAAATCTACTTATTTTTTTTATCTAACAAATAACAAGGGTATAATAAATTGTAGAGTAAGTTCCATGTAAGACCGTCTTATGGATTATAATCCGTAAGACGGAGCCCCACTGTCTCACAACTCAGCCAACTAACATACGGTGGATCAGGTCATGGGAATCCGTTGTACATAAAGTACCTGTAAAACATTATTTCCTATGTTTTTGCGCGCAAACCACTTACAAAGCTTACTTATATGCTCATTTTCTGATGTGATACCAATTGCTCTGATACCAAGTGATGGGATACCAATTGTAGTAAGGCAACGAACAAGAATAATATGGATGATAACGAGCTTCTATTAACACTTGGGAAAATTGACAAACCCTAGAATTTTGGGGTGCACCGTCAACCCTCTAATTGAAATAACTAAATCGAAGATACACGAACACCCTCAAACTTGCATGTCAACATGCTTGATACATTCGCAAGAACAAGAGGTTCTCATAACTCACAAGTAAGTGAAAGGAAATTTAATTCAATAGCAATCATTATTAATCTAACGGTGATCAGTGTTTAGACGCTCCTTTTATAGGCTAAAAAAATAGGAAAAATAATAAACCATTTAGGAAAAAAAAAATTAAAAAGGTAAAACAATTAAGTTTCCAAGATGGAATAACAAAGTTGTCATCGTGAGCTGCAGCACGGCTCTAAGGCGTAGGCCTTAGCACTATCGCAGTGCCAAGGAGCTCCCTTGTACACTGGAATTCAAACAAATGTTGTGTCTTAGTGCCCTTTTTCGAAATTTGCAAAAGGGCCCCTTGGACTTAAAATGAACTTTCAAACATGCAAAAGAGTCCCCCTTCTAACACACTTTTCATATTTCACACAAGAACCTTGTGGAACTTCAAATGGCATTAGATCACGTTGTATCTTCATTAAGTTTCTTAGCTTGTGCCCTTGTAGCTGATTCCTAAGTTGATTTGGCTTGATGTCGTGTCTTTCTCATCAGTCATATCCCACCCTATCCCTCTCTTTATCTTTCTTTCTCTCTCTCTCTCTCTCTCTCTCTCTCTCACACACACACTCATTTTGTTCATTATTAGCTATCAACGAAATCCCTCGCTTAATGTCCATCCTCCACCACCACCAACAATTTTGTATCTCACCAATTTTCACCATGATCCATCATTATGTTCTCGAGACTAGAGATGTCGATGGCTTGCTTATGTAGATGTCTCATAATTGAGCTTAATGTGTTGCAACATTGGTTGTGATAAAAAAGAATAATGGTAGTGTTGTTGATAACGGTGCTCTTAATTTGGCAGTGGTTATATAAGATTGAAATAAAGGTGGTATTGGTGGTTATAAGAGATTACAAGTAGTAGTTGTGGGGTAATGGGTGGTAAAGTGACTAAATTGCCATAATCTTTTGTCATGTGCGCTCCACATGTTAACTTTTGTTTGTCTTCCTAATGACTTACCCGCACGACAAAGGGGTTATGTGGGCCGTGATTGAATTGAATGTATAAGTGGGACAAAATTTTATAGAGGGTTGCAGAATAGTATTTGGTAGAGACATCGAAGGGGAGGGGGGTTAAACATATTTTGATCTACTTGTGTAGTTACTTAAAACAACCTTTCTTTAGTAAATAACTCTCATGAATTTGAAAAGTAACTCCATGGGTTAACTTTTGTTTGTCTTTCTAATGACTTACCCTCACCACAAAGGGGTTATGTGGCCGTGATTGAATTAATGTATAAGGAAGAAGAAAATTTAATAGACGGTTGCAGAATATTATATGGTGGATACATCGAGGGTGAGGGGTTTAAACATATTTCGATCTACTTATGTGTAGTGTACTTAAAAACTACTTGTCGTTAGTAAATAACTCTCCTCAATTTGAAAAGTAACTACACCTTTCCCATTTGAGTATTCAAAATTTGAAATTCAGCTCATCAGAAAGAAAATCTTCCAAAAAAAAAACTAGAATTTTTTTGTTGGTAAAATCAAAATTGTTAGGAGAGTAATTTAAAAGAAATTGCAACCAAGTACAATAAAAATGGAGGAGAAAGTTTCCACTATTCATCAAAAAGAAAAAGAGTAATCGCTGACCGGTTCCATTTACTAAGTTTTCAACATGTTAAGTATTGTATGTTTTTTTTAACTACTAAAATGCATTTTCATAAAATTGTTCCGAAAATTCCCCTCAGCCATGAAACTGGTTTCTTTGTTTATCTTCCACATCCATCAAACTAGTTTTTTTCGTTAATCTTCTCTGTTTTGTTGTTGTATCTAATTTGTTAGGAAATCTCAATTGTTGGAGCAACACCCCCGAAAGATAAACAATTTTTCTAAACATTAATTATGAATTTATGATACAGGAATGGTTTCCTTATTCAATCAATCAACGATAGAAATCACAATATCCATTTTAGCAACGTATATTCATGGAGAATCCATAGCCCTTTTTTCCTATTTCTGGGCTGGGTTGGAGGATTATGTATTGACAAAAGAGGAACAAGAAGGCGGAAGATATGCAGATGAAACTAGTTTGCATCAAGATGCATTGCTATGAAATCGAAATGACAGTTCCACAATTTGGAATCACGCATCGCGATACATATAATCTGCATCAAAATCACACATTGTGATTAAATTTCGTGCATCACAATATTGTGCTTCGCAATGCATGAATTGTTGTTTTCCGCCTGCGTATTCGGTTCATTAATAGTATACTCGTCTTTCACTTTAAAAGTGTTTTTTCTGATTAAAAAAGTATTAAAGTATTTAGCTGTTAGAAAAGTTTTTTTTTAAAAAAAGACCGGCCCGAATTTCACAAAAAAAATGTGTTAATTGTTGGTCGATACCTTTTTCCAAACATTTAACCCCTCCACTCCCCCGTTTTTATTTTCAATTGGTATGTCTATTTTCGTGAAATCTTTATTAAAATGTCTGTAGAAGAGAATTTACGACTGGAATTCGCACAGATGAAAATGAAGAGAATGGGTAGGTCGGTGGTGAAGAGCACTTGTGTTTTTTATTTTGGATTCGATTAATCCACTGCCATAACATCTCATTTTCTTTCCTCTTCATTAATGGATCTTCAATTTCAACAGTGTGTTCTTTTTCTTCTTCTCCCTCATTTGCCCGAAGACGCAAAAAAAGTACGAAGTGGTAAAAGAGTGGGGAGATTAGTGGCGAGAAAAAACGGTAGTTACTACATATTGTTTCTTCGTCACTTGAACTTCTTACTCTTTTACTAATTCATGTTATGTTGTTGTTGCTGTTGTTGTTGTTCTTCTCCATCTGAAAGATCAATAGTAGCTAGGATTCACGAAATCTGTCAATGTAGTTCGTGATATAGGTTGTTACTGTAGCTACACCCGGAAGTGCATTGACCAGAAATTCAAAAACAGCGGAAGACTTTTAATTTAAAGCAAAACCAAACACAGATGTTTATCAAACAATCTACAAGCTTATACTTGTAGATCTAGCCTTATGACCAAAAAGATATCACTAAAAAGATGAAGTATTTTAACAAAACAATATGTGAAATCACCAAAACAAAAACTCTCACAAAACAACACGTCTTGGAGAGCAAAACCCACATAAACAAAGGTAAAGAAAACGTGAGATTAAAACATCAACTTCCTAAAAATACTAGGAAGACAAACTTCAACAACAGGTCAATGTAGTCCAGGATGAACCTGCATCCGGAGCTTCATTCAAATTCCAGTAGCACAACTTTCTGAATATTCTCTCTGTGTGTATTCTGTATGCTCTGCTCTCTCTGTCGTGTGTATTCTGCTATATGTGTTTGTGTTCTTGTTGAACGTCATGCTCCATATATATAAGTTGGTGGAGTCCTACAATTTAATTAGGAAACAAAGAACACTCCAAAACACTAAAGGATTAAGAAACAATGTGCTAGTTTCCATAAACAATTAAACTCCTTTATTACATATATTTTGTTTCCAAATATAAGTCAAAGAATATATACTACACAAATAAGAATTCAACAACTCCAAGGAAATATAATGTTAGGAAATAAAAGATTTGTTTCCTAATATAATTCAAGGATCTTACCAAAGATTTTGTCCAACTTAATTATGGACTCTTAATTGCTTTTAGAAGTATTTAAATATGGTAACACTTACCATTGTGTAAGGGCAAAATAGGCATGACCTATTTTGGTCTTGTTTCACCTTTCTTGGTCAAAATAAGATTTTTGATAAATTTGTGTTAATTTAGGACTTAGTATATTTTATTAGATTTAGTTTAGTTATTTTTGGTAGCATAATCTTTTTCTAGATTTCGGCTACATCATTTTTGGTAACAAAATCTTTAATTAGATTTTGTTTTTCCTTGGTCCTTAAGGTTTTATCATTTTTGGAAACTAAATCTTTAATTAGATTTTTGGTTTTCTTGATCCTAAAGTCTAGGAATCATTTTTGGTAACTAAATCCTTGATTAGATTTTGGTATATCTCATCTTTGGTAACAAAATCTTAACATAAATCCTTGTCAAACCATGATTGTTGACCACTTTCATATTTGGTAACAAAATCCCATTAGTTTGGTAAGTTGTTGATTTTTTCCTTAACTACTAATTCTTGGCCTTGTTAGAGATGGATTCCTTCTTTGTGTAGGTTTCCCCAATCATTATAAATAGAAGACAAAGGGAATACGTCATACAGACATAGAATTCGAGAGAGCGAGAGAGATCACAAAGAAATTCAGATTTCCGGATCGAGAATTCAAATCGTGCGATTTCGAATGTGATTCCGAATGTTGCAACATTGGAAGCAACATTGGGCGTTTATGCTGTTTTGACTTCCTAGCTGATTTTAGGAAGCTTTTTTGTTTCTTCCCACGTTTTGTTTAACCTATTTATGTGGGGTTTTTGTTCTCCAAGATTCATTATCTTGTGAGAATATTTTTTGTGTGATTTCACATAGTTTTTGTAAAATAATTCATCATTTTTAGTGAAATCTTTTTGGCCATGAGGCTAGATCTACAAGTATAGACTTGTAGATTGTTTGGTAAATTTTTGTGATTAATTTCATGCTTTAGTATTAAGTCTTCCGCTGTTTTTGATTTTTCTGTCTATTGTGATTTCCATTGTAGCTTTTCACAAGCTACATTAAATCTTTGAGAATCATAGCTACTTTCATTCTTTCACATTGCTTTAGGATCAAGAAATGTATTCAATATAGTAACTTCCCACCATTGCTTTTGGACCAAAAAAGCGCACAACAAATAAAATCAACGAAGGAAAATAGGACGACCCTATTTTACCCTTACACCCTCTTTTATTATTTGTGTTTGTGTGATTCAAAATAGATTTAAAGTTTTTTGTGTTGCTATGCATTTAAAGTGTTCGATAAAATGTCTGAATATACTCCCTCCGTCCCTAAATAATCGTCCTGATTGACCCGGCACACAGTTTAAGAAAAAATAATTGACTTGATTATTTATATTGGTTTAATGTGTAGTTTCTTTTAAAGCCCATAATTAAAGTAGAGTTAAAAAGTAAGGATAAAGTGGTAAAAATGATGTTCTAAAAAGGTAAGTTTTAAAGTGGACAATTATTTTGGGACAGACGAAAAAGGAAAGGAGGACGATAATTTAGGGACGGAGGGAGTAATTTTTTTCATTGTTGGACACCTTTTTGAATCTGGATGTATTAATTTTGAATCACAATGCATCATTTGTTTGTGTATTTGAAAAAAAGGTGGATAAGGTCTGGTAAATTTAAAATTTATGCATTACGGTGCATAATTTGATACATCGCGTTGCATTTGAGTGAGTGATCCGTAGCATGTATCGGACACATTAGGGGTATCGTAATCTTTTTGCCCCCCAAAAATGATTTTTTCAGTTGAAAAAACGACGATGGACCAGAGCGACTGCAAATTTTTTAAAAGGGACCTGCATGATTATTCCCAAGAAAAAAGTATGAATAATTGCGGGCCGGTCTACTTTCTAAAGTTTTCATTCGCTCGGGTCTCTTCTTTTTTTCAAACCGGAAAAGGATACTTTTGGGGGTAAAAAGACTACGACACCCCCTTAATAAGCATGAGACGCGCTACGGAAATGCATTACGGTGCATTGACTATTGAATTGCGATTCATCAATTTTATTGCATTATTTTTTACACCGCGATACATCAGTTTAGTTGCCTAGTCTTTTTTTGCACCGTGATACATCAATATTTGAACCGCGATGCATCAATTTTAATGCATTAATTTTTGTACCGTGATGCATCGGTTTAATTACCTAATCTAATTGCACCACGATACATAAGTTTTAATTACCTAATTCAATTTTTGTACCACGATGAATTAATTTTTGCACCGCGATACATAAAATATTATCTAATCAAATTTTGTACTGCGATACAAAATCATAATGAACTAGAACATGTCATCCACCTTCTTTTTCAATTTCATCCTCCTCCTCCACCTTCGTCCTACTGAAAAATCATTCAACCTAACACAGATCTATTATAATTTTGTAATTAATGAACAAAAAAACCATGTTTCGTTGCGCAACAATGATGATTTTCGAATCGAATTTGTTTGCCAGGGCTGTTGAAGAAGACGATGACATTTTTGGAATAATATTTAAAAAAAAAAGACCTTTTGCGATTGAAAAAAAGAACCAGGTACCGAAAGTGTTAGAAACTTGGAGAAATTGCGGACCGGTTCAATTTTTAAAGTTTTAATTCGCTCCAGTACTGTGTTTTTTTTCAACCGAAAAAGGACACTTTTGGGGGCGAAATGATTGCGATACCCTTAAAGAGCCTGAGGCGCGCTATGAAAATGTATCGCTATTCAAAAAAATGATAAAGAAAGACGGGATAAAGAAAGACTACATTTTGGATCCTCCATCCCTGTTGAAGTCCATCGTCTTCTCCTTCAGTTTCCCATTTCAAATGACGAAGAAAGCTTTCTTGTCCCACGTGAGACTAAATAGGGGAGGCTTTGCAATTTGAACATAATCATTCTTTCCAATTCAATATGAAATGGTAGCCTCGAAGGGGATATCACATTCCTTACTAACTAAAAAAAGGAAAAAAACCAAAAGAAATGGCTGTCCCAAAAGAAGTATAACCACGATCACAAATCCATGGAAATGAAGAAAAAGTGAGAAGAAGAAGAAGAAGAAGAAAAAGGGATACAAAAATGTATCGCGATTCAAAAATTTATGTATCGCAATTCAAAATTTTATATATCGCGATTCAAAAAAAAGATGTATCGCGATTCAAAAAATCATAAAGAAAGACGAGATAAAGAAAGACATCATTTTGGATCCTCCATCCCTGTTGAAGTCCATTGTCTTCTTTTTCAGTTTCCCATTTCAAAGGACAAAAAAAGCTTTCTCGTCCCTCGTGAGACTGAAAAGGGGACGCTTCGCAATTTGAACGGAATCCTTCTTTCCAATTCCATATGAAATGGTGTCCTCGAAAGGGATATCACATTCCTTACTAACTGAAAAAAGGAAAAAACCAAAATTCTTCATGACAGTCTCTATCGACTTAGATTATTGAATCACAATTCATTAGTTTAATTGCTTAGTCTATTTTTGCACCGCGATACATCAATGTTTGAACCACGATACATCAATGTTTGCAACGCGATACATTAATCCAATATTTTTGCACCGCGATATAAAATTATAAAGAACCAGACCACGCCCTTCACCTTCTTCTTCTATCTCCTCCGTCGTAAGCCTTCTTCTTCCTCTTCCTCTGCCTTCGTCTCTACATGAAAAATCTCAACCCAGCACAGATTTCTTATAGTTTTGTATTTCAAAATAAAAAAAATTGTTTCCCTTTCGGGGGCGTTGCCCCCGAACCCCCACGAAAGGGTGCTGTCCCATTGACCTGATGGGGCAGGTTGATCCCCGTTTCGTTGTGCAACAATGGTGATTTTCGAATCTGATGTATTTGTCGAAGCTGTTGAAGGAGATGATGACATTTTCGGAACAATTTTTAAAAAAATGGTCTTTCACGGTTGAAAAAAAACTGGTAAACTTTGGGGTTAGAAACTTTGGAAAAGGGACTGGCCAAAATTTTACCCTAAAAAAAAAAACAAAGCGTACTTAAGTGATTAAATTCTCCAGAAAGTGGATTGATCAGTAATTTTTTAAATAATTTTCCTCCAAAAAAGTAGGAATAATTGCAGGTCGGTACACTTTACAAGATTTCCTACCGCTCTAGTACCTTATTTTTTATTTAAATCGCATAAGTCCATTTTCATTAAATTCTTCCTTAAATGCCCCTCGTACTTCTACCATCCTTCCTTTTCCAAAATTTTATGTATTCAATCGATCTATTTTTTTTGTGCACTCCTTCTTATTACTCTAAGAACTCTTTGCCATATCTTCCAAATCCTATCTGCCATTTAGCCCGTCTCCCACCTACGTTTCTCTATCTCCCTTTTTACCCTTTGATCCTCCTACCATCCCTAAATATCAACATTTCATTTTGTTATAGATCTTGGAGGACTTCTACAATTGAATATGAAGACTGGCTCGTATGCGAAGGATCCGTCCAATTCTTGTACTCGTTTGTATGAGCAAAAAGAAGAGAAGGATTTTGGTAAGAAAAATCTTTTTCTAGGAAGAGAGATCGGAATGCCTTAATGATATTTACAACCGGTCCCAGTCGTTGGAAACCTCTGTTGCCAAAGTATCTTAACTCCATTTGATTCATCGTTGCCTATGATGTGGGTGTCATTACCTATGATGTGTGTGTCCAATTTTGCATCGATGTTTTTAATTAGGCATTGTATCTTACAATTCAGCGTCGGTGTAATTTAATTAGGAAACAAAATTTTCTATTCTGCATTGATTTAAAAATACACGCGTTTAATGATTTAAAAATTATTCATTGGTTCTTCTAATCAAGTCTAAGTTACTTAATTAGGTATCGTTCCTTACAATCATGCCTCAATTTTAGTTTATTAGTCATCGTTATTTGTAATTCTGCCTCGATGTTACTTAATTAAGCATCCTTCCTTCAAATCATGTCTCGGTATATAAATAATTAGGCATCAGTGCTTGTAATCGTGTCTCAGTATTACTTAATTAGGCATCGTTCCTTACAATCATGCACAGTCTTACTAATTAGGCGTTGTTTATTTAATATGGTGACAAATTTCAATTTATTTTTCCAATCCTACCTCAGTGTTACTTGATTAGGCATCATTCCTTCAAATCATGCCTAAGTGGTACTTAATTAGGTATCGTTCCATCAAATCTTGTCTCAGTGTTCCTTAATTAGACGTTGTTTCCAATCCTGCCTCGGTATTACTTAATTAGGTATCGTTTATTCAAATCATGTCTCGCTATTACTTAATTATGAGTCGTTTCTTAAAATCATAACCGAAATTGATGAACGACGCCCAATTTTTTTCTTTGCGACACCCAAATTTTGGGCAGTGGCTTTTGCATAGCGACGGCCAAATTTTTTGATCGCCGCGCAAATTTTTTTACCAACACTCCAAAATTTTTGAGCGACGCCCAAATTTTTTTATCAATTCCCCCATTTTTTTTGATGCATAAATTGGGATAGTGGCTTTTTAAGCACACTTTTTCTTCATTAAGGATATTTTCGTTATTTTTCTTCAAAAAATACACTGTAACAATTTTAAAAAATAATGAAAGACTTTTACGGCTATAATTTTACTGTATGTACCGACCCAGTTATCGCGCCAAAAAAAAAAAAAAAGTACATGAAGCCCACATCTTCGGTCCGCTATTGATCAATTAATAACGGCCCAGGACCTAGACAACTTGATTTACCAATTTAATCATTTCATCTCCAATGGAAAACAATTCTAAAACCCTAAACCCCTCAATTCGGAGCCCTGACACCATTAACAGTCGATACTCTCTCTCTGCAACTCTTTCTCTCTAGAAGGAACAGAGAAATGGTGTGGTTTCAGTGTGAGGACTGCGGTGATAACCTCAAGAAGCCAAAGCTTCCCAATCACTTCAGGGTTTGCTCCGCCAACAAGGTTTTTTCTCTCGCTTTTTTATTTTATTTCCTAATTTTTTATTCGATTAGATTTCTATTTAATCTATATATTTTCTGATTGCGAGAAATGTTCTTTATGTAATTATATTTGTATATTCTTAAAAAAAATAAAAAACAAAAATCTGTTTGTGTAGTTATCGTGCATTGATTGCGGGCAAACATTTGGGCAGCAGAGCGTCCAAGGACACACTCAATGCATCACTGAAACGGTATCCTTTGCCTCATTTCGTTTTCTAATTTTTTTTTGCGTATAGTTTTGGGGTGTTTGCTTTCCATTTTGATTAAATTCAATTCCAGATCGGTTTCGGACAAAGAGTCCATCCTACTATTTTAGGATGTTTCAAATTAAGAGTCCACTTTTAAAAATCATATTGACAATCTTCATAACATTTCAACATTACCTTCCACATTTGATATTAATATTAATATTAACATATTGATTATACTCGAGCATTATTGTAATTATTACCTACTCTAATGTTAGTTATATATCGCTTAATAATTAGCGCTCTTTTTTCTTGGTGCGTTGAAGCTGGGTATTCTCCCCTCGGATCAAACATTTATTTTATAGAGTTTGTAAATAGCATTTCATGCGGATAGTTTCTTTAGCTTTGTATGTCTCTAGTGTACTGAGGACGCGTCACAACTCACATGTTTTGACACTCATATTTATATACTCTTTACTTATAAAAAAAGAGTAGACTTTTTAAACTTGGACTCTTTGGGTGGAACGAAGGGAGTACTGGAGTAGTACATAGAGAACTTAATTTTTCCATTTTTCAGTATACCTAGTCATTTTACACTCCCTCCATCCGACATAAAATTTGACTTCTTATTTATGGTCAACTTGACCCATTTTGTTAGTCTATATTTCATGAACATTGATCGGAGCTCCAGAAGTCATTCCCTTTCAATATGATCATAATTACATTACCAATTCAAATATTGAAGGGGAGGAAAATGAAAAGATATTTCTAATTGTTTAGGAAAAATACTCGGTCCATCCCAAATTAGAGTTACATTTGCCTCTTTAGTTGTCCCAAAGTGAGGTATATTTTCTTTATTGGAAAGGTTTCTTTAGCATAAGGACTTCAATACCCTATGAGTTTGTGGATGTGAATAACCAAGTTGGTTTGAACCGGAGCAAGTGGCCACATAGTGACTTGGGTACTTTTAGGGAGTTAATTTGCCTTTAATCATTTTCTTAAGCTGTAATAAGTCAAAGCATATCTCTTGTTTTGGAACAAAGGGTAGTACTTGTTTAGGCAATGGTCCATATCATGAATTTTGTGTAAATGAATAATGTTGAAGAGTGCTAGGAACTTCTTAAGAATCTACATCAAGAAAGGTTTTACATTCGCTAGTGCCTATCAATACATGGGGAATGTTCACTAGGGGAGTGTTCCAAATGCAAAATACTACTCCCTCCGTCCTAAAAACTTAGTCTTGTATTTTAATTGGAAAGTGAACCTAAGACAATATCAAGTCAATATACATTTATTATGTCATAGGAAATGGAAAAAGCAATCATTGATACGATTTAAGAATAGTCTCAATAAAAGTTTTTAGACTTTTATGATGATAAATAAATTCTATCTTGACCTCTCTAGCGGTGCGAACTCTGGAAGCTTAGCCATTTGGAACCCGGTTGTTGAGAAATTTGAAAGAAGACTTGCAGGTTGGAAGAAACAACTTCTCTCTAAAGGGGGTAAAAACTCATGCTTATTGAGAGCACCTTGTCAAACCTACCCACTTATTTCATGTCGATGTTTGCCCTTCCGGCAACTGTGGTTAAAAGGCTTGAAACAAAGAGATTTTTTGTGGGATGGTCGAGCAGATGAGAGGAAATATCATTTGGTTAATTGGAATACTGTCCGCAATACTATGATCGGAGGGGGCCTAGGGATTAAAAGACTAAGGGTCTTCAATGTGGCTCTTTTGGGGAAGTGGCTTTGTAAATTCTTGGTGGACAATGAGGCTGATAGAAATAGAAGCTAAGACAAAAAGAAATTAGGAACCAAGGACAAGATAAGAATATTTATTAGCTATAAAAGTGAAGAATCTTGACACAATTATAACCAACAAACCAGTCCAATTCGAGAGGACAAATCTCCAAGTTAGAAATTCAAATGACTAATAAAATTTGACCGCCTTAAACAAAGAAGTTCCTTGGATATTTATAGTGAATATCATGGACATGGAGTTATTTGCTTACCAACATAACCAAAGTCCTAGAAAGTAGGGATAATGGTGAAACTGAAGTTGTGGAGAGAATGGTGGGAGAAATGGATAATGGAGAAGTTATGAGACTGAGGTTATGGAGAGAATGGTGGGAAAAGTGGATAATGAGACTCTTCTTCAGCCAAGGGTGGATTTGGAATTGCATCGATACTTCCCCCAGAAAAACGACTTGTCCTCAAGGCGAAAAGTGAGAAAATGTCCAGAATTAGCAGTTTCTTTCTGCAAATATTGGAAAGTAGCTTCAGATGGACCTTTGTAAGGGACCCCTTGCAGCTTGTATTTTTGTCCATTCAATGTAAAGATGAGGAACATCTCATTCTAGTTTGCTTGGACAGTGTTGAGAGAAGCAAGCGATTGTATACCAAGCACAAGATTAGCACCTCCAATTGAGAAGGGAAAATAGTTTTGAGTGATTTTTAATATGGCACCTCAACATTTCGGCATACACGATTGCCGCGAATCACATCCCCGTTTCCAATTTGAACTCCAAAAGAAGGGACAAACTGCACTGGAAGCTTCAATTCTTCAACGATATTTTCAGCCACAAAGTTGTGTGTGGAGTCGCTATCAACAAGTATGAGTACGTCTGTGTTGCCGATGGTACCTTGAAGTTTCTGGATGGAGCCGACTGACTTTCCAAGAATTGCATTGAAACTAATTCGGCAAAGTGGGAGTTGCTGTTGGGAGTGTCATACGGGGTGTTGTCTTCACCTTGATCAGCTCTTTCATCGCCATTTGTAAGTTCCAGAAGGGAAAAGGAACCAGTTTTGCATCTCCCAAATTTCTTATTACAGCAAAAACACAAACCTTTAGCAATTCTATTTTGTCACTCAGCATCCAATAATGGAGGAGTTCGAGCTGTAGTAGGGAGGTTTGTTCCGATATTGGTGCTGTCATGTGGAAAAGGAGCTCGAGATGGAAGAGAACTGCTATTAGGCTTAGAAGAACTTGGCAAGTTGGATCCCTTGACCATTCTGTTTTGGCTTAACTTTGATTCGAATTCCATCGCCTTGTAAACAGTACGAGGTTTATGAGGTTTGTTACGATATTGGTGCTGTCATGTGGAAAAGGAGCTCGAGATGGAAGAGAACTGTTATTAGGCTTAGAAGAACTTGGCAAGTTGGATCCCTTGACCATTCTGTTTTGGCTTAACTTTGATTCGAATTCCATCGCCTTGTAAACAGTACGAGGTTTATGTATCCGCACATCTGCCTTGAGGTCCTCGCGTAGTCCATTAAGGAAAACGCCCAACAAGCAATGGTCTGGCCAGTTTGAAACTCTTGCTGATCGCTTGGCAAACTCTTGACGGTACTCCAGAATGGTCCCAGTTTGACGAATACTGCACAAGTACTCATTCGGGTTTTGAAATTCATTTGGACCTTAATTTTCCTCCAGGCTGTAGTGCCTTGACCAGTTCGTACCAATAGACAAGAGTGCGCTTACTAGCCAAGAAAACATATCCAGCGCGTCTCTTTCAAGATACATAGCTGCAACATCAACCTTGAGTTCGTATGAGGTTTGGTAATAGCGGAAATATTTTTTCGCTTTGAGAATCCAATCACGAGGGTCGCCACCTTCAAATTTTGGAAATTCCATCTTCGTGTGGGGATGCAAAGCTGGAGACCTTCGCCACCATGGACTATCAACCTTGTCATCATCAGCTTTTGACCAAACCGATCGTTGTCGATGTTCACGGGAGCCTGTGGGTAGGTCTTTTGCTTTTCCCTTGGCCTGTGTCTTAAGTGCTGCCACCTCTGTTGCTAAGAAGTCTATGGTTTCAAGTTTGGACGCAATGATATAGTTGTCAAAGTCGAGAGGCGCCAAAAAGGCGATAGGTCCAAATTTGAGGCGAGAAGCGAGGCGCTCACGAAAAAAATACTAAGGATAAATACATATAAGTATATAACTTAACAAATATCAACAAAACATGTTATAAGTAAGCATAATACATGAAACTAAGTGTTGGAAAACTAGTGTTTTTAAGTGAAGTAAATTGGGACTTTGAGACACTAATTTATTTTAGAGTCATTTATGTAATGACTAGGGTAATTGTGGAATTATGTTCTTCTCCATGAATACATAAGAATACCATATTTATTTGTCCAATTCGGATTTTGGATGAATAAGTTATAGAGGTTTAAAGTATGACATTGGAAGTGGGTTATCCCACATTAGAAAAATATGAAAGGTTTGAATGGTTTATATACAAAGGTTCCCTTGTGTTGGTTAAGCTTGTATAGAAAGAATTATCTCTCCCACGCTCGCAGGGGGGGTGCGGATCAAGATCCAATTTGCCTTGGGCTGGCTTACTCGTGTGCCCGCACATGCGGACACGAATGTCGGACCAAATTGTGCTATCTTGATAAGTCCACCTTTTGTTTATTTTTTGAATTCTAAAAAAAATACAAAAAAAGGCCAAAATTAGTTTCATATTATTTTTTTAAGTTGAAAAAATTGAAGTGAGCGCCTTTCACACCTTTTCACCGCCTCTCGCCTTTCAAAAAGGTGTCGCCTTTTCATCGCTTCACGCACATCGCCTCACCTCGAACACATGAGGCGCTACAGCCTCGCCTCTTGCCTCAAGTGCTTGCCTTTGACAACTATGGTCTATGATCTGTTAAAAATCTCCTTTTGAGTTGGTCTTTGTACAAGCGGAGAAGAAGGAATGGCTTTTGGCACTCAGTTCCTCTCAGTATTTGGTGGATCATTTGGAGGGAAAGGAATAGGAGGGTGTTTGAGGATGAGGAGAGGACGGTGGATAAGTTAAAGGATGAGTTACTTCGTATGTTGGTTTTTTGGGGGTTGAGGACACTAATTCTTCCAACATTCACAACATTTCTTGTATCGATTTTGTGAATAGTTTCTCTATAAATTAGTTAGTTTGTGTATGCTTATAGTTTGTAAAAAGGTCACGTCTCCTGCTTAGACGCTTTGGTATATGATACTTTATAGGTCAGCATTTGATGGTGTTGGTTGTTGGGTGGTGTTTGGGAGGCGGGTTGGTGTTTTGTGGGGTGATTGATGGTGCTGGGTGGTGTTTGGTGTTTCAGGTATGGAAGTGGAAGATCGTGTCTTAACCATTCTAGATCACCCTTGCTCTGATACCAATAATAGAAATAGAATCTAAGACAGAAAGAAATTAGGAACCAAGGACAAGATAAGAATATTTATTATTAGCTATAAAAGTGAAGAATCTTGACACAATTGTAACCAACAAACCAGTCCAATTCGAGAGAACACATCCTTTCCCGAACTTTTCTCTATGGCTAGGGATAAGGATAGCT
Organism: Codonopsis lanceolata; assembly: GCA_013146195.2. Taxonomy (NCBI): domain Eukaryota; kingdom Viridiplantae; phylum Streptophyta; class Magnoliopsida; order Asterales; family Campanulaceae; genus Codonopsis; species Codonopsis lanceolata. The sequence continues at coordinate 166,334,418 of CM028378.1, forward strand.
TTATCGGGTGATTTGGAACCCGACGTTTAGAAGAAACTTTTAGGATTGGGAGATGGATTCGGTGTCGAGATCTTTTGAGTTTCTTTACGCTCAAAAAGTAGGTTGTGAGAGTGACATGGAGATTTGGGTAGGGGCGAAGGACAACAAATTCTTAGTCAAAGGTTACTATTCAAAGACGTTTGATAGAGAAGGGCTGCTGTTCCCATGCAAGTCAGTATGGAAGACAGTAGCTCCAAACCGAATAGCCTCTTTTGCGTGGGAAGTGGCGAATGAGGCTATTTTAACCGGTGATAACATGGGGAAAAGAGGGATTATATATGTTAACAGATGCCTATCTGTACAAGGAGTGTGAGGAGAGTGTAAATCACTTGGTTATGCATTGCCCTATGGTAGGGGAATTGTGGAATTTCATGTTTCGATTGTTCAACGTGGCGTGGGTGCTTCCAGAGACCCCTAAAATATCTATTGTGGAGCTGGAGATATTTCTGGCGGAGGAAGAACATAAACACCATTTGGGAAGTTGCTCCCTTGGGGTGTGGTGGACAATATGGAAGGAAAGAAACCGTAGGGCTTTTAACAATGAGGAAGGGACCATGTCAGATTTGAAGAGTGCCTTGCTTCACCTCCTATTTTCGTGGTGTGCTGGGGCTGAACAATCACATATTCCATTGACAGCCTCTTTTGTAGATTTTGTGCATAACTTTCCTAATCTTAGTTAGTCTTTTTGGTAGTATACACTTCTTGTGTACAAAGGATGCGTCACCTGATTTGACGCCTTGATTTATATACATTTACCTTTATCAAAAAAAGAAGTTCCTAGGATATTTATAGTGATATCCTGGAGTTATTTGCATACCAACATAACCAAATTCCTAGAAAGTAGGGATAGTGGTGAAACTAAAGTTGTGGAGAGAGTGGTGGGAGAAATGGATAATGGAGAAGTTATGGGACTAAGGTTATGGAGAAAGTGGTGGGAAAAGTGGATAATGGGACTTTTCTTCAGCCAAGGGTGGATTTGGAATTGCATCAGAACCTTTGTGGAGGATATTGGTAGTGGGTAAGTATGGGGAAAATGATCATTTATGGATTCCCAAGGAAGTAAATGTGTCTTACAGGGGTGGGTGGGTGGAAGGGTATTAGAAAGAGGTGGGAGCCTTTTAAGAGGTTCATTAGTTATGACGTTGGTAACGGTGAGCCTATTAGATTTTGGAGAGATAGGTGGTGCGGTAATAGGGAGTTGTGGAGAGCATTTCCTTCCCCTTTTAATATTAATGTTAATAATGTTAATAAGGATGAGTATGTGAGTTCCGTTCTTCAGCTAGCAGGGGGCTATATGGTGTGGAATCCTCGTTTTCGCAGGAATTTTAAAATTCCTGGGAGTTGGATGGTCTGGGGCAGTTTTTTGAGCTTTTATACTCGAAAGGTTTTCGGAAATTAGGGAGGACAGGGTGGTATGGGAAGGATCAGCTAATGGCTCGTTCTCTGTTAAACTATTCTATCTAAGACTGTTGAGTGGGAATAATACATTCCCTTGGAAAGCTGTTTGGAAGTCCAAGGCTTTGTCAGTGGCCTTTTTCATGTGGGAAGCCGCACACGAAGCCATCCTCACAGGGGATAGCTTGAGGGCTAGGAGGAAGATATTGTTAATTGGTGCTACGTGTGCAAGGGTGACGGAGAGAGTGTTAATCACCTACTCATTCACTGTCGATTGGCGAAGGAAATCTGGGACTTCATGTTCAAGCTTTTTCACATTGCGTGGGTTATGCCTTGATCGGTAAAAGAGCTCCTTTTTTGCTGGACTCTGTATAAGAGAAGGAGGAGCAGTATATGGGACGCAACTCCATTGGCCGTATGTTGGACTTTGTGGAGCGAAGGGAAGCGCAGGGTGTTCGAGAATGTGGAGCTTTGTGTGGAAAGGTTGAAGGAGTGGATTATCAAAACCCTCTTTCTTTGGTGCTCCGAGTCTACGTCGGCTGCGGATAAGCCTTTTGTAAATTTCATGGACATGACTGTATACTCCTGATGTACATAGATCACGTCACCTTTTTGACGCAAACTAATATTACTTACTTTACTTATATAAAAAAAATTCTTATAAAACTTTTGTCAAAGTTTAGTCAAGTTGGCCAAGAAAGTTCATGGGACTATTTTTCTATTGGAGGTGATAATTAATTTGAGTTGAGGTTTTAAGCTACCTGTGTGTGTTCTTCTCTCTTGCCTTCTTGTTCTTATTCTTAATGCTTCCACCTTCACATAGGCACTCTTTCTTCATTATAAAATAGCTTGGTGTTTGTGGTGCCGTCTGTCTGCTGTTTGTGTTGAGTTTTGGGTCTGATGTAGGACTTGTTGGTTGAGAATTGGAAGGTCTGTGGAAAATTTTAAGAGTGCGCTTTGGCCTTGTGCCATATTCGTCATTCTTTGGTGTGTAAGGTACTCTAGAATCCCTTTATAGCAAGAAGCTTAACTAACTTGGTATGTGAGCATGTCCTGTTTTGTATTATTATCTTTTTTATAATGTCTATTTCTCTGGTCTGTAATGGTGTATAACTTATCCACATCTGGAAATTCTTCCTAATAATGCTTTACTTTTTTATCCATAAAAAAAGAAAAAAAAATAGAAATTGATCTCTCTCTCTACACACACACATATATTTAGGGGTGGCAAAAATTTATCCAACCCATTGGGTTATCTATTATATCCATTATAAAAGACTTATTGGGTATTATCCATTAACACCCAATTAAGTTAATGGGTCTTAATGGATATTATCCATTTTTTTTTGATAAGTAAATGGATATTATCCATTAACACCTGATCACGCAAAAAGTGTGGTGATCTTGTCGTGTAGTGTCCCGGGTGCCGAAGGTGGCGTCATGTTCGACGGTGGTTGTCGCGGTAGGATATCTGACATGTTTTTACCTGCAAAATAAAGCACCGTGAGTGGGTGGGGGTGTCCCCACAAACCCTCAGGTGTGATAATCAGTATTTGTAATGTATGATAATAATAATCAATAAAATTGAGAGGGAGAAATAGTTGCTGACCTTTCATAGTGATGTTGTCCATAGTGATGTTGTCCTACTATTTATAGAAATATGGTTTTGGGCCTCCTGGGCTTTAGTATGAATTGGGCTTGGGCCCTTCTTCCGGCCCAAGCTTCCAAGTAAACTTCGGAGTACACTTTTACCTGTTCGGGCCTGATATTTCGGTGCACTTCAGTAGCCCCCTACTCCTTAGCTCTCGAGGCTAACATCGAGGGTAAGGAGTATAATCTGCTTGTAGTTGCTTCTTGTGATGATGAGGGTTTTGAGATTTTGCTTTGAATTCCAGAAGAGTTTATGTAGCTGACTTTTGAGCCTTGGCGAATGAACTTTGTGTATAATTGATCCTGGATTGGTGAATTAGACCTTGACCGGCAAGTATAGGCATGAAAATAAGATATGTAGTCTTCAGCATAAAACCATAATAAAATTTATCATCAGCATGGCGAGGACCTTCCAGAGAATTTGGGCCATAAGGCCATAATAAGATTTATCATAGGCGTGGCGAGGACATTCCAGAGAGTTGAGCCATAAGACCATAATAAGATTTATCCTCGGTGTGGCGAGGACCTTCCAGAGAATTGAGCCATAAGGCCGTAATAAGATTTATCCTCGGCGTGGCGAGGACCTTTAAGAGACTCGAGCCATAAGGCCATAAACCGCAAGGCACTGTAAGAAAGTGACTTTGAACCGCAAGGTACTGAGAGAGGAAATAGGAGCATGTTTTTATATTTATGCAATGATGAATGGAGGATGCATGATATGTATGAAATGCTCATGTGGATGCAATGGGTATTTAGGTATGCTGGCCTCTCAAGGAGGATAGGTATGCTGGCCTCTCAAGGAGGATATGCTCTGGCCCCTCAAGGAGGATATGCATGAGGCGCTAGGAGCCTGGCCTCTACTCGGCGTCCCGAGGAGGGAGATAGGTATGAGGCAAGACAAAGCGGTCTTGAAATGGCAAGACAAAGCGGTCTTGAAAACATGATGGACGCTAGTGGAGCGTAACGTGCCAAACACTCGTAGAAGCTCGTGCCGAGAGTAACTCTGATGCTAAGCTGGAGCACAATATGAAGCTCATGCCGAGTGTAGCCGCAAATGCTGATGAAAGCATGATGAACGTGCTAAACACTCGTAGAAGCTCGTGCCGAGAGTAACTCTGATGCTAAGCTGGAGCACAATATGAAGCTCATGCCGAGTGTAGCCGCAAATGCTGATGAAAGCATGATGAACGTGCTAAACACTCGTAGAAGCTCGTGCCGAGAGTAACTCTGATGCTAAGCTGGAGCACAATATGAAGCTCATGCCGAGTGTAGCCGTAAATGCTGATAAAAGCATGATAGATGCTAGTGGAGCGTAACGTGCTAAACACTCGTAGAAGCTCGTGCCGAGAATAACTGTGATGCTGAGCTGGAGCACAATATGAAGGTCATGCCGAGTGTAAACTGGAGCAGGGAGCATAAGCGCAGGTAGGCGCGGTGTACAACTCGACCGCGAGTAGACTCGAGCGGGAGGACAAGGTAGAGCTCAGCCCTGAGTAAACTCGAGTGGGGAGCATAAGCGCAGGTAGGCGCGGTGTACAACTCGACCGCGAGTAGACTCGAGCGAGAGGACAAGGTAGAGCTCAGCCCTGAGTAAACTCGAGTGGGGAGCATAAGCGCAGGTAGGCGCGGTGTACAACTCAACCGCGAGTAGACTCGAGCGGGAGGACAAGGTAAAGCTCGACGTGCACATGTATGAAATATAATCCGCAGCTCAGGCATAGGCGCGAGTGAAGTGTGCTCGGACGCAAGAAATAATAATCTGAGGCTCAGGCTTTAGCACGAGCATAATCTGAGGCGCGAGCGTGGCAGGCACGGGCACGTAAATAATAATAGTATGGAGCTCGGCAGCGCGAGCATAATCTGAGGCGCGAGCTCTGGCACGAGCGTGACGTGCACGGGCACGTAAATAATAATAGTATGGAGCTCGGCAGCGCGAGCATAATCTGAGGCACGAGCTCTATCGCGAGCGTGGCGTGCACGGGCATGTAAATAATAATAGTATGGAGCTCGGCAGCGCGAGCATAATCTGAGGCGCGAGCTCTGGCGCGAGCTAACTATTTGCCGAATTGAAATTATTTGTCGAGCTAACTACTTGCCCACCATACCAAACAGTTATAAAAAATTCCTCGCTTAGAGCTCGCAAATCGCTAGTTTCGATGTTACTAGCTCGAAATAGCATGTTTAGTCTACCTATCATATGTTATAGTATGACACATGCATTCTCTAAAGCTTCACACTCAAATACTTGCATCTTATAAATTCATCGTATCTTCTAATAGCGCGACGTGTCGCCGCAATGATTAATTTACTATTCTCGCACAATAGGCCCATATTTAAATAATTTTATCTTATATGATCAATATATCTAGACTATGACAAAACTAATCACGCAAAAAGTGTGGTGATCTTGTCGTGTAGTGTCCGGGGTGCCGGAAGTGGCGTCGTGTTAGACGGTGGTTGTCGCGGTAGGATATCTGGCATGTTTTTACCTGCAAAATAACCCACCGTGAGTGGGTGGGGGTGTCCCCACAAACCCTCAGGTGTGATAATCAGTATTTGTACCTGCAAAATAACCCACCGTGAGTGGGTGGGGGTGTCCCCACAAACCCTCAGGTGTGATAATCAGTATTTGTAATGTGTGATAATAATAATCAATAAAATTGAGAGGGAGAAATAGTTGCTGACCTTTCATAGTGATGTTGTCCTACTATTTATAGAAATATGGTTTTGGGCCTCCTGGGCTTTAGTATGAATTGGGCTTGGGCCCTTCTTCCGGCCCAAGCTTCCAAGTAAACTTCGGAGTACACTTTTACTGTTCGGGCTGATATTTCGGTGCACTTCAACACCCATTAACAAAATGGATAATTTATGGATATTAACCGGTTATCCATTGGGTTTATCCATTAATGTCACCACAACCATTTGGTTTATCAACTTATGCCACCACCACCACCCTCCTCCCACCGCTGCCACTTCTCAACTTCGACAACCGCCACCAATCACCACCAATCTCCGACCACCACCGCCGCCAACCTCAGCCTTCGGTCACCACCTTCCGCCACCTTCGCCCACCGCCACCACCACTACTATATGTTCTTTACTTAAAAATTATAATAAATAGAAATGTAACTTGTTATTAACAAGATTCAAACTTTGATCAAATTACTTTATACCAAAGCTTGTTACCACTAGGCTAGACCCCTTTTTGAAATTTATTTGAAAGTTTAATATAAATATAAACAAGTAATCATAAAAGTTGTTGATTATTATGAACTTATTTATTATTTTGTTTTGGATTATTTATAATTATAATGAATATAAGTATTTTAATTTTAATTTTTTTTGTATTTTGTAAAAATTGCACCTAAATTGCATCAACTTATTGTAACACACACTCTTCATTTACTTGTCAATTTCATTTTGTTAAATTAGCAGTTGGCTCCATTTCACTTATTTAGCTTAATATTTGTTGCTCCATTTCATTTGGTTTAAAAAATATTTAGCTAAAAATTAAAAGTTGGCAAGACAAAAAAGAAAACAAAGTCTACACAAGTTTAATATGCATTTTTTTTTTAAAATCATGACCACAAATTATGACATTTTTTAACAAAAAAATATGCATTTTTTAATATTTGCTGATCCATTTCATTAACTTTTAGTAACCCATTAGTAATAAAATAACATTTTTATGCCCCAATTTTTGAAAGTTGACTGTTTAAGTGAAATATCTCGAAATGAAATAGTGAACTTTTTGCCCGGAACGAAGGGAGTATATTGGTCTAATAGTCGTGGGTGTTTGTTAGTATAGTCGGAATGATTAGCTATTCACTGTTTGTTGTCTTTTTTAATTTTTGCATATGTTACTTTTTTTGATTCTACTATAATTTCTCTAATTTATTTGGAAGAACAAAAATATTTTATAGCCATCATGTGCCGAGACAACTGAAGCATTTTGTGATATAGAGTTTCCTAGAAAGGTCCCCAAGCTATGGTTGTTTTGCTTGCCAATTGTAATTAACACAAGTTATGGTTGTGTTATTCTTTGAGCAGGTGTTGTGCGAGTGCTCGCATATATATACTAGTACTCTTGCCCGTGCCGATAGCACGACACCAGTATATTTCAAATATTTCAAATTACAAAACTTACGATTTTTTTTTTTAAAATTTATTTGTATACAAAATTGCGTGCATAAAATTGGTTGGTTTGGTGGAGGAAGGATTAGCGGTCACCAACCGTGAATAATGGGGGGAGTTGGAGAGAGAGAGGGGTACTTACTCAACCACCGTTCACACATGTGAACTCGGGGAGTGATAATGACCGTAGGATCTCAGTAAAGGAATCAATCTCAGCCGCTCTTTATCCCAAGTCAATTGCGAGCGTGCGACTATAACCTCTATTTATATATATGTATATATATATATATATATATAAATGTATGTGTGTGTGTGTGTGTAGTTTTGTGCGCTTTTTTATGTGTTGTGATTAGTGAATAATAATATATCTAGAAAAGTAATACTCAAAAATAAATTAAAATATGATGTTACTTATTGGGTATTATCCGGATAATATCCATTTATTAATGGATAGATTTGAATATTATCCAATAACACCCATTAAGCTTAATGGGTGTTATTGGATAATATCCAATAACACCCATTAACTATATTGGGTAGATAATGGTTTTATCCAAATTATCCGGTAACACCCGATTGCCACCCTGACATATATTCACCTTTTCTTTGCTGTCTTTTCTCTTGCTTTCTCTTAGAACCAAACAGAGTTGTATATGTACATTAAGCATGCAGTGAGGAGCGGCCTAATAAATCTTAGAACATGGAGCGAGAGTGAATGTAATAAGTTATAGGGTATCTTCAGCAGAAGTGAGTACGTTCTGGCCCTTCCGGGAACCATTCTAAACAGGGGGGCCAGTTTGTTCTATAAAGATGTTTTGGTATATTTTTTAATAAACTATGATGGTAGGTAGTTAATCTTAATGTTAACTGCTAATCTCTCTACTATTGATTTTGGAATGGTCTATTCTAGGTAGTTAAAGAGCAGTGCTGCTGTGCTAATAGTTACCAAATCGAATATCAGAACACTTATTCTGTTCATTAGGCATCTATTAGCTAAAGAGAAAGATCTGAACACTTGACTAGACAAAATAATTTGAGTGCTTTCTGTTTTCAGGAAAAATATGGTCCAAAGGGACAAGTTAAAGCTTCAAATGGTACACCTGCAAAACCCAACAGTAGTTCAAAGCAGAAGCCAGAGGTTGATATCAATGTTGGATTATCAGAACGTGCTCCATGGTTTTGTAGGTAGGTTAAGATGTTTAGACCTTTCTTTTCTTAAATTTCAATTGTTTTGACTTTCGTTATATATCATCCTCCCTTGAAATGGGCTATTCTGCCTTTTTGACCCAATCAAATAATTAAGTCAAGGGCTGATTTGTGAAGGAGGATGTGCTGGATTCATAGAGAAGAAACGGTTAGATTTGCAGATTTGTTGAATGAGTAAGCCTTATATTCTAGGACATTAAGAGCTTCTACAAAAAACCTCACTAGTGTATGTGTAAACAATTTTGAGCATAGCTTAGCTTGCGGCATGTCGTGTTTGAATCTGATTAATAATCACCTAAAACTAATCCCATCCGTGCAATGCGTAATAATAATTTCACCAAACTTATCTGAAGTAAAATCAGAAACCAGAAAAAGAAATACTGGTATTCGTGATTTCTGGATATTAATATAGAAGAAGTGGATGGTTTTATTGGTTTCGTAATTGCAATATTCTTCAGCTCCTAGGCTTGATATTTACTATGCTGACAAGTGGCAAATATAGAGCATTTCTCAGTGTTAAATTAATTATTGATGATATATAATTTCGGACATTATTTGCATGTGATGGCTGCATACATACATTCTGGGAAGCACTTGCCTGTCTTTAATGAAACTAAGAGAAAAGATCTTGGTTGGATTTCTAGCATTTGGTCTAATAGCTTGAGCTTCAGTTTCTTTTTTTTCTTTCTCATTGGTGAATGTAAGTTCAACACTGTTTGTCCATGATTATGCAGTCTATGTAATACTAGTGCTACTAGTAGGCAAACCCTGCTTCTCCATGCTGACGGAAAGAAGCATAGAGCAAAAGCTCGAGCATTCCATGCGTCCAATCAACCAGCCAAACAGACAGAAGAATCCACACCTAATGCGGAGGGTTTAATTGGAAATGGGCAGAAGGATGAATTATGCAATGGGACTAAAGATATTAAGGAACCACATCGGCCTGACGTTGCCCCGGTGCTTGATAGCTCTGAAGCAGAAACTAAGAGTTTAACATCAAGTAAGAAGAGGAAAGTTGAAGAATCTGAAAATGATGGTGCTAGGCAAAAGGCTGGAGGGGACGTGACTGGTGAGTTAGGCAATGGTGAAGTGATTCAGGTTGGAAGAGAGACAGAGGGAACCAAGTCTCAGGTGAAGAAAGCCAAACAAGTCGAGCCTATACCACCGAAAGAAGATGACAAGAAGAAAATAAAGTGGAAGAAGCTGATCACTTCAGCCTTGAAATCTGTATGTATTCTCAGCTTATGTCATATCCTGTTTACTTGTTGCACAATGCTCCACTGTCATGATAGTTTTCATCATCTATACTGTCTCTGAAACTACTTCAACCATAATCAGAAGTGCCAACTATTCTATGTTCTTTTCTTTTTCCAGCTTCTCTTGTTTTGCTTTTCTTCTAAATCTAAATTTCCTATTTACTGTATTTGATATAGGACCCTGATGGTGCTATGAAGATGAGGAAACTAAGAAAACATGTTCTGAAGACCCTCAAGGAATCTGGCTCGGCAGAAGATGAAGGCCAAATTGTCGAGAAGCTTGATCGCAAGGTGAGCACATCTCTTTTACTGGATTCTTTTGACCCCATGAGTGTCTAGAAGACTAGATGTGATATCTCTATGAAAATTTGTATTGTATGCAGATTAATTCAAGCTCCAAATTCATTGTTGATGGCAAGTGTGTCAGACTGGCGGTCAGAAGTTGACACTTTTCCAATATCTGCTACAACTGTGTATTGGTTTGTTCGATGACTACTTTTGCCCTATTGAACTATTTTACTGGGATTGATTTCACCTACACTTTTGGGCTGCCCTGTGGAACCTGGATCTAAGGCAATAGAGCATCAGGAGAGTTTTACATCATTGTTTTGATTTATAGGGAAACAAACGGGATGGATAATCTTGCAAAATATTTGGAGTTGTGTAACAAGAACAGAGTGAAAATTTGCTTATTGTTTGAGCAGACTATTAGATTCTCCCTACAAACCTATATGTTTCAGGTTACTCATTGCATTGTCATATGGCATAACACAAGAGAACACCCTTGACAAAACACCAGTGAGCACCATAAACCCGCCAACCACCTCTAAACATCAGCGGAGATAATTCTGGATAGCCAAATCCATGTGCGGGGGCAACATGGAAGAAGGCAGACCACTCTTCACAGGAAAGCAGCTTCTCAATCTAAGAATTTGTTGACCCACATCGGCCATCATGTAAAAATCACATGCTCCACCATGTAGACATGTAGTGGAGCGGCAGTGGAAGGATTCAGTTGAGTCGACTTAATTGGGTGGTTGATATAGGGTTTGATAGAGGGTGCTGAGTTGATCCAACTCCAAGTAAAATGAGGAGAAAACATAAGAAAGAGGAAAAAACACCTCAAAGGCTGGTGGTAGACGATGGTTGGAACCGGAAATTGAGAGAGAGAGAGAGAGGATACCAATTGTATTACAGGAAATAATGAAATAACAGCACACTTACTCTTTTAAGATGTAGTCAGAGAAACTGAATTATTTATTTATGATGGGTTTAATACAAGGGGAATGATGTTCAACACATGAACCAAAATATTTTTACAATCTGCCGAGAGACCTATGAAGAGAGAAATGAGGGTAGTAAGGCGATGCCTTTTTTGGACAACATGTCCTTCCTTTTTATACTAAAAATTTAAAAAATCTTCGGCCAGGTATCCATGATAGAGTGGAGTCGAGTAGGGCCATGATGGATTGTGGGGCAGAGCACTTAGAAAAACACTCAAAGTATAATGGACTTCTTTTGAAAAAGTTGGCCAATTTTAATCCCGTGACTGCAAAAAGCAATATTCTTCAAAAAACAATATTCTCCATAATTGCTTTGTCTCGTGACTCTTAAAGAAATATTTTCCTTTATTGCTTTTTCTGCTGGCTTGACAGCTGCTTCTTCAATGGCAGACAAAGGTAAAATTTTATGACCATATTCAGACTTTAAACCTTATGAGATATATCCTTGAAAAATGGAAATTTTCAGAAAAAGTAATACTAAAGCTATTAAAATAAAAAATGCTGAGACCAGTGAATTGTCTCAAAATCAGATTTTAAATCAATGGACTATTCCGTCTATTGAACCAAAAAAGATTTATTCGATCGGCACTTTTGACTTTTTATGTCGAAAAAATATTAAAACTCTTGAAGAGTATGCTAACAGATTGTTCAAGAGTTTTAATATTTTCGACATAAAAGTCAAAAGTGCCAAATCTTTTTGGTTCAATAGACGAATAGTCCATTGATTTAAACTGATTTGAACAAACAGCTTTAGGGATATATTTTTAAAGGTTGGAGGGACATAGGCCGTACTGACCCTTATTTTTTTATATATTATTTTTAATGCCTTGAAAGGCTACAATATACATATATGATGCCTTTGGTATGGCTCGAACAATTGGTGCCTGGGGAGGCTTTGAACACCGACCTCTCGGTTGAGAGTAGTTAAGTCCAGGGGTGCCTGGGGCTTGAATACTCAACCTCTCCGTTAAGATAAGTGAGTAGCTAAATGGGGCATTTGGATAAGGCTTTAACAACAACGATGCCTCTGAAGAGGCTTGAACACCCGACCTCTCTACTGAGAGTTGTAAAGTCCAGAGTGTCTCTAGTGAGACTCGAATACCCAACCTCTCCGTTAGGAGAAGTGAGCAGTACTACCACTTGAGCTAGAGCTCGTTGGTATATCTCATAAGGTTTAAAGTCTGAATATGGTCATAAAATTTTACCTTTGTTTGCCATTGAAGAAGCAGCTGTCAAGCCAGCAGAAAAAGCAATAAAGGAGCATATTTCTTTAAGAGTCACGAGACAAAGCAATTATGGAGAATATTGTTTTTTGAAGTCACGAGATTAAAATTGGCCAACTTTTTCAAAAGAAGTCCATTATACTTTGAGTGCTTTTCTAAGTGCTCTGCCCCACAATCCATCATGGCCCTGCTCGACTCCATTATATCATGGACACCTGGCTGAAGATTTTTAAAATTTTTAGTATAAAAGGGAAGGACATGTTATCCAGAAAAGGCATCGCCTTACTACCCTCATTTCTCTCTTCATAGGTCTCTCGGCAGATTGTAAAAATATCTTGGTTCATGTGTTGAACATCATTCCCCTTGTATTAAACCCATCATAAATAAATAATCCAGTTTCTCTGGCTGCATCTTAAAAGAGTAAGTGTGCTGTTATTTCATTATTTCCTGTAATACAATTGGTATCAGAGCCATGAGTGGCTAATAGATTTTATATTTCATAAGATTTGAAGGGGAGTATAGATGTGATAGTTTTCATGATAAAATATTTATGATTATATATATCAAAATATTATGAAAGATAAATTTTAAATATGCTTCGTAAAGCTTCTTAGATCAGAATTAAGTTTTCGTCCATAAATCCCAGGAAAGGTAGGATATGTACCTGTAATCCATCTTTGTGTAGGAGTCAAAGCATATTTATTATTTATGTAGGGAGAGGGGGAGAGAGAGAGAGAGAGAGAGAGACCATATTATCAGGTTTCTTTCAAATGTTTACTTGCTAGTAAGATCAACTGAGTGAAAAAATAATAATAAAATCCATCTTTATGGTATACATAAATTATTTACGAATTGTTCACTCTTCATTAGCATTATACCTTATCATTGTTCAATGAAATGTTTTGTACAAATCCAGTGCCTATATTTCTATACGATAATGCAACAAAACGTGGGGAATTTGGTTTCTCATTTTCCGAAAGTGTAGATACCATGTGTGGGCAAGGATATTTCAACAAGGTTTAAGCGTCTGTCCATGGAGGTTTCTGTCTGCACGCCGCACTCCCACATTCTACTCCTTTTTGGGTGCAGATAGATAGATGCTATTAGGAAGAAACGGGCCGGAAAAGTAGAACTGCTGCTACTATCAATACCACAAGAGAACACCCCATTGCCTGCAACAAGACAGCACTGTGTTAAAAATAAAACAAAGCATTATATATATATTTATATATAATATATATAGGAAGAAAGGACTTACAGCAATTGCAGAAGCAGCTAGGCCTGCTCGCTCCCTAGGGTCTTTGCGGTAGTAGTTCCCCAAATAGAGAATTGTGGCATAGTACCACATTAGTGGGAATGCAAACCCTAATAGGAAACTGAGAGAGAGAGAGAGAGAGAGAGAGAGAGAGAGAGAGAGAGAACCATGAGATATGACGGGAGTTTCCCAAGCACGAAGATAGGTGAAGGATGAAATATACTTACGAAAACCACCCAATTCCACAGCCAAAGCAAGGAAGGGGTTTGTCATACATCCCTTGAGGAAACTCATCTACATCATGAATGAGGGTATATTTGCCTTTTTCACGGTCATCAGCATGTGTTGTTTTCCCTGCCATTAAAACAATGTCTCTCATGTAAACTATAATGTACGTAATCAACTATACATCTACTCTAATTGAGAATGGCAACGAAAATACTCTGAAGAGTATAATGATCAAAATCAAAAGGTACCATCATAACACATCAGAGGTAGAACCAAAGTCTCACCGGGGTGGAGATAAAACTTAGCATTAAGCAAATAAACTAATACTCCTATTCCACTCAAAGAGTCTGCTTTTTGATAGTCAAACTTGTAAAGAATAAAACAACTTTTCATAGATACCCTTAATTCCCTTAAGAGTGATGACCTTACTTTGAAGTTTGAACAAATATAATGGTGTAAATTGATTCATGGGTGAGTTAAAGGCTGAGTGATTAAGGCAGGTTTTCGAATTAAAAGACGAAAGACTGAAGAAAACACAAAGGACTTTTGATGTGAATCATAACCCGACAATTAAGGCCTCAATCCTAAATGTCCCAGCAATAAAAAAGAGCTCAAGGAGGTTTAATTTCCTGCAAATATATGGTCTGATTCAAGATATCTAAGAAATAAAAAAAACTGCTACAAGTCAGAATTTTCAGTTAACTTTGGCGGGCTACCCAAGGAGTTCTATAGCTTGAAATTTTGTGTATAATAATACATGGTTGGAAAGCCCTATGAGTCTAGTTTCCAACACAACAAACGGATCCCAATTTCGAGTCTTCTAGAGTTAGTTATGCTCAAAATACCAAAGGGTAGTCAGAATGGACGGGATGACCTTTTGAATTCAGAACTCAAGTCTCTTGTTTTCTCCACCAACCCTTGGGTTTCCTAATGCACGAATTTTAAGCATTTTGAGAGTCTTTCTAAGCCTATAAATAGGCATGTTGAACTATGTACTAGAGATATTAGATATATGATGAATTAAATTAATGGATCTTAGATCATTGTTTGCTCTTATGAATGTTGCTCTTAATTGAGTGGTGTGAGGTTTCTAGGATTAGAATCTCAACCCGGACTCGTTGAGTCGAGGGCTTGTGTCGTTCAGTGATTGTGGGTCATCAACAATCACATTGTTGGTTCTTGATTGCACCCCAAGGTTACTATTCAATTGCAAATAGCGGGTCAAGGGAGGCTCAATCTATCCGTTACCTACCATTGTTTATCATCTTAAGTTTTTAATTTCCGCGTTCGTTGTCAAGTGTCGAGGGTGCATGTTCTTCGATTCGGTGCTTGGGTCATGTTTCACATCAACTTTACGATAAAATCCTGAAGCTATAACCATTGTGGGGATAATAGAGCACTCAAGTGGAAACACAGCCAACACCATAAAGATGTAATTGGTCAGTGCCATCCCATAAACAAATTACTGGGGACAGTAGAGCGAGAACAAGTAATTTGACAAATTATGTAAAATATAGGACTACAGGAAAATGTACATCTATATTTGCAAACTGTAACTGCTCACAGCTACTAATTTAAGTAATTACTGAATAAGACAGAATCACACCTTTAAACATAGAACAATATCGAGCTGATGGCCTTAAAAGATCAAGATGCTTATCTGAAATTGGTTTTGCCAATTCAAGGCCACTTGTCAAACCTTTCCCCTCCTCAAGTGCAGCATCTGTGAAAGCAGAAAGTCACAATTCATAGTTCATAAGGATGCTGCGGCTTTTGGTCTTTTTATTTTCTCTCATAATTCCAGTGCATGATGTTTGAAAATAGATGAAACAAGGATTTATCCTTTCTTGTACGAATGTTGCTTCATACCCTTGCAACTTATTAAATCTTATAATCCATGGCATTGGCTAGATGTTAGAAACAATTTATGAATTGCGAAACCTTTCCAGCTAAATTTTTACGTTCACCAGCCACTTCTAGATTATAATACTAAGGTTCCAAAAATAGTAAAAACTAAATAAACACATGAAAAACTGTAAGAAATAAGAAGAATAAACACAAAGGAAACATACAATAGAGTGATAGACCATTGTTAATAAATAGTTCCAGTCAAGGGACAAAGCTAGTTTGAAAAATGAAGTACACGGAGCGTAGAGGATTACTCTGATCCATGGGTAATAGTTTACAACTTAAGTCGTCTGCAATTTGGCATGCTGGATTTTTCTGCCACTATGCCAACTTCCTGTATCACGTGATTAATAGAGTAATTCAACAACTGTCCAAGATTTTGCGACTCAACTATAACAACAAACACACTTTGTTGTTTAGTAAACCAGATGTGAAGAAAGAATTTTAAGCAGTACAAGTGCATACAGATCAATGATCAGTAAAGTCTAGGTGTCTTATCAAAAGGACATAAACTAAATCTCCTTTTAAAGAAGAATAATACTGTACAAGTCAAAGAAAGATTACAAACTCGGGAAGTTTAATCACTGTCTTAGGTACTTCCCCAGAAAATAAAAACAAGAGAACATGTGAAACAAAAGAATTGTAATCATCGGTTATCATTTGCTAACAATATTCTCAAGTGCCTTTTCGCTAATTTCTTCTTTGGTTTAAAACTCTGAAATAAGACTGTACATTGAAAAATCAAGGCAAAGATGACAACTTCTTAATATAAACATACAAAGCATGACCACCTTGAGTCAGTTTTTGTACCGACTACTTGAGGGGTAGGAATTAAATTCATAAGGGATCTGAAAAAGTATTAAGAGTGGTTGTCAGGCTACCTAAAGCACCCTCCACCTTCACTTGGAATTGGGGCCGGCGGACAGTGTTGAGGCATAAATGTACAACACTGAAGGATTCACAGGTAGGGCAATAAGAAAAAGAAGCATCAACAAGTGGTAAGTAATAATTCGCCCCCAGGGAAGCTGCTCTCTTTTCCTAAAGCCAATAGTTATTACAAATGCAATTGATTTTTTTTTTCTTTTGATTGAAATAACAATTTTGTTTATAGATTTGAAGATTTATACTGACCTAGACAACAAACAGAAGCGCAGAAAACCACACGAGGAAGGGGGACATGTGTTCCACTATTGGTTTTTACTGTTACGGCCAAGAGATAATGCTGCTAAGAAAATAGTAATCATAATAGAGAAAATACAATGTTGGTCGAGATACTTCAAGTATTTAAGGTTTCGAATTTGTTTTTCTTTCATCCCCCCCTCCCCCACCGCGCCTGGTACTAATCAAATTAACAAACACCTTATCGTCGGATATTCTCTACTTACTATTACTCAAGATAAAATTGTTCCACCAAAGGCCAATCAACACATAAACCCTGGTTAAAGACCCGTCAGTTCTAATGATTATTGTATTCTTTACAAATAGACCATAAACAAACATGTTCTAAATCACTTATGCTTCAAACGATTTTTCCATTTTCATGTATTCAAAACCGGACCCGCGATCCATTTTTAACTGTGGTACTCGAAAGAAAGAACAGTGATCCATTTTTCAAAATCCATTGATTTTATGTTTGGAAACACAGAATTTATGCCTGAATTAAAAGTAGCTTAAAATCTGAACTACGTCAATTTCTATGCCTTGGACTTGAAATAGTAACAAAATCATCTAAATTTTACATGGATTCGAGTTCCAATCTCATGGCTAGAATTCTACACCCCAAACACTCCTCATAGCTCATAATCCATCAATTTGAATTCAATCCTAGTCCCACCAAGAACTCAGAATACATGGTTGAGCAGATTACAAGAAAGTCAAACAAAAAATAAAATATAAAATTAAACATTGGCCTAACCCAAAACTCAAGAACAACCAAACATTAAAGTAAAACTCTTCTACAAGAAACTAACCCAGGAAACAAAAAACGAAAACTTGCCTTGGAACAGTAATGAATAGAAGGAAAGAAATCCCTCTTTGGCTTCAAGTTGCAGATCAAGAGTTTAGAAGGAGACAGAGACAGAGAGGTCCGAACAACCTGTAGTTGATTAAAGGGGTCCGATCAACGCTTCAATTTTCAGCATTTATCAACTATGCAGAGCTGAATTGACTCTCTTCTCTCTCTCTCTCTCTCTCTCTCTAACGGGTCGTTTTACAAAAAAATAAATATATAGGCCGCTCTAATCTCAGCCTGATTTTATCTTTATTTTCTTTATTGGGTAATAGTAATATCTTGACTATTACACCTACCAGTCTTGTGGTTTGGTTCTATTGCACCTACGTCCTACATCCTACATCTCATCCTGTTTTGGATATTCTCATTCTTTGTCTCTCTTCTAAGTTTTATTTATTTATTTATTTATTTATAAATTTTTTTTCCCTAAGGGGGCATGAGGAGGGATCGAACCTAAGACCTCACACTTTGTGAAGCCCCATGTCTACCACTGGGCCACCCCCTTAGAGGATTCTTCTAAGTTTTATGATTTTGAAAAAAAAATAAAATACTTATAATGTTTTTAGAAAAAACACTCGGTTTAATTTTAAAAAAATCAAGCACGACAATTATTTAAGAATTGATAAAGAAATAATAATAATAATCATTATTATTTAGGTAAATTATTGATAACCCCCTCATTTACATGTTGGGTTTGAATTGCCCCCCATTAACTACCCGTTAAAGCAATGTGACCCATCTGCTATAATATTTTCTTAATCGTACTTCTGTTCAGACATTACCATTTATCTTTTGTGTTTTTTTTTGGTCCATAATTTTGTTTTGGTGTTTGAATTGACTATCTTACCATTGTTTTGCTAAGACCCTCTTTGTATTCCCTTTGTAGTAGTCGTAGATAGTATAAGCAAGAAAGCTTTAACTGAATGCTGAATATTTCCCAATATTCTTTTTTTTTCTCCTAAGGGGGGCATGGGAAGGGATCGAACCTGAGACCTCACACTTTGTAAAGCCTCATGTCTACCACTGGGCCACCCCCTTAGGGGCTTCCCAATATTCTTTACTCCTATCTATTTTTCAAAAATAAAAAGTTTGTTCCACATCAAATATTTATGTCAAGGTACTTAATGGAAGATGATATAGTTGTATTTTCCATGCTACATCAGTAGAACTGATAATCCTGTAATTGTTTCGATGTAAAGGTTATTTTTCCTATACCTAACTCAAACTACGTCATTTGTCATGACTAACTACCTATAATTTTGATCGTTGTCCTAATCAATCCCATCTTGTCCTAATTAGTAGGATGTGTACTTAGTATTCTCCATATTGGTTCCACAAATTGTGTAAAAATTCAATTTGTGTTTGCAAATAAGTGGTGTAATTAACATGGTTAGTGTTATGGAAAAAGCTAAAATTTCCACAATTTTATCCAAACTTTTCTATCCCAACTCCGTTACAAAGCATGCGATTAGTTAGATTATAGTCTTCACAGTTAAGTGATACGAGGCCTAACCCATTAAGTAAGTTGGGATAGAAAGTAAGGTTGAAACCCTAAAACCCAATAAATTAAAATGGAAAGCTTCTTATTTTTCTAATATCAATTAATCAAAAAAATAAAATCCATAAGATGGTATTTTAGTCATTTTCTAAGGATCCGTTTGGTCTCCATCAGTAACTAGGGAGACTAGTGAAATTATCTAAACAAGAGGGATCAACATGATATATGATTAAACCATAACCTTGCCTTTTTTTTTTAAACATTTTTTCGTGTGTAAATAAATATAGTAGTCAATTACCTATTTTGACCTTGCTCTTTAAATATTGGCATTTGCCAGTACGACAGTATCCTTATGGGGTCTCTCATTTGTATAAAGCAAAAACTTCTCGTAATGAGTATCTTTAATACGTTATTGGACGTTTGAAGCCATTTTCATTCTATTCTTTAGTCTGTCCACATTGCCGTCTACCGGCCGGCGACTGCAATACTACCTTTTTGTTAAGATTTTTATTTTGATGCCATGTTCAAATTCTGATATACTTACTCCGTTTTCAAAATATTATTATGTTTAATCCGATACATAGATTAAGAAGATATAATTGACTCGATTATTCATATTAAGATAATGTGTATTTTACAATGATATCCATGTGCCAGTGTGATCAACATTTAAAGTGAAAATTAAACCAAGGGTAAAATGATAAATATAACTTCTTGTTAAAAAAGATTAGAAAGCGGATAAATTTGTAGGAACGGTCTAAGAAAATGATGATTTTGTGCTTCAAATTTTGTCTGTTAAAATGATTTTTAATTAGAGTAGTGCTAAATGACTCATATTGTTCCGGATCAAAAGCATTTAATGTTCTCTAAACTATTTCAAAAATATACTCCCCCGTCACGTTTTAGAGAAAAAAAAATTGTCTCAAAATAAATGATGTTATAGGATATCAATAAATTTTTTCTCACATTTTTATCAAATTGACCTTATTAATTACTCTCTAATTAAATTTTGTGTTGGAGAAAAGCAAAAACTAAGTATGCAACTGGTCAATAATAATTGTACTTAAATAAAGGTAGACCAGTTTTTTTTATAAATTTTCTTAATCTATTTGCAAATTTTTAAAACGTAATTTATTTTGGGACCAAGGGAATATTTTTATCATTTACATATTTTGTCTCAAACTGATTGGATTCATTGATTGTTAATAACATTTCATCTTCTTTACATGATTTTTTTGATTAATGGAAAAATGTTATTCAGGTAAAACTCTTCTTTATTGTTTAGTATATTACAATACTGTCCACATTGATCCAATGAAATTGATCCCCAAGATTTATGGTTTTAATTATTATTTCAAGTATAGAAAGTCATTGGTTACATTAGAGCATCTCCAATAGTGTCAATTTTTAACAAAATTCTTAGCTGAGTCATATTGTCACCTACACATTTTAAGAATTTTCTTTTATAAAAATTTATATTTTAATGGTTTTCATTCTTTCACCATTTTTACATGGATCCACTATCAAATCATCTACTTTATTTCCACAACTCTTTTATTTTTATATTTTCTAAATAAATTCATATATTATTTTATAAATAAGAATCGAGCAAGAATTGTTGGGTGATTCAGTGATCAGGTGATTAAGTGATTCTTTCCCAAATAATTGAATAAGCCCATTAGAGCATGTACAATGGGGTAGCAATATTGGCTCCCTAAGCTTCCCATTAATTTAAAAATAATAATAAAAAAAATATTAAGCTACCCATAAGCTATCCAAAATAAACCTCTTTCAATTGTGGCACAAACTCCAATAACCTTATTCTAATAAATAGTTGTATTTATACAATTATAGAAAATTAATTTGAAGTCCAAATAAAATAAACCAACCCTCTATTAATAAATAAAAATATATAGGTTCGAAAAAGCGAAAAATATTTTTTAAAATATTTTTTTGGATGAAAAATAATCAAAATTTGAAAAAAAAAATAATAACTTTTGGCCAACTTGCTTCCCCTTGCTCCATGCTACTTAAAATTGATAATTATAATTTAATTACTCAATCCTACCCATTGTTACCCCTATTATATTAGAAATTTTAAATTTTACTCCTCTTTACTACATAGTGCTCTTAGAGATATACTTACATGTTAGAATGATGTATAAAAGGCTCTTTTGTCGGGTTGAGGTGATACTTTCTAAAGTAATGATTAGCAATTGATATGAGAAGATGATCAACTGCACAGGAACTGAGACACCACGGTCATCTAAATACAGTGCTTAATCCTATACACATATTTTTTTTTAAAAAAACTAAATGATTATGTCATAAATATTAGTATAAGGATAAGAGGACTTGTTATTTGCCTTGCGAATCTGAGTTATTCCACTTTCAACAAGGTGCATTATGTGATATAGAAAATATCAACACATCAAATTCTATTTCTGTTCCGAAACAATAGTCATATTTTTTCAATCATGTTAGACTTAGAGAAACGATCGCGTCAGTTGAAACAGTCACATGGTCTAGAACAAAGTGACCACATCAGAATATGGAGGAGCCCCCATAATTAAAGCGATCGCATCACTTTGGGCAAAAGATCCAGAAGTTGAAATGATCGCGTAAGTTGGAATGAAACGTTTGTGTTGAAGCAAAGCAACCACGTCACATAGAGTGAAGCAATCGTCTCTATGCGACAAGTCAATTTTTCGATTAATTTCCCTGTTTAATTATACTTAGGGTTTAGTCAGGGATGACAATTGAATGTTAATGGATAATTATCTAACCAAAGCTATCCATTAACACCAAATTCAATTGTTACCTCTAGATTTAATATTGTATCTATATATAATTATAACCCTATAACTGTAATAAGATTAACCATAATA
The DNA here is from genome assembly GCA_013146195.2 of Codonopsis lanceolata. Lineage (NCBI taxonomy): Eukaryota > Viridiplantae > Streptophyta > Magnoliopsida > Asterales > Campanulaceae > Codonopsis > Codonopsis lanceolata. The sequence continues at coordinate 166,356,392 of CM028378.1, forward strand.
AAACTTTGATATTCCGTTTTCCACAATCTCTCTTTCTTCTTATTTGATTGATCTTTCTCAATTGATTGTTATTATTCATCATTGTACACAACATACCTCTTTTTATTCCACCGAACAGTATAATCCACGGATGACCTATAGTTCATGTCATATTTTACTTGGTGATATAAAGAGGGGTACATTGTGAATTATTTTGTTGAGTTGCAAAATCTTGGATACCAAAATTAGTTTAGTGTGAAGATTAACTAAGTGATTGTTTGGTAGAGTGTTTTGACTAAAACGCTGGTAAAAAACGCAACGTTTTCTTTTTAAAAGTGTTTCAATGCAGCGTTTTAAAACGTTCCAATATGGACCGTTTTAAAATGCTCCAATTTGGAGCATTTTAAAATATGTTGTGTTTACAACTATTTTGTTTATAAAAATAGCGTTTTGAAATAGTTTTCCAAACATGTTTACAAGAAAAAAATTTCGTTTTAAAAACGCTACGTTTTAAAAATGATACGCTTAGAAAAAATTGCATTTTCAAAACGCTGCATCAAACGAGGCCTAATTAAGACAACTTGGAAACTCGCTTAGCATATTTAACCATGTTGGGAAAATTTCTCAATTATCGGTGCTTGTTTTTACCATAGGTCAGTGGGATAGCTTTATGTATTATTTTAAATTTCTAATCATTTTACTTTATTATTCTAAGCTCCAAAAACGCATTCAAAAACTTGGAACCCTCTCATTTGCAGTTTACCCTTTTTGCACGGAATAAATTTTAATTTAGTACTCCCTTCCCTACTTTAAAATTATTCTCCTATTCGATTTTTTTGAGTCTAAATAATTTCTTAAATGAGAATTTGATTTTTTTTTTAATATTATTCAATACCATAAAACACATCATTTGTAATACCAAAAAGTAAAACGAATTAAGTGTTTTATGATTTTTAAAAATAAAAAATATATATATCAAAAATTTTATTTTAAAAAAATCTATTTGACAAAAACAAAATGAAACAAGACGATAATTTAAAAATAACACAAATATATCTTCTTGCTATGAATTATTGAACATTAGCGTTAGACCTTAGACTAGGTAGGGTAGCATTGTAGAGTAGGTTGGTAATTGTCAAAATTGACAGACTCTTATATTCATTGATCGGTTATAAATACCGAGCAATGTAAGGTTATTACGACACACCTCTTCAGCTTTCGAAAAACAATCTTTTTATTCTGGTTATTTTATAACACTTCTTATTGTATTTGGGTCTAAGTATAGTTTTGGGAAAATATTTGATGTGACAAAATCACAGCTTGGGCCGTCCGTATGTTGAGTTGGATATCTGGCTTGAATTTGCTCTCTTGAACCTAGCTAAGAACACAAAAAGACTTGAGTGGAAGTGCAAGGCAAGGTCTCGCGAAACCTCTCCGGCGTGAGAGTAAGTACCGTGTGTAAGAGAGTCTGAAAGCAATTCGACAGAGTGCCAAGGCTCAAGACAGTGTGTGTACCTTGTTTGTGGTGATGGAAGAGTATTTATAGGCCCCCAATGTCATTGAATCCGTCTGGGATTTAGTTTCCTTAGATAAATAGTCAATCAAAGGGAGAATTCCTTGATTTTAGGCATGATAGGCGACTGGCCGCGTAGATGTAGGAGCAGATAAGGTAAGTGCCCTGCTCAAAGATGGAAACATTTGACTTGTCTTGGAAAGCAAGCCTCCGGTGGTTCCTGCTTGATATGTGCCCGGGCGAGCAAGGCTCTGCCCGACTATTTTGATGTGTATTGCTCTGAAGTTAGCGTAGATCTAAGGGGTGGCCCCCGGTCGGGCAGGTAAGGCTGATGCTCGACCAGGTTTGAACGAGATGAATCTAATTCTTTGCTCGGTATGAGAGTGGTTCCCGGGCATGGCCCCTGGTCGGACAGCAAGGCCTGTGCCCGGCCAAGTTTGGGCCGGAGTTGCACTGCTCGCTGCTCGATGCCACAATTACTTTGTCCGCTAGGCCGGTGGGCCCCACATTAATTATACTCGTGACTGGCACGTGGTGTTAGCTTGTGCCTTACTCGTGACCCGGCTTGGGCCGGGCGTATCAGTGGCCCCTAGCTCCTTGTCTGGCGAGCATTCATGCTCGGAGCGGGGAGCGTACATACTGGATGATTCTCGTACATGCCTCAACACTTGTGACTTTTGAGAAAAAGAGAGGATTGAGAGAGCAAAACTTGTGGAAGGTTCTGGGACTTTAATCGGAAACAACTGGAGCGTACTGAAGACGTTTGCTGCTGAGGGCGTACTGGGCGAGTGGAGGTACATGCGCGTGAGCCGTCAAAAGCTGAGGTGACTTGATGAGGGCACGATCCACGAAGTGGTGCATTTAATGCGTTGTGATGATGGGCCGCCCACCCAGACGCCGTTTCGAGCTCCGCCTTTTTCCCCCAAAAATCTTAAAACCCCGGCCTATAAAAGGGCTTGCCCCCTTCCTCCTAAACCTTTACAACCCTTAAGGTTTCTAGAGAGAGAAAATCCCATATTTTCGCTATACTTGCCGTTGTTTCAAGTCGATTTCAAATTTCGGTGCTCCCTTGTTCTGTTTCCAAGCATTCACCTGATTACGGAGCCTCTGATTCTACTTTGTCCACGGTTTCGCCGATCTATCCTCCAGGATTTCTGAAGAAAAACTCCCGTTTGCTTTCAACAGTAAGTTTCTTACCCTTTTTTTCTGGTTTGCTCTGTTCTTGATTTTCTTTTGATTTGAACGAAGATTTCTAGGTTTAGGCCCTTTGCCTTCGTGTATCTTTGGTAGGGTTTAGGAGAGTAAAACCGCCTTTAGGTAGAGATCGAGGAAAAGACCATGTGGTCTTGCTCGCTAGGCGGGCATAACCCCTTTGGTATACCTAGACCTAGGATTTTTCCCATCTTGCTTTATCGATTATCCGGGCAGATCATTGACCCTCCTTCCTCGATCTCTTTGTAGATGTCTGATATCTCAGATAATGACCATGAGGCCTTCAGCTACGACAGGAAGAATGATTCCTTAAGCAGCGAGAAAACCCCTCCTGTTGACTATGAGTTTGACGAAGGAGCAAGATTCGTGGCCGGGCCGACGGTCCCTAGGCGCATGGCCGCCCCAATAGTTGATTTAGTTGATTCCTCCAGCGAGGAAGATTCTGGAGAGGCGAGTGTCACTGGAGGCTACGCTGGCGGGCAGGGCCCTGAACAGCAGGCGGCCAATGTTGAAGAAACAGTCGAGCCATTAAGGGCCGAGCAAGGAGAGGTGGCCGGAGAGGCCTCGGATGCTGATGAGGCAGGTAATATGCCGATTGCCCCGCGCCAAAAGTGAACAGGCCGTACCCAAGTGGAGGTCACACTTGAGGATGATGCAGATGACTGGAATAACCTTCCACATGCTCGCTGCCACACCTTGGTCGGTGGCTCTCGAGTGGAGGTCACACTTGATGAAGTTGTGGAAGAAGAGGAAGAGGAAGAGCCTGAATGGCATGTAAATGCAGATGAGAGCCGGTACGCCGCTCATTGGGCCACGCTGGATACGGCGGACAAGGTGACCGTGTGGCTTACGTCCCTCGACATCGATTTTTCTTATTACCGGGCAAGCAAGATGGATGTGCCCGCAAATGTTAAGCTTTCCCGCGAGTAGGGAAACGAGCTTCTATTTTTTGCCGACTTTTTTCGCTTTGGACTACGCCTTCCGCTGGAGCCTTTCTTGGTGGACTTTCTGCATGAAACCAAGGCCGTCCCCTGCGACCTGATGTTGAATACCGCCCGAGCCATTACAGCCTTCATGGTGGCGAGCCGACTACTAGGGTTTAAGCCGGACATGTACTTGCTCCGAAAGCTGTTTATCTTTGCCCTAAACACAGGCGGGAGAATTGGAGTGAGGGCCAACTCCAACTTTTTGAGGCTGTTATCTGAAGTTCCCAGGAAGGTGGAGTCATGGGACAGTAGAGTCTTGTTTGTTGAGTCCTGGGTCGGCTGGCCATTCGCGCCCACAGCGACCAGTGAGATCAAGATCCCCAAGGTCTCCAAGCAAGATTTTAGCTCGGGGGAGATTGCCACTAGCGGCGTTGAAGGCTGCCGTAGGTGTGATCGAGGAGAATGAGAAGCGCGTCGGCCAGCAATTTCTACTCGACTGGAAAGAGCTGGTATGTAATCCGCGCTACTTGTGTCTGGCCGGAGTGTTGCGGGCAGAAATTCCCGAGGTGAAGCCCCTTTTGATTCATGTTCCTGAGAGCCCCCATTCGTACTGGGGTGATTGCCACGGGAAAATGTCTAAGTGCGAATGCATTGAATGCCAGCGGCTAAGCCTGGGTGCAGACTGTCGGCCAGTTTACGAAGACCGAGATAGTTGTCTGCTAATTATGAATATGCTCCCTCCTTTATTTTAATCATCTTTTTCCCGTAGCAATTCTGATTCTGTTTTGTTTTGTCTTGTTTCAGGGATGAATAATTTGGTAGTGTTGAAAATGAGGAAGCTGCAGGCTGACCAGCGGGCAGCCGATTTAAAGGCCAACGAGTCTGTGGCCTTGCCTAAGGTGCCGTTCTGCCACCGGCGAAGAAAACACCGGGCTCGGGCAAGGTCGCGAGTCCGGTAAAGAAGGTAACGGCGCCGAAAGTCGTCGTTACTGCACAAGAAGAGGCCCCCGTGGTCATTGTTGACAAAGCTGCTAAACCACCCACTGCCAACATCCCCGTGGTGCCCGCTGCGAAGGATGCCAAGGCCAAGGGGAAGAGAAAGAAAAGCCCTACCCCCCTCCTGCTCGGGATGTCCGCCGTCGAGGCTCGAGCCCTGTTCTCGCCTTATCCCCTCCCCCTGGTGAGGAGGCCACCGAGGCGGGATTTGTGATGCCCTCCACCACTACGCCTGCACCGTGAAAGAGATATCTGAGGATGCCCCTCTGCTAGGGGGTATAGATCTACATGCCCGCGGGAGTCCGGGAGGCCTGGTGGGTAAAGCCGTTATAGAAAGGGCCATGCACGATGATCTGGCCAAGGACCGAGACACCGCCGACCACGTCTTGGTCGGAAACGTGGGGCTCTATTTGAGCGAGGTAACATATTTGCCCGTAGTTTTCCTTTCCTTTTCTTCGTATTTCTCGTTCTGACTATCTGTCCTCTGTCTACAGATTGCCTCCACATGTGCTAATCTTTACAATCGGTATAACGAGGAGAAAGATGCTCGCAAAAAGATGGCGGCCGATTACAAGGAGCTGGAGGCCCTTTTGAAAGAGAAGGTCGAGCAGGCAGCCGCTCTGGCCGACCAACTAGAGACCAACAGAGCGGCGACCAAAAAGAAAGAAGCCGAGATGCTTGATCGCAATTTGAAGTTGGTCGCCTAAAACAGCACTCTGGTTGCTGAGAAGAAAGAGTTGGTTGGCCAGATGAAGAAGAACCAGGCTGAGCTGGAGAAGGGGAAAACTGCCCTTGAAGCAGTCACCAAACAAAGGGAGCACCTGCAGGTGGAGCGGGGTGCCCTCAAAATACAGGTGGTCAAGGATGAAGACCGCATGGCCGAGATGTTGGAGAATCTCTTGAATGCTGAGGAGACTGCAGTGGAAAATTACAAGAGCTCCCCTGCTTTTGAGGAGGCTGTGGATGAGGCCATCGTGCCCTATTTTGCACATGGTACCAACCATATCCTTCGACTGCTCCCCGACCGCAGGGTGGTGGATATGCAGACCATGACCGAATGGGCTGTACTCGATGTCTACTCTGAAGCTGCCCGCCAGTTCCATCACTTGGTCCCATACACTGAATTGGAACTGGAAGCCCTGGCCAAGGCTGATGCTGATGCTGGTCGCGAGCCTTGGGTTCCCCCAACTCCCTTGGCTGAGAATGTGTGCTCCCTGATCGATGCCTTGGAGGGTGCGAAGGTCGCGCAGATGATGGCCGAGGACCATGCGAAAGCGGCGGAGCAAGAAGTTGTCCGCAAAGCTCTAAACGCCGAGTATGCCGAGCAATTCCGGGCTTCAGCTAAAGATCTTCCTCCCCCTCCAGAGCAGACTCCTGACCAGGCTTAGCCTAGGGTTGATCACTTTTGTTCGACCTGCGTGCCCTTATTTTTGATACTGAATTGCAACTCCTTCTAATACTCATGAATGGAATCATGTTTTTGTTTGACAAATGTTCCCTCTGCTTGTATTCCTCTATTGTGCCTTTATTTTGCTTTGATTTTGTTCGATAATTATTTTCTTACTCATATTTCTCATGCCATTGATTAGTACAAGTACAGGTATTCCCCGGAAAGATATCGAGCATAAATGACTAGAATTTATCGAGCATGCAAACTTGTAATTATCAACTTAAGAATAACAAGGCTAATTAAGTAAACCTATTATTTAAGTTGAGAGGTTACCCGGACAGGCGCCCAGTCTAGGTGCTTGGATCGGGACAAGGCTTTGAATGGGCATAGCCCCTATCGCCCTGGGCGAACATCCAGAAGATTTCCTAGCGGGCAGGGCCCTACTCTGAACGGCCACTAGCAACCGGGTTGGGCCCTAGTTCAATGTTGGCACATCGAAGCGGTTGCTAGTATATCAACTGGGTATAGAGATATACGACTAACAATGTTGCTCGGTCACTGTAGGAATCCGAGGTAGCTAGCCGCTATTTTGCGGGCAGGTCCCCTACCGCCTATCGGGCATCCAAGTATTGGAATCGGGCATGGCCCCCTCTTACCCGCGGAGAAGGTAAGATAAGCTCATTAATACTTGGGAATAGAGGAAGGTTGACCGGGCGTGGCCCTATCTGCTCGTCAGGCGAGCAGATTTTGTCAAACAATCTGAAAGCAGTAGATAAAAGACAACTAAACAACCAAATAATTTGAGTGGACAAATATAGAAAAACTTGCCTTTTATTGATCAATAAAATAATAGTGACCCTCAACAGGACTGAGGTCTTCCCCGTTTGCGCACTAACTTAGGGATAATACTTTTTTAGGTGGTCTGCATGCCAAGGATGCTTCAAGTCTTTTCCTTCCCGAGTTCGAAGTGTGTAGGTGCCCTCTTTGACTATGCGAGTGACTTGGAAAGGCCCCTCCCAATTAGGTGATAGCTTTCCCCATTCTTCCCAGTGACCCGTCACCTCAATTTTTCTGAGTACTCCAGTCTCCGATCATGAAAGCTCTACCTCGAACCCTTTTGTCATGATGAGCCTTTGCTCTCTGCTTGTAGTTGACCATCCTGAGTCGTGCATCCAGCCTCCTTTCCTCAAGTAGATCAAGGTCTATGGTTCGGGCAAGCTGATTATTCTGCTCGTTGTAATGGGAAACTCGATAGCTAGGCAAGACCATTTCTACCGGGATCATAGCTTCAGATCCGTATGTGAGCGTGAATGGAGTTTCCCCTGTTGGGCCCCGTATAGTAGTTCTAATTGCCCATAAGGCTGACGGTATCTCCTCTGCCCACTTTCTAGCTCGTCCTTCTAGGTTTCTTTTGAGAGCGTGTAGTACTTGCTTGTTTCCGGCCTCGGCTTGGCCGTTACCTTGTGGGTAAGCTACAGATGACTGCAAATGTTTGACACCCAAGCGAGCACATTCCGCTGTGTATTTGTCAGAGAATTGTGTGCCGTGATCGGAGATGATTGCTCAGGGGAGTCCGAACCTACACCATACATGATCGTGGAGGAACTTGATGACATTGACCTCTAAAATTTTAGCTAAGGGCTTTGCTTCGATCCACTTAGTAAAGTAGTCTATGGTGACCACTGCATACTTGTACTTGCCTTGTGCTAGCAGGAATGGGCCGATCAAATCGATTCCCCATATGTCGAAAGGCCAGGCGGCAACGACTGGAGTTTGGACGGTGGATGGAAGCCTTGGTATGTCCGCATATCTCTGGCACTTGTCACACTCGCGGACATACTTCTCTGCATCCCTTATGAGGGTTATCCAGCAGTACCCCATGCGCAAAACTCTTTCTACTAGAGCTCGAGTGCCCGGGTGGCCGCCATATTCCTCTTCATGTACTTCATACAAAACGCCTTCAGTTAATTCTGGGGGTACACAGTGAAGCATAGGTCTGACCTTAGATCGCTTGTACAGGATTCCCCCTACTACCGAGTAACGACATGCTTGACTCCAGACTGTTGTGGCCTTGACTTTGTCTGCAGGCAGGATTCCTTGCTCGATGTAGTCCTTGTAGTCGTCGATCCAGCTTTTGGTCGCTGGTTCGATGTCCATTATCACTGGTCTATCGATGGCCGGAGTTTCCAAATGTTCAACCATTACTGCAGGGTTCAACAATGCTAGGTTTGCTTCAACGATCTTGGACAAGTAGTCTGCTCGCATGTTGTCAGCGCGATCAATTCTGACGATTTCCCAAAACTTGAAATTCTTCAAGATTTCTTTAACAAGCTCGCAGTATTTGACCAGGATAGGGTGATGCACCATATATTCCCCCTGGACTTGGTTCACCACTAGTTGTGAATCCGAGTACACTGTGACCGCTTCTACACCCATGTCAGCTGTGAGCTCAAGGCCAGCGATCATTGCTTCATATTCGGCAACATAATTTGAGGCTTGGAATTTGAACCGAAGTGCCAGCTCGAATTATGTGATCTCGTCGGGAGCTAAGAGAAGGATGCCAGCTCCGCTCCCAACTTTGCTCGCTGCTCCATCCACGTAAAGATCCCAACAGTAGGCTGACCGAGGTTATGGTAGCTGCCCTTGCTCAGGCTCTGTTGGCTGCTGGGCTTCAGGTTCCTCCTGCTGAGTGAAGCTTGTTTCTACCAAGAAATCGGCCAGGGCTTGAGCCTTGATTGCTCGCCTGGGCAGGTAGTCTATGTGAAACTATGTGAGCTCGATTGACCAGTTGAGTAGTTTGCCCGATGAATCAGGCTTGTGAAGAACTTTGCGTAGTGGTGCGTCTGTATATACTATAATTACATGTGCAGAAAAATAAGCCCTTAATTTTCGGGCAGCTATGACAAGCGACTAGGCTAAGTTTTCTACATTAAAATAACGACCCTCAACTGGACTGAGGGCCTTTGATACATAGTACACATGTTTTTGAATGTCTAACTCCTCCCTAACTAAAACAGCGGCCACGGCCTGGTCCGTGGTTGCTAGATACACATATAAAGGCTCACCGGGCACGGGGCTGCTGAGGAGAGAGGTGGCTTACCAAGATATTCCCTGAGCTGCTCGATGGCTTTGGCACAATTTGCATTCCATTCGAAACCCTTGTTGCCGCGCATGACCTTGAAGAAAGGGAGGCATTTCTCCGCTGACGGGAGATGAAGCGACCCAGGGCAATGACTCTGTCATTCAACTGTTGGATGTGTTTGATGCAGTAAGGCTGCTCCATGTCGAGTAAGGCCTGGATCTTTTCTGGGTTTGCCTCTATCCCGCGCTGGTTGACCATGAAACCGAGGAACTTCCCTGCTCGGACCCCAAAGGCACACTTGCTCTGGTTCAGCTTCATGTTATGTTTACGCAGATTGGAAAACATTTCTGCTAGGTCGAGAGTATGGTCGCGGCCTTTTGTTTTGATGACCATGTCATCTATGTATGCCTCCATATTTCTGCTGAGCTGAGAGCCAAAGACTTTGTTGGCCATGCGCTGGTAGGTAGCCCCTGCATTCTTGAGCCCGAAGGGCATCATCTTGTAATAGTAAAGGCCCCCTGCTGCTCGGAAAGCTGTCTTGGCCTTGTCTTGCTCGTTCATCTTGACCTGGTGGTACCCTGAGTATGCATCCAGGAAGCTTAGCATTTCAAACCTGGCAATGGAGTCTACGAGCACATCTATGCAGGGCAAAGGGTAGTTTCAAGTGCTTTGTTGAGGCCTGTGAAGTCGACACACATCCGCTATTTGTCGTTGGCCTTCTTGACCATTACCACGTTTGCCAACCAGGTTGGGTATTGGATCTCCTCGATGATATTCGCTTTTAGAAGCTTCTCGACCTCTGTTTTGATGGACGCATTTTTCTCAGAGGAGTATTGCCGTGGCCGCTGCTGAATGGGTCGAAAAGTTGGATCAACATTTAAGTCATGGCGTGCAATATTCTCACTGATGACCTGTATGTCCTCGACGGTCCAGGCGAATACATCCAGGCTGTTCTTCAGCAGCTCGATCAACCTTTCCCGAGCTTCGGGAGGCATGGCCTTCCCGATTTTGATCTTCTGCTCGGGATAGGCAAGATTGATGATTATCTCTTCCAACTCGCCCTCTGGCTGAATATCGGGCTCATCCCGGACTTGCAAAGTATCCATCTCAATTTCTTGTGCTTCAAGGCGCTTAGTCTTGCGCCTGGAGGGCCCTGGTGCCGGGGTTCGTTCAGGGACCTCTGTTTCCATGGGATCAGCTATTTTAGAAGTTTCCCCGAGCTCGATGTTATTTATGGGGATGGAGGCTGAGGCAATGTCGGTGGGAACCTTTTTTTTCAGGAGCACAGTCTGGTCGGGAATGTCCACGATCAGTTTCTGCTTTTCTTCTGGGAATCTCGAACATATTCCTACATTGCCCGGGGCTTGCTGTTAAGGATGCCCACGGATGCCCACTCCATCCTCGGTGTAGAATTTAACCTTCTGGTGGGGGATGGAGGGGACCATTTGGAACTTGGCCATTGCTGGGGCACCCAGAATGCAGTTGTACGCGGATTTTAGATCGATCACTAAGAATGTGATCATCTCTATCCGGGTCTGTGCCCCATCGCCCATGAATACCTCCAGCTCGACAGTGCCTTTAACACTTACTTGATGGTTGGTGAACCCCTCAAGTTTCCCCAAATAAGGCTTAAGCCTGGTGTCTGGCAGTTCCAATCCTTTGAAGCAAGAGTAGACATGATGTCCCTACACGCTCCAGTGTCAAGCAATACCCACCCTGTGAACTTGCCAATTGTTCACCAGACAGGTAATAACCAGCGGCCTTGTGCTCGGACGCCAAAGGGGTGCTCGCCAACTCGCTGCGGGTAAAACAGATGCTCTGCACACCTGACCGCTGTATCGCTGGTGTGTTGACAGCCTTAGACAAGTAATAGATGTGTTTTCCGAGCTGTGTGTTGGACGGGAGCTCCTCCTGAATCATATTGATCACCCCTCGAATCTGAGGGGCCTGGCCATCTCTTCCTCTTGGGGGTCTTCCTTGCTGGTCATTGTTTGCATTGTTACCCGCGCCCTGATCCCTTTTAAAGCGGTCCAGCTTGCCCGCATTGATCAGCTTTTGAATTTCACGCTTTAACACAAAGCATTCCTCAATAGTGTGGCCGTTACCATGATGGTAATCGCTCTACTTTGTGTTGTCCCTGGTATGAGTGAGCTCGGGGTCGAGTGGATAAGGGACTGGCAGCGCGTCTCCTACTTGGAACATGATCTCTTCCCGCGTAGTGTTTAGCGGGGTAAACTGGGCCTCCCTGAATCTTTGCCCAGGGGTAGATGTTCTCTTCCTGTCTCTATTCGAGCGGTTGTTGCTCTCCGGGCTCTGGTCAGCTGTCATGGCCGAGCTGCCCTGAGCCTTGTCTTTATTCTTGGCTTTGTCGCCCTTAACGCTCTCAGTCAAGAAGAAGAGGTGAGAACTCGCTAGTAACTCTACTTTCGAGGTCCCCGGGTTCATTGCTAGCATTGTCTTCAGTGGCCCTGGCCTCATGTTGTTGAGATAGCAGAAAGTGATCTCTGGGTCACTGGTGGCGGTCATCTGATCTAGCATCTCCTCGAATCTCTTCAAGTAGCTGCTGTAAGATTCGTTGTCACCTTACTTAATTTTGGCAAGGTCGAAACGATTTTTTGGGGTTGGGCTTGTAGTGCCGAATTCCTCCAAGAACTTTTCTCGGAGCGTTGCCCAGCTGTCAATCGATCCGTGGGGGACTCTGCCTAACCAGGCTTGCGCCTTTCCCTGAAGAGCTCCCTAAAATGCCCGCATCTTCAAGGCTTTAACATCGGTGACCATTCGAATATGTGCCTCGAATGATCGGAGCCAATCGCTTGCCCGCGTCTTCCCAAAGTACTTCTCAAATTGTGGAAGATGATCTGCAGGTGGTGGCGATTCTCAATCTGGAGTGAAGCGTGTGCCTTCAGCGTCTTAGTGGCTCCATAGCCGGGCTTGGCCACAGCTAGATTAGCCATCTGCTTAGCCATGTCTCTCTTCATGACCTCCATTCTTTCGGACAGTCGCCTTTCCGCGTCCATAGTGAGTCTGGAAGAGCGAGCATCTGATTGGTGGCTGCGCACTTTTGAGGGAAAAAGTTGGCTCATAAGAAGCTTCAGCCTCCTGCTCGACACGTGCTCTATATTTTGGCCGTTGCGCATCTGCTTTTGCGCATTCACGGGCCCTACGGCGGCCATGACTCTCCTCCCGAGCACGGTATTCCTGCCGATGATGGTGTCTGTGGGAGAGATTCTGACGGCTATATCTACTCTCAGCCTGGTCATTCGCTTGTCTCACCGCCTCAGCTCTCTCCGACGGTACGTGAATGACAGACGAGATCCGTCTGCTCGGAGCTGGCAGTTGTTGGGAGGCATGGCCATCGCCAACAAGTGCTTGGTTGCTGAGAGCGGGCAATACCAAATCTGCAACTGGAATCGGGGCGTGGCCCAAGGCGAGTAGTTGCTGGTTGAGCGGGTACATCTTGTTATAATACTCTGCTTGGACTTGCAGAGCAGCAGCTTGCTGGTCGGGGTTTTGCCCGGGCACACTCATGTGGCTATCCTGGCCATTCTCCCGTTGGCGGTTTAGCTGTACTCTGAGATCTTGTGCGTGAGCATCGCGCTTCTCGTTTATAACCTGCCTGGCATCGCTTTGGCTGGAATGCTGGGAAAGCTGCTCCTCCACATATGGCACGTCATTGCCATGAGTCGCGTGTCAGGCAGCCACCTTTTGATTTCTCGTTTGCACCCCTTGGTGGTAAATCAACCAGCGTTGGTGGGTTATTGTTTCCAGCCTGATGGCTCCCAGCCTAGAGGTTACTGACGGTGGCATGATGCTTGCTGCCATTTCCAGCCATTGCAATAAGGATATTTTGAAGACTTACACCGGAAAAAACGTGAAGAAAGTTCTAAAACTTCGTTTCCTGGTAATGGAACCAAACTGATGTGGCAAAATCACAGCTTGGGCCGTCCGTACGTAGGGTTGGATACCTGGGCTTGAATCTGCTCTCTTGAACCTGGCTAAGAACACAAAAAGACCTGAGTGGAAGTGCAAGGCAGGGTCTCGCGAAACCCCTCTGGCGTGAGAGTAAGTACCATGTGTAAGAGAGTCTGAAAGCAATTCGACAGAGTGCCAAGACTCAAGAAAGTGTGTGTACCTTGTTTGTGGTGATGGAGGAGTATTTATAGGCCCTCAATGTCATTGAATCCGTCTGAGATTTAGTTTCCTTAGATAAATAGTCAATCAAGGGGAGAATCCCTTGATTTTAGGCATGATAGGCGACTGACCGCGTAGATGTAAGATCAGATAAGGTAAGTGCACTGCTCAAAGATGGAAACCTTTGACTTGTCTTGGAGAGCAAGCCTCCGGTGCTTCCTGCTTGATATGTGCCCGGGCGAGCAAGGCTCTGCCTGGCTATTTTGATGTGTACTGCTCTGAAGTTAGCGTAGATCTAAGGGGTGACCCCCGGTCGGGCAGGTAAGGCCGATGCTCGACCAGGTTTGAACGAGATGAATCTGATTCTTTGCTCGGTATGAGAGTGGTTCTCGGGCATGGCCCCTGGTCGGACAGGCAAGGCCTGTGCCCGGCCAAGTTTAGGCGGGAGTTGCATTGCTCGCTGCTCGATGCCACAATTACTTTGTCCGTTAGGTCAGTGGGCCCCACATTAATTATACTCGTGACTGACACGTGGTGTTAGCTCGTGCCTTACTCGTGACCCGGCTTGGGCCGGACGTATCAATATTAAATATTAGGGGGAATTTCAAGTGGGTACAATTTTGAAAACATGTTTTCATCTAGAACCATCAATTTTTTGGACATTTCATGTAACGCCCCATAATCTTGCATGTGCATTCTATGCTTGTCTTTATACCTTCTTGGTTGATTGTGAGCTTGTTTACTTGATATATAAACGTCTTAGAATCATTCATAGATCATTCTAGAAGTCCATAACATGCTTAGAATCATATAAACTTGTTTGTTGAATCGCCGGTTTAATCGCGTTGAATTTGGCCTTAGCGATTCCTCTCGTTGCTCGTATTTGCTTCTATTTCGACGTACGAAGTGTTCGTTGAGTTCTTGGCTTTATATTCAGGTCTTAATCATGTGGAAACAAACCTTTTTCATGTTCAAGATATCCTAGTTTGATTGGTGTTTGATTGTAGTTTGATTCGTTGTTCATTCGTCGCGTGGTTCGCGCCTTGTTCTACCTTGTTCCGGTTGTTGTTCGGGTGTGTTTCCGACTCGTTTTGAGTAGGGTTAGACCTTAGAATGGTTGCCCAAAAGTTTGGGACCATTTAGATCAAGTTTAGATCAAGTTTTAGAGGTTCTGGAGCCGAGGCGGCCGCATGCACTGGTGAGGCGCCCGCCTCAAATGCAGGAGCAATTGCAAAGTGGATGAACTTGGGAGAAGCCTCGGTAGTGAGGCGGCCATGGGAGTGGGTGAGGCGCCCGCCTCACCTCGCCGGTATGTTACGGGATTTTTCTTCCCCTGTTTTGAGTTATGACGTGAAATGCCTATCCTACCCCCATTAAACCCCCTCTAAACCCTTCCTAACCACCCACACTTAGTCCTAATCATGTCCTAACACTAATTAGAAGTTAATTTAGGTTTGTTTAGTGTTTGATCACTCCCTAATTTCCACTAATTGCACTTGAGAAATTCCTCTTGTACCCTTCTCTTATTGGAGGTATAAATACCAAGCCTTGGCCAAATTTTCAGTAAATCTTTCATTTGTTCATCCTATTCTTACAAGTTAGAGAGAGAGAGTTGGGGGCTTGAGTTTTGAGCCCTAGTTCTTCTTCTTCCTTCGATCCACAAGGATTCCACCGTTCGATCGCCGCCAAACTTCGGATTCTTGACGAGTGCAACGAAAGGAACGACTTCACCGTTTAGATTTTGATTCTCTTGAGTTTTCACTCAAGCTAGGTAAGTTACTCTTCTTCATTTTAGTTCTCATTGACCCTAAGGAAACAAAGTTTATGATGTGTGAGGTCAATGAGGACACATAATTGCTTCCTATGCTTTCCATTTGAATTTTAAATGTATGATTTTGCTAGGAGCATGTCTAGGTTGATTTCTTGCCTTTGGAAGTTTAAATTACTCTTTTATCATGTTAATTGAGGTCTTGAACATGTTAGAAATATGTAGTATGTTTGTTGATGAAAGTGATATTGTTTGGGAATGCCCTAAATTATGCCTATGTGGTATGTGTGAAAATTGTTATGTGTTGTATCCTCAATATTGGACTACATGAAGAACATGAATTACATTAAAATGCTTTAGGTGAATTTATACCCTTGATGAACTTAGAAGTGACCTAGGTTGGGTTATGAAGCATATAGCTTCAATTTCCCCGAAATTGGGAATTTAGGGAAAAGACTCAACGGAGTCGACTCTAGGGAAGATTTGAACATGTTGAACTCTAGTTTCAATCCCTACGAAGTTTGAACACCGTTTGAATTGGTTTACTCAAGTATGAGCTCGGTTTAATTGTTTATAACTAGTTGTTATGAAAGGTTGGTTTTTGTGCAATTTAATTGCCTTCACATGATTATGGTAGAGATTAACCCCTACTTGGTTGGTCGAGTTCGCTCTTGTCGAATTCGGTCCTTAATTGGTTTAAGTCAAGTAAATATCTACTTGTGCATTGCATTGAGTCCAGCTGGCATTATTTGGTTTGTTTATCAAGTCAGGGTGGGACGATGCATCGCCTTCACGAACTATGGGATTCGTGCTCGCTATGGATCGCCGCACTGACTCCACACACCTCCACTGTGGGCCGCAGTGGGGAAGTAGCCCCTTTGCCGTATCAGTTAAGTGCCGCATTGGCTTGCTAATGAGATCGAGTAGGACTCGATGATAGTCGATGAATTCACATAACATCGATGGCACGAACCAGTAACAGAATGTTTTGCAGGAGCTACGAAGCGGCCGTGACTATCATATCCTACTTGTATGATTTACTTTACGCACTTATGTGAACAATATGCTAAGTGCCATATGATGATAATGTGCTAAGTGTTAAATGATGATAACATGCCATAATTGTGATAAATGTCATGCCATAACATGAACATGCATATTTTAGTAACTTACTAAGTCTTTCGACTTACCCTATTTGCTTGCTTTGTTTTCCTTAGATCAAAGCCGAGGAGACGTCCCACGCTAGACTCACGTATTCGCTTGGACGTTGTGAGCAAGGTTGCTCTTTTGGACTTTAACTGGTTAATCTTTTATTTTGGAAAGGACGTTGGGAAGCAAGTCATGTAGACTTGGCTTGGGGATTTGTTGTTGTAGTAACTTAAATATTTGATACTTGTAATCTTTTGGTATGCCGACTTATATGTCGAGCTGGTTCATATGTGTATGGTTCATCACAGTTTCTTCCGCTAAAGCTTGTTTAAAGTATTATTATTGTTGTTGTCTCCGGCATGTTGTGGCCGTTGAGGTTTTATAAGCATGTGTTGATTGTAGGAGTAGTTGTTGGGTTCCGGCTGTAACGTCGCCGATGACTTGTTTAAATTAGGTTGTTTTTCCGGCCAAGTGTAGCCGAGTTGTTATTCGTATGCAATGTTGCGCCACATGAATTTCGTAAACCTACTTGCGCATGCTTGTGTGTTTAACTTGATTATTTGGACGGCGCGATTCGGGATCTCGCATTGGGGTCCGGGTCGGGCTGTCACATTTCATGTAACTACAAATTGCTTGCCAAATGACAAAAATGTCATTAATGAAAACTCTGATGCCAAAAAATCAATCTGATGCCAGACATCAGAAATCAACCTGATGCCAAAATCAACCTGATGCCAGGCATCAGAAATCAACCTAATGCCAAAAATCAACCTGATGCCAGACATCAGAATCAACCTGATGTCAGACATCAGAAATCAACCTGATGCCTGGCATCAGAACCTTCAAAATTTAAAATCAAAACTCAAAAGCAAAAAAATTCGCTTCATTCGCCGGCGATCTGGCAATACAGACTATACAGTTCATAAAAAAAGAATAAGGGATAAACAATTCAGAACATGTTTTTATTCTATAATTCGTTTCTGCAATTATGCACAGTTGAATTAAACGGTTGACAACGGAGGCGTGTGATGTATCACGAGTGCTTGCAAACGGGAATGACGACGGGTTTAAACACTGGATTCCGACAGAATGGACATGAGAAGTGGTTCCGGTGCATCTCCTTTTGCAGGCAGCTCATGTGGAAAACGTGCTTGCATCGACTGAGTTGACTCACTACGTCTTGGTTCTCGTAATCAAGAGAACACACAAAACAAGTTTCGTCAACTGATCGGTGCCTCCTTGTTCGTAGATCCTAAAACCGAATAATCAGAAGATCAACAAACAAGCATGAGTTCTTCGGAGGAATCAACATGCCCATGGCTCGTGCTGAAACTTAGAACGAATTTGAGGAGGTCCTTTTGGATTCGAAGAACTGGAATCAACATTATGAACGAAAATAGTATTGGATCGACTGAAATAAATTTGTTGTGATAATCAGAGAGAGAGAGAGCGATAGAAATGAAATTCATGGATGGCGAGGTTGAATTCGAAGTCGAGACTGACGGTTCGGAAGAGACGATGGCGATGACGAAATTATTGATTTTGGGAATGGTGTTAATTGGGGGAAGATGATTAGCATGATAATTGGGGGTAATGATGTATTTTTACCCAAAAAATGTACCTAAAAGATATGTCTAAAAAATGGCTGGATTGATTTTGAAAAAATGTTTTAAAAAATATACCGACTTGTAATTATTCATAAATAATATTATGATCCCTAATTTTTTAGTTTTTTTGGTCTCAATTTAATTTGTGTATTCGTATGGTCCTGCTTAAGACTTAGGAGTAGTATTTTTCTCGATGATTGATGACTTTGTCCCTTCATTAATTTCTGCCATTTTTTTCTCTTTAATGACCGCGTCAATCATGTGCAAACGGGCAATTTAATAATGTTATTTTTATATTCTCGTGCATCATTGTAAAGTGTAATGATTTCATAACGTTGACTGTTTGACTTATATTTGTAGTAAATGTAGTTCCATTTGTTCTTAAATTATGTTTTTATTTGATTTAATTGAGTAAAACAAAACATTTCTAAGTAAAAATTTAACCTTTTTTATGATGCTATTCACACCCCCATACCCTTTAAATACACAACCTATTTCCATTAAAAACATAACTAAATGTTATATAAACATTCTAAACTCTATTTCACCCATCCCTCCCATGACCCATCTCTCTCTCCCTCGGCTTCTCGTCACTCTCGCTCTCTATTTTTTTTTTCCACTTCTTCATCCTTTCCTTTTAGCTAGGGGTGACAAAATAGGTGTTATGGATAAATGGATAATAGGTCATTATCCATGGTTATCCATGGATAATGGCCTATTATCAATTTATCCACAACATCCATTTTACCACCCCTACTTTTAGCAAAATCTCTTTGATGAATACACTACAACAAAAAGTGTTTTTAATGACGCTCGATTGTTTCCTTAAATCCAGCTTTATAGGACGTCTTATTTGATAGGACGCAAACTTAGTCATCCTATCTAAAGAGACAGCGAAAAGTTAATAAGACACTTGTGGACAACTTAATAAAGTATATGTGTTAGAGCGCCTTTAATCGTTCCATAAAAAAAGTCCTAATATCTTTTTAAAACAAGGATCTATTGCATCCTAACATAGTAGTGTGATAGGACGAGAAAAAACGTCCTAATATATCTATCATGTTTGATAGGACGAATTTTCTTGTCCTAATATAACATCTTATTAGGACGAATTTTGTCGTCCTAATATCATCTTGATAGGACAAAATTTACCATCCTAATACCATAATGTGATACGACACGTTTAGGCATCTCAATATTACCACTTGACAGGACGGGATTGGACGTCTCAACATTAGATTATAGAACAGCCATGCCCCTAAAATTTTTGGAACTATGGCGTCCCAAGAAAGATTTACACTTCACATATTAGGATGATCTATGGCGTCCTAATTTAATTTTAAAAAAATGTATCTTACAAAATAATGCTTTAAAAGCTTCGCATATACCACTATAATAGGCATCAATATTCATATGCCACTAAAAAACATACACTTAAAAAGAAAAATAAAGACATTTGAAATTAACTTTTTAATATTAAAACATAATAATGTCATACAAATTTATCTTTAACCAGTATATCCCAAAAACGTAGTCTAATACTTGAACATCTACTAACCAACATCTTCTAAGGAAAAAAGAAAAAAAACATAACAAAAACAAAGTTGAACCTAAAATTTAAACATAATAAATAAGCACTAAAAGCTAATAAAGATAATTGTTCCATGAAACCGAAAAAGCAATCATGTATTCGCAACTTAACGCATTTCATCCACTGGCACCACCTACAATTTGACAACATGTGTGTGTGTGTCTATATATATATATATATATATATATATATATATATATATATATATATTAGTATTATGGAAACGTTCATTTATCATAAACAACATAACCAAACACACAAGTACAACATACCATAGCAAAATTGCAAGGCCATGCAACAGTTGCTCCAATGGCATCTCCAATTGTCCCAAATAATTCATAAGGCCTGACCAAACGTTCATTTCTTTTTATCGATACTTCAATGTATACTTCACACCAATTTGGTCCAATTTCTTCGCCACCTACTTCTGTGCTGGGGTCTAAGCTATGAGCTCATCCTTTAGCTACAATCTCAGTCGGATCTGTTATACTTTTGAGGTAAACCTCGATTTCCTCCTAAATGTCAAATTCAATAAATGTTTAAAACAAAACCCAATATAATCAAACAAATGTTAAGCTACTTTAAAGACATGTAAAGATAACTAGAGTTATTCGTTGGTATTACATTCAACAAGTAAAAGTAGTCGATTGAAATAAAATTTCACCGCCTGGTAGGTCATTCGAAGAAAATAATTGGAGTTCAAGACCTGTTACTTCCCCTGTCCGTTCAATGAAGCCATTTGTAACGGTACATCTTACTTTAGTGTTGTAACTGTACATCGTACTTTAGAAGAAAATGACTAAGACTAGAGACCAGACATTCGTTTCACAATATCAAAGCTCTCTTGACTTGTCTTATTTCACAAAACCAGATATCAGAAATAGCATAAAAAGCACGATGCTACTACTACTACATCATATTAACAGGATAGTTAAGTATTGCATCGCCAAGATGCCACACAAGCTAGGATATAGAAACTCTCTAGTGTAAGAAACAAGGGACATTATATATATACAATACTATTCAATATTACTAATTAATGCCACACAACCCATCTATCTTTTTCCTTCACATTTATTTCTCAATCTTCTTGACTAGAATGTATATGAAGGAAAATTATAATACTCTTGAGGATAGTAAGAATAAAAGTAAATCAAATATTATCGTAATTTGTTAGAAGAAAATGAATACACACAAAAACTATTAAAACAATAGAATTTAGCTACCTGAATAGGTTGAGGTTGGTGGCCTATCCTACGATGGTCTTCGGATGTACCACCAACACTTGCATTTGAACCATTAGAAGCATTAGGACTATTCGCATTACCTCTCATCTCCCTTAGCTCAGCCCTCATTTCTTCCATTTGACTACTCAAATTCTCGTACGATTTCTTCCATTGCATATTCTCCCTATGAGATGCAGAACAATTCAGAACTTCACCCCAAACATCAGATGTGCGGACACCTAACCCATACATACGTGCACGACCTTGTGGATCTTTTCCTAAAATTGTAGAAAACACATCATCAGGCCCAGGTTCATCAAGTGACCCCTCGAAGTTGAGATTTTAGTTCTTGCATTTGCTCCTGTAAAGTAGGGCATACAAAGCATATTAACTATCTCAAACAAGAGCCACATTTGTAATTTCTTCATGAGTATCTCAGACAAGTGTTATTCTAAGTATCTAACAGATAAATGTTTTGTAAGAATTTTAGCAATTAGAGATTTTTGATTCACAAACTGCTTGTTTATTACAGGTTCACCTAGCTTCATATAGCCCTTCACAGGAAACTCTTTGATTGATGTTTCATGATGCAAACTAGTAAGCCCTCATATGTGACGACCATATAAAGATTTCTAATAAATCAAGGAGTATGCAATATTGATGCACATCTGATCAAATTCCTCAGTATCACTCAAACTAATGGTGGTCACAGATTTATCAATTCCAGACTAGACTATTTATTGTCCTCAAATGTAAAAGAGTGACAAATGAATCTCTTTTTTTATAAGTAAGAGTGACAAATGAATCTCAAAAGATTTGTCCACAAAATAGTTCTTGTCTTGCCATCTTCTCAACAATATATCACTTCGATACAATTAAACATAGATGTTATACGTGAACCTTCCTCAGAGGCTTTTCTAGTCAAGCACTGGTCTTCATTATGAGTTTTAGTGTACATTTGAAATATTCATAATGCCAAATATTCATTATGAGTTTTGTGTCAGAAGACTATCACACTTTAATTTTAATTGTAAAGCCTTCCAGAACAGAATTGATGCCTTGAATTTCAAATAACTATATCATCACCAAGGATTAGGAGATATTGCTTCCCATAAAAAATTGGCCTCATAAGAACAAAAATGGAAACTTCAAAATTATGTATTGTCATGAAGTCACATTACTTGTAGAATTCAAAAGACATGCTTCATAAAGTTCTCAAGCTCAGCCAAGAAGTTCTGTAAGAAAGAACTGGCATGTTTCCTAGCAAATAGTTTAAATTCTCGAATACTATAACATTAAAGGAAGAATATGAACAAGGTAGAGATATAAAATGCATACAATTGCTTTTAGAAGTTTCTTCATTTTTGAGGCTCCATTTTTAGAATAAAATGCAACAAACAAATCCATTTGAGATGGATAATATCCCAATTCTTTTTTCTATGCTAAAAAAACATAATAATAAAAAGCTAATCAGAACAAATCATATAAAAAGCTAATCATAGAAAAAGCTAACCATGTGTACATATGGTTGGGTGACTTTGGTGACAACTAAACAAATCATATAAAAAGCTAATCAGAACATAAAATCCTGAAAATCCTTGCAATAGACCAAAGTATGTAGCATAGAAGTATGACATAATAATAATTTTGGCGTTGTAATATATTCAACATGTATGTATATAGTTGGGTGAGTTAGGTGACACCAAACAAAACATAATAATAAAAACTACTCAAAACAAAGAATCATGAAAAATGTATAATCAAATGAAAACAAGTAATTCATTAAAGTGATCTATTTTGGTATTTTATAATGGAAACATGATATAAGTTAAACCTAAAATAAACATGATGTGAAACTTGTGTATGAACAATTAGTTTAACATAACCTGCTCAAAATAATCCAAGTAATCCTACCTCTTGTAGAGATGGTGGCGGTGGTGGTGCTGGTTCTTTTCCTTTTCTTGGAGGTGGAGGTTGGTCTATGTAGTAAAACTTGTTGCTGCATAGATATATTGAAGAATAATTTGTTTTAAAACATTAATCAAGACAATCAAAATTATAAATCATACTTTGTAAGTAATTTAGGCCAACAGCAGATGACGGGTGGCAGGTATAAAGAGGGATTAGACAAATCTCAAAAAGGACGAAGTAGGCTTTAACACATGTGTTCTTGGTTTTCTTTTGATTTTCTCCCTCACTTACTCGATATGACACTTTTAATGTGTATGCATTATTAAAAACCCCAAATAAAAAGAGTTTTTTTTTATAGCAATTTTCTTGATCTTTCCCCCATTCTTTAACAATGTCCAATCTCCATTTAGGGTTACGCAATTCTTGGATTCTAAGAAACTTGAACCGCAACTTTGGCCATTTGGGTTTTTTTTACTTTGACTTAGTTTTTGATTGTTTGCAATTCGGTTTTGTAAGTAGATGTAACGCCCGAGTCCGAGAGCACGGTACTCTACATGCGCCAACACATCGGCCACTTGAGCACACAACACCTTGGGTCATCGGGCCCACCACAAGCCGACTCAAAGTCCATGGATGATGTTGGTGCTCAGTAGTAGCGCATGACTACCTTATAAATCACAAACAAGTACCACATCTACCTGATGTGGGATTGGGGTATTACAATCTCCCCTACTTAAATCCTTGACATCCTCGTCAAGGCCGAATCGTACCCCGGGCGATACAGGATTCAAGAGGTGGCTCATACAGGGAGCAGGAGGTGGCTCCCATCTTAGCGGTGTAGCACTTTGGCCTGCACACAACACTTGGTTCCCATATTTCCGGTCGGGACCCGTTCTGATACCATTTGTAAGCATACGAGCCCGAAGCCCGGTCCGCTACGTAGCCCATACATCTGCCCACGAGCACGCATTACCTTGGGTCATCAGGCCCACCACAAAATCATCTATCTAACTACTTATAAAAGTGTTGGTTGTCTTTTACAACTTAATGTATGGACAAACCTACCCTTTAACTTAATAAATTACTCACCATTAATTAAGGCAAAAGAGTAAATTTGTCATAAACTAATTAATTCAATGAATAATTAAATAATAGTTTGATCCCTTAACTTGTACATATTTTAAAGTTAGGTCCTACATTATTTAATTTAATTCATTTTGTCTTGTATTTTGATTTTCTTATTAAATTCCCCAACCTATCGGGGCGTTATAAATGTAAGCCCAATATTTTCTAAAATGACAAAAATACCCTTGCTCAGTTGAGATACTAAAACTTTATTCGAAATTAAAATAATAATATGGTTTTACTTTCTTAAATATGTTTGGGAAAGAAATTATAAGATTTATATGAAAAATTGTATCTATAGTAATAGAATTGTCGGTTAGTATCGAGATATTAAGCAAATTTGTAGCATGTTTAGTTATTACCCATGAATAAAATAAGAGAAATAAGTTAAGAAAATGTGTCATAATGTCAAGAAGATGAAAAAAAAAATGAAGAATCATTTGATGAATTTGTGTCTTTTGTTAAGGACAATACACATAAATTTATCATGCCAAACAATAATGATTAGAAAAAAATTGCCATAAATATTATAAATCACTTGCAATGAATTAAGGCCAAAAGAGTAAATTTGTCATAAGCAAATTAATTTCATGAATAATTAAATAATAAATTGATCCCTTGACTTGTACCTATTTTAAAATAGATCCTACATTTTTTAATTCTATTCATTTCGTCTTATATTTTGAATTTCTTATCAATTTCCCCTTCCTACCATTATCGTTACAAATGTCACTCAATATTTTCTAAAATGACAAAAACACTCGTACTCAATCGAGTCAGTAAAGCATTGTGAGATTTCCAAATCATTATATTTTCAAATAACCACATTGGTTTTGGTTTCAATTTGAATATTTGAAAATTCAAAAATTCAAAAAAATTAAATTTGAGTTTGTAAAAAGCAAAATTCAAAGTTGTGTGATGATGTGCCTATAAATGATGATTTTTTCAAATTAGTTATTTTGAAGGAAGGAGTAAAGAATTAAAAAAGGAATCAAATCAAATAAAAAATTAACTTTTGGGGGGAAAAATGGAATTGTAGAAGTAGTTAGTCAGTAGAGGAAGTGCATTTATATTGAGAGCCAGTTCTTTTAGTTTGATTCGGCACTTGTTAAAGTTACTAGATCTTGTACCTTAAGTGCCATAGGTTCTAATCGTGATCCCGAAAGAAATGGGAGATCCGGTCTGAAGAAATCTTTGATAGCTTCACTTCGCATTTGTAGTCTTCAGTTAAGAATCTTCCTGGTATATTTTATCTACCCAGTGAAAACTTATTTTCTTTAGACATCAATACCACTTCTATTTCCAGAGATAGAAGAAATCCTAGGAAGAAGTGCATTCTAAGACCATGTCCTTATGAAATGCCTTCCATTCCTTTTTTATAGCTACCTATTGCTACTATAAGACTCAGTAAGAAGCTCCTCTTCCTTAAGAAGAATCCTTAATGATGATGTGTCTATAAATGATGAGTTTTTCAAATTAGTTATTTTGAAAGAAGAAGTAAAGAATTAAAAAAGGAATCAAATCAAATAACAAAATTAACTTTTGGGGGGGGGGGAAACGGATAATTTTACCACTGTACTTTGATTAATTGTTACATTTTGCCACTGTACTATGTTTCGAGCGAAATTGTCATTATACTTTTAAAGATATATGCAATTTTGTCACTATCCCTAACTGTCATCTAATTTTAATGGTGACTTAACGGAAGCTAAAGATATTTTATTTTTTTGTTTTAGCAAAGCAAGGTGAACTCGTTTTTTTGGTTGTGGTGACTAGCGGTGGCGGCGATTGCAGGGATGGTGGTTAGGAGTGGTGTTTGGGGGTGATTGTAAGCATAACAATGGTAATTTTGGTGGAATATGACATTGTTAGATTTCCAAATCATCAATTTTTCAAATTAAAATAATATGAGAGACACGTTCATAAATTTAGTTACAAACTCGTGCGTTAAACGCGATGCTCACAATTTAGTTTTAGAAGAAAAACATTGGGCAAGTACACTTTTGAAGATACAAAAACATTGGGAAAAAACTCGCGTGTGGCCCAATCTTCCATGGATACACACAAATTCTTTGATTAAGAATTCTAAAGGCGCGCACATAAACAACAATAATGATTATTTGAACCAAGTGCAGATGACCTATGTTTTCAGCAATTCACATCAAGATCGACTGGTGATGCTCAAGGAGTGATGATAACTCATGGAGGGCTCATTCATAACGTGAAGTTAATGCGAAAGAGATACAAAAGCACATCAAGGACAGTATTAGTAAGTTGGCTTCCTCGAGATTACATCCCGGTTGTTGTGCGTAATTAGGTCCCTGAGGACACATTGTTCTCAAGAATTGTCGACCCCTGATGATTCTTGAATTATTCAAAGCTGCATTTTTCAAAAGTCTGTTAACCGCACCGCAAAATCAACTTATTAGAGTTGTTGCCTTTTTCCAAGCCACTAACACCGACCTTGTACTTGGTCAAGCTATCAAACATATAAGTAGATGTTTTGTTTATAGATAATGGTAATAATGGTCAAATTGTCAACTAATTTACCTTTTCTAACTATTTTGTTAAACAATTCGGACCCATGAGATAGATTAAGTAAGAGTCCAAGAAGGCTATACTGAGTATGCCTTGTATGTTTACATGTACATGATTGAATTGATGCT
>CM028378.1:166382763-166425630 GCA_013146195.2 Codonopsis lanceolata
ATAACGATCGATCCATCGACAAATCTTCTTGATTCCGACTACTACATATATCACCTTTATGTTGTCAACTTCCCTCGCTATCTCACTCATCTCAGGCCTATGAAGGTATCGAAGACTCCGATATGGGCGTCGGAGACTCCGGTGTGGGCATCGAAGACTTCGGTTTAGGCATCGAAGACTTCGGTTTAGGCATCGAAAACTCTGATGTAGGCGTCTAAAATTGTTATGGAAGGGACCCGTTTTTGCTCTTCACTTGAGTTTTTGATATGGTATCTTTCTGAGATTAATATAAAAGAACAATAGCTATGATTCTCGAAAGCCAATGTAGTTTCCAATGTAGCTACAATGGAAGTCACAATGGTCAAAAAGAACAGAACAGCGAAAGACGAGTAAATAACACAGCAAACTGAAACACAAAAGTTAACCAAACAATCTACAAGTCTATACTTGTAGATCTAGCCTCATGGCCAAAAAGATTCCACTAAAAGATTAATTGTTTTACAAAAAGATTGTGAAATCACTAAATAAAACGCTCTCACATGACAACACGTCTTGGAGAGCAAAAGCCCCACATAAAACATGAATAACAAACGTGGGAATAAACAAATAACTTCCTAAAATCTAGCATGAAGACAAAAAACAGCATCAACGCTCAATGTAGTTCCTAATGTTGTAACATTGGAAGCTACAATGAAAATCTGTCAACGCCTGGGACAAAACAGCTTACTTGAAAACTTCGATTTTCTCGCTTCCTCCTTTTCTTTCAGATCTCTTAATGTATCATCCAAATTGTCCAAGCCTCCTATTTATAATGTCGAAGAACCCTACACACAATAAATAATCCAACTCTAACAAGAATAAGGATTAGAGTTTGGAATGAAATCTACTTACCATATCTCTTAGATTTTATTACCATATAGCTAAGGATTTTTAGAAACACGGATTAGGGAGGATTGTTGACAAGATTTTGTTTCCAAAATAATACCTAAACTTTAGGTCCACTATCTAATTAAAGATTTAGTTCTCAAAAATTCCAAACTTATCTAATTATATTCACCAAGAAAAGGGGAAACAAAAACTAAAATAGGCATGACCTATTTTATCCTTACAATATCTCAAGTTTTGAATCTGTAAGATGAAAATAGGAGTTGAACTACTTGCTTTTTTTTGCGCTTGTATCATGGTCAATGATGGACTATTGTTGTTTTCATATGTCGTTTTGATTTAGAACAAGTCTTTGTGTGATTGGACCAAACCCAAAAAGTAGGTGACACAATTCACAATTCCAGGTACGTTCCTCGTCTTCTCTCCTTTTTCGATACACTTTTGATGCCCAAAATTTTGAGCGATGCCGAATGTTTTTCCTTGCAATACCCATAATTTTAAGCGATACCCAAATTTGGGCAGTGGCTTTATCCGCGCATCTTTCTTTCATTAATGGTATCTTCGACATTTTACTCCCAAAAGTATATTTTAGCGTTTAAATAAAAAGAAAGTGGACTAGAGATGTTATAATATCATCTCATGGGATCGACCCGGTTATCACCCTTATAAAATTATTGGCAAAACTCATGTTTGGGCCAAAACGAAAAACCCAAACGGGTTCAATATTGATTTTTCCATTTTATCCTTGAATTTAACAGTTGAATCTAACATTCGTACAAAAATGGATTAATTTGCAACAAATTGACAAGAATAACAATTTTGAACTTTTTGTGGTCATATTACAAGTTTTTGAAAAGTTAGGTCACTTAGGTGACTCAAATATACGTTTTGCAAAGTTATGTTTATAATTTTCATAATTTTTTTTAACTTTACCATCCATAACTTTCAAATAAAAACATCTTCTATATGCTTGAATAATTTTACAATCACGAAAAATTTTAACGATATTTATATATTCACTATTACACTTTTTAAATGTAAATTCTTTGAATATAACAAAAAAACTATTTCTTTTATTTTTTTAAACCGAGACATATAAAGTAGAATTGTGTAGTGTATATCATTGGAATGGGGGAGATAAAAAAAGAGAAAAAGAATGTGTGACATGATGTGTATAATTGCTCTTACTAATCCATATGAAAATAATAAAGATTAATCGGGTGTTTCTTTCAAGAAATAAAATAAGTTAGACAGGGTTTTCGTCTTGGATCTTGTCTTCTCCAAATCAAACACCCAATCCGAAATTCCAACAAAATATGTCCACAAAATCCTGTCAGAATTTTCAAAATAAGTTTCATTTTTAGTTTTTTAACGCTAAAACTCTTATTAATATCACAAGTTATATATGGTAATCATTGCGGATGCTCTAAGTATTACCTAGCTTTTCAATGTATGATTTACCTTATCTACCCCCTCTTCTTTTAAGGGCCAATTTTTAATCATCTCTTAATTAAATACTTTATCCTTCTCTTAATTGTTATCTCCTAATTTTCTTTCCAACACTCCTAGCACAACAAATAAAAATATATAATAAGATTGTGTTTGTCGATCTATAAAATTTCTCAATATATGTTAAAACGACTCTTATTCTGAATTAGATGGTTTATTCTATTGAGTTGGATCAAACCCGAATAAACTGGAGCACACAATTCCAACCTTATAGTCTGGGAACTCTAAACTCAGAATGCCATAACATTGATTAAGCTAATTACATATGTAATTCAAGGTTAATAGAATCTTGACACTCTAAATTATTATACTTCATTCCTTTCGGAAAAAAGTTCTCATTTGAAAGTGAAGCTTTTTAAAAAATGACATTTTTAGTAGCTCGTTAATAATAAAATAACATTTTTATGCCTTAATTTTTTAAAGTAGACTCTTTAAATAAAACATCTAAAAATAAAATAATGAACTTTTTACCTAGAACGGAAAGAGAGTAACTAGTTTAGTACTAATATTTTTATTTGAGATCTCATCTAACACAAAGTGCTTCTTTTCATGCCACCAAGTAATATGATTTACGATCGACGACCAATGATACATGTTCAAATTTGCTTTGTGACACAAGAAGAGATATATTGTATAATAAAAGAGATCTCAACTATCCTTATTTTATCTCGAAATGTGTATTATTTTAACATTTTGCACACAAATTAAAAAGCTTAAAGACTGATAAATTATAGATATATATTTTACTTTCCTCTTAACAACTTTCTTTTACTCATCCTCTATTTTCTCACAATTTTAACAAACCATATTAATGCATCTCACTTTCTCATGAAATTTGTGTGCGTATATTACAATTCTTTTTTTTTTAATAGAAAAATGTTCATATTTTCAATGAATAAATGGTTGGCCGATAACGTTCACTAAATATTAAAGTGTCATCTATGAATTGAATACAAGTGTTTTCTCATTGTAATATTCACTTTGCACAACATTTGATTTGAAAGTAATAAATAATGTCAATTTTGATAGAATATGTGCAAACATTTCCTCTTAGGAGGAAAAAGAAAAGTTTAAAAATGTGCAAACATTTTCTTACAATCCTATAATGACACTTAATTTGAGACAAAAATATATATTAAAAAATGATATTTATTCGGGGCTGAATCAGTAATAAGTGATGATGAATCTATTTCTTACCTTCAATAACCTAATAGATGTACGTGATATTTTAGTATGATCTTTTTTTCAAATTTACAAATCATGAGTCACACTTGACCTTTTGTTTTTCGATACAAGATTATTTGACTAATATCTCGTTTGATGCAGCGTTTTGAAAACTAGGTTTTTTCAAACTTTGTTAACCAATGTTTAGCAAACGTTGGCTTCACTTTAGATTTCATGATAAATAATTAAATATCAATCGGTGATATACTCCCTCCGCTCGAGGCATTTTCTATATTTAGATATTTTTATTTAAAAATTTTATTTTAAAAAATTATAAAAATTATGTTTATAATTTTCATAATATTACATATTTACCTTTTACTTGTGTTGTTAAGCATTAGAGGTGACAAATATTGTCCATGCACATATGTCCGCCCAGATCACCTACCAAAAAAATAAATATAAACACATTTAAGACTTTAAATAGACATACCTATTTAAAACCCTTAAATATAATAAGATAAATAGGCACTCATCTAGACACCCACCCTGATATCTAATTCCGTCGGCTCTCTGCCTCTCCCCCAAATGAGCGAACTGGTTGGCTCATTATACAGTGTGTGATCTTCGGTTTATGCATGTGATTGGTTAAATGGAAGGAGAGCAATTCTCTTTTCCCTAGTCAAATTTTAGTCTTCCTTTTATTTAGGGGGTGGGGAAGTTATTTTTGTTTTGGGAATTGACCGGTGACACCAATATATTTATTTCTTAAATATTCTTTATATTTTGTTTGCTTGGTTTTTAAATTTAATGGTCTCGTTTTTTGTTGTAATGGTGGTTTTGTCACTTTTGTGGAAGGAATGCAAAATTATAAATGTATAATAGTTACTTTTTTGGTTATAAATTATTTGTGTTTTTTTGCTTTAAATTTTGTGCAAGAAGATTTTTTCATTCTTTTTCTCCACTTTTTTTATGGCCAAAAGGAAAGAAAGCATCGCACACGCACACGCACACGCACATGCACACGCGAGTGTGTTGTGTGTGTTGGTTTATGAGACTTTCCTTTGGTATAATATTTTGGCTTTGAACGTGGTAATTCGTAATTATATCTTAATGAGTGAATGAGTGTGTATAGGCGCTCATGTCCATTTATTCTTTGTTATTAAATAAACACTTACTCGTCTGTTCATTTGAGCTCATTACTCATATGGGCGTCCCCCATACCCGCTTATTTGTCACTTCTAGTAAACATATTAATTGTACTTAAATATTTTTGTGATTATAACCAGCTTCAGTTACATTAATACATCTATTAATTATTAGATTTTTCTAACATGAATTTTTTGAGCGGAACATAGGGAGTATTGGTTTATTATTCTTTGTTTGGTGAAAAGATATACTTCTTGTTGAATCTAATCATGTTAAAATTATTAATGCACTTTGTCTTATTTGTTGAATTAAAATTATTTTTAGGAAAAAATTATACTTCCTTTGTCTCAAAATTATCGTCTGGTTTGATTTGGCGCATGGTTTTAAAAAACACATTTGACTAGGTTATTAATATTAGTTTTGATCTGTAGTTTATTTGAAAGTCTATGTGTATATGGCTTATAATTAAAGTATAATGAAGAAGTAAGGGTAAAATGGTAAAAGTGTTGTCCTAAAAAGAAAATTTTCAAATAAGACAATTATTTTGTCAAATTCTCTCTAATTGCATGTTGTATTAAGAGAAAAGATAAATAATTATGCAACTTATCAACAATAATTGTATTTAAATTTCCTTAATCTATGTAAAAAAAAAAATTAGAGTAAGCGTAAGATAGAGCTCCAATCTCTCATAATTCAACTCATCAACACACGGTGGGTTGGCTAAGAAGGATCTGTTTTACAAAAAATATCCATAAAACCGTCTTATATAAGTTTTTTCCAAAAATTTAAAACGTCATTTAATTGACGGAGATAGTATTTTCTACTCCCTCCATCCAAAAATAAATGATGTATTAACAACAACAAAAAATCTAAAAACAAATGTTATTATAATGTTTCAAGAAATTTTATCCACATTTTACCAAAATTGACACTATTAATTAGTAATGTCTAATTAAATGTTGTATTAGAAAAAGTAACTTACTAATGGGCGAAATTTGTACGATTAAAATGTTCTATAGTTCCTTACTCGATTGTAAACTCCTTGACTCAAATTTGTAGGACATGCACGCAACCACGTGCTAGCGTACGTCTCTCTCTCTCTCTCTCTCTCTCTCTCTAGTTCTCCCTATCCTACGCACGGGAAAAGAAAAGTGGAAACAAAATGACTGAACTACAGAACTACAACTCATTCTAGCAATTCCCGTATCATCTTAATCAGAGTTCAGATCTTATGTACTATTTTTCATCTCTATCATTACATCCCAATTATTGCATCTCAATTAATGATTGAGATAAAAAGTGATACATCAATGATACACACAAGTAGTACAGGAGATCTGGACTCACTAAGCCCATGCATGAGGTGTCATAAGGAAACTAGCTCATATTTGCGTTGGCGTGATCCAATTGGCTAATTCCCAACGGTGTATTTAACTAGTTAATATAGCTTAGGACTCGTTAGACACCACTAATATTAGATATATTTAATTAGGATCAATAATATTTTTTTTTAACTAATCATAATTAATTATTAATACTAGTATGATACATTTTTTAATCTTGAGTCAACTTAGTCGAAAATAAATATTTGAATATTATGGACATGTACAAGTGTTTTATCACACATGCAACTAACAACCTAAACATATCATAACATGAACCAAACTAATTAATATGCAATAATATGAGTTTAAAACCTCGGGTGTTACATTTGAGATGTTATTTGTATGTAACGATATTTGTCAAGTAAAGGCAGATGTCATAGCAACAAGAGTAAATAAGTCATTTGTCTAACCAATTGGCAATTATGAACATTTTTATTTTAGGTTTAAATTACAATTTGATCATCCTATTTTCCCACTTTTTGCAATAAAATGACTCTATATTTTTTCTTAATTTAATCATTATATTTGGTTTATAATTTCGATAAAGTCACTCAAGCTATCTCTGTTAGCTATGTAAGACGGAAATCTTCAAAAAACCTAAAAATACCTCTTATCTTAGACTGCACGTGATTTTTTACCAAAATCAATAAAACCTAACATCATCTACCTACACCCTTTTCAATCTCCCCAATGAAAAACCCACCACCATTCCCTCCTCTCCACCACCAAAACCCATCTATCTATCTGTCTCTCTCCCTAACACACACACACACACACACACACAAATTCATTCTTGACCTAAAAAATGTAGATCAATCCCTTGACTCTGCAACCTATTTCCAAACTTGCCAAGTGTTGTTAATTCTCTTTCCCTTTCCCTTTCCCTTACCCTTTCTACATTTCAAGAATATGTAATTATTACTCCATTTTTCCAAATTTAGCATTCACCATGTTAAATACCACCCTAATAATCATGAATCACAGAAAACCCATAAAACCCCCCTCATTCCAAATCATCCGAACCCATCTCCTTTTCATTTTCATAGCTTCCCCATAATCCCTCGGTCTCCTTTCTATCGTACCCCTCTTCTCTATCTCATCAGTCACCCACCGCCACACCACAACCCCCGTCCGTCTCATAGCACTACCGACGTCTCAACCCCACCTGAGATCCTCCATGCCTCCAAAGCCACTAGATTCCAAGAAGCTTGCGATTCATCACTGCACACTCCATACTTGCACACTCTATTCACGTGACTGCCCTTATCGAAATCATCGAATCCTCACTCTCCCTTCATATTATTTTCTCCCTCAATCATCGTTATGTTATGTTATTTTATCCTATGTTATTTTATCTTATTTTATTTTATCGCTTCCTTACTTGTTCTTCTGTAGCAACTAGCAATACCCGTGTCCACTTAGTAGTTATGATTACAATAAATAATTGAGCATGCACTTTTGTAAATAAACAAATTTCATTAGTGGACCTGGTGCTTTAAGCTGAATATACAGCTCCGTTGGCGTCGAAAGCAACAAAACTAACGCAATGATCATATTGCTGACGGCATAGCAGCAAAGAGCTTTGCCAACAATGATCATTTTTACTCATCAGTCATCAGTCTTCTTTCATGAAATTTAAATTTTAAACTAGGCAATGCTTCGTAAGCCATGTACTGAAAATACAACAGTAAAATACATAAATAAATAATACTCAAATTGAAGGTCGTGACAGGATCAGGATGAGGATCATAATAAGGCATAAGGATACAAGTACACCACATTGTTGGTTTATTCCTAGTTAGAAGACAATAATAAATTTGGTACACATTACTGCACACCACTCCATCTAGCCCAGTCAACGAATTGCATTCCACCATAGATATTATTAGCAAATCTAACCCCAACTGTAAAAGCCAATGCAACCGGCGGTACCTGCTTCGCTAATGGAGATGTTTCTACCAGACGCTCCAACCCATTTATAACCTGGTACCTGGTGTTGGAAGATACTGCAAGGAAAACACCTGCAACCCAAGAAATCGATTTTTATCCAAATAACAAATAATAATCTATGATTGCTAACTCTTGAAACTTTGAAACACAGATGAACAACCAAGACAAGATTTACAGAAATGCAAACGGAGAGTGGCCATAATGCTCATAACATACTGTCAATTACCAGTAGTATTTCCCTGAAGAACTATCGTCTAAGGCATGCTACCTTGAAAAGACATGGCAATGTCCTTCAGTACAAGTGTAGAACTGAAGCCCAAAAAGGAGTACGAGTGTTTTACCAAAACCTAGCTACTAAATTTTATAATTTAGACTATATGGGAATACATAATGATAATCTTGTTGTAAACACTCTTGCCATCTTTATACGTCCGTTAAAACACCTGAACAAAAGTCAGGGCCACTTTCACCGAGACCAAGATGGGGTATAAACACTCTGCCATCTGTATTATGTTCACAATAACACCTGAACAAGTCAGGGCCACCCTCACCAATGATTGGCGTAGTGTGTAATGTTCAACCCACCCGCATATGGTGGCAAGTTCAAGTCTAATAGCGAGGAAACGGATTTAGGCAGAGGTAGGGCGACCCCCATTGTATAGCCTATCATTGCTGCACGTTGCAACAACAACCACAACACATGTAGCATGAGGCATGAGCAAAGCAGAAGACACGGCATTTTACTTCTCTGGTAGTACTAAAATTCAAAAAGAAATCCTCTTTTCCAGATTGAAGTTACCACGTCTGATTATGTTCCACATACCCTGTTATAGAGGATAAGTCGAGTATCATCGCGTTCTGAGAGCCTATGAGGTTAGGTTGATATTGGTACACTTGGTGCGAATAAGAAAACACTCTCCTAAACAAACTAACTTTCTGCTAAAGACCCCTTATGCAAGAAAGTATATTATGAAAGTAGGAATACTTTTTTTTGATAAGTAAAAGTAGGAATACTAATACCAGAATATTCCAATTTCTTTTGAATAAAAGAAGGAAAACCAACAGAAAGGCCGTCCTCGGGATAGGTCCAGGTCAACTTTCTTCTTTCTCACCGACCAAAACCACTTTGATTGAGATTGGAAGTGGATCCTTCATCTGCCATGGACAGGGACTTCTTCACTCAACTATGATGAGTACGAATCCACTTTGTCGTCTTCTGAGCTATATGAAAGAACTCTCATTTTCTGAGCTATTTGATTTCAGCCTCTCCACATTCGCACCACTCACCACCACCACAAGATCTCACAGCTACAGTGCTCTCCCATCAACAATGTACCATGTATGACCGAAAAATCACCCAGCAAGATACATGGTTGGGATTATTCTAAATAGATCGGGGTTTGAAACACCAGATCTATTGTTAGATGGATGAACCCATGTATGTTTTTAATATTTCATCTGGGTTTGAATCACAGATCCGGGTTGATGTAGTGTGGAATCAGTTCGTGTTTCTTTATTTATTTTGTTTTTGATAAGTAAAGATAAATAAATAAATAAACAAAGTATCAATGCAGGTGACGCATCCCATGTACAAGGAGTATACTCTAGCAAAATAATTACAAAATAGTTAGCTGATCCACAATCTCTACAAAAGAATCTAAGTTACTCTCACGCTCCTCTGTACACCAAAATCGTAAGGACCGTAAAACATCCTCCTTCAATCTCGCCATATCCAACTTCACATTCTCAAAAACCCTACGAATCAGTTCGTGTTTATTGTTGTTATTCTTTCTTTTTTATTTCTCTTTCTTTTCTTAGGGTGTGAAAAAAGACACGTTCAAGGAGAAAGAAAAACAGAAAAAAGTCAAATATATTTATCTTGAATAACTTTTTTCCGTGTTAGCACCCTCATGAACACAAACGAGTGTGTGAAATGGGCCACATGAAGTCACCTGTGTCGCTTCCATTAATGTATTTGAATAGAAGTTAGACAAATAACTCAAATTGCAAGCGAATTGTGAGTTCCACAACCCAATTGCAACAAAGTCGAGCTTAGTTACCCAATTGCAAATTTTGTCAAAGCTTAGTGACCAACTGAGCCATAAGGACTATTTCAAAAGCAAACAAGTAGAAGATAACCACCACTGCTCAAATGAAACAGAACATAATAGCAGAACTTTTCAAATCATACGTTTAGCATAAATTTAGATAAATAACCGAAATGAAGAGAATCAAATCAATTGTTAGAAACTCAAAAAGTCAGAAAAGGCCAGCAACGGATCATACATTCATGTTCCATAGTAGCATGCTGAATTCAATTCTGATCTAAAATAGTAAAATCATATTAAAGGAGTTTAAGAAATAAAACAAAGATAGCACAAAAGGTGATGCATACCCCAAAGTGCTGCACTCTTTATTAGGGGTGGAACAGGGATGTCCTCTTCTGATTTTTTTATGTTCCTGATTCATACAAATAAAAGTATAGTAAGGAAAGGTCTGCCATAAGCAAAAAAAAAATGATAATGCTATGGTGGAGCCTTGGCCAAAGCAATCGATGCTATGGATGTTGAGCGGCATGCACTACTTGGCAACAGCTACATGTATATTAGGAAAAAGTTACAACTTGCATTGACCATTGAAAACAGTAGAATATAAACTGGGGCCACACTACAACTCCAAGCAGTCTTGGGTTAGTCTTCCGGCACGAATGCAGCACGTGGTGACGCGCTTGTCTAAGAAATAGCATTTGCCGTCATTATGAACAATGTGATGAGGTTTGACACTGATCACTTTTTGCAGTTGGATTATGAACAATGTTGAGAGGTTTGATATTGATCACATTTTACACCATAAATCAGTGAAATATTCCACATTCCCGATGTTCTCAAATTATCACAGCAATGTCTTGCGACTCAAAAAAACAGCTTTACGACGACGAATTTGCCACGAGTATTGTTCAGAAAAATATGTAGGCACTGTGATATATATGGACACATGTCTAGATGAAAGTTTACCGCTTGGCAGTCATTATAAAATTTGCAATGCCTTGGCCAATCAGACCACATCCGAACCCAACCAATCCGTAAAGGATTCCCTGAAAATAAAATAGAGATTGATTTACATTATACCAAGAAAGGCACATAAAATATCAACAGTTAGGTCCAATCAGATATACATACCAAATGTACAATGGTGAAGATTAAAGTAAGTTGGTCATAATAACCAAAACTTACATGTGTGTGCGATCGCAAGTTTCATGTCAAATATCTTTCAAATGGTTATGACATAATTTACCTTATAGAAGTAAGTACCAATTCTCTGTTTCACTGTAAAACTACATCCTGGCCTTTCAGCTTCAAATACACTGCATCAGGACAACAAACAAAAGAGTAACTAATTACCATTACCCTAAAGCTTCTAGTGTCATTAAGAAGAAAGATGCATAAATTACTCCCTCCATTCCCGCTTAAATTGTCCTACTTTCTATTTTGAGTGATCTGCTTTCTATTTTGAGTGTTAAAGGGTCCTGTTTGAAAAGAATAAGCTAATAAAGTTTAAGAGTTTCCAATTTACCCTTATTACATTAAATTTTAAGTTAGAAAAACTGGTTTAATCCTAAAGATTAAAGGTATTTATGGAAAGTTATTTTTATCTTTCAAATGTGAACTCTTTCAATAGAATGGAGGGAGTATATCTTGTAAGGCTGAGCCACTAAAGCATATTCAGATCTATAGATGTTATAGTTAAATCAAGTTGCTTTATTAAGAAAAAATTATATTCTTTTATGACAGGAATTAACAACCTGCTAGGAAGAGCCCCATAAGCACGCTGCATGCGTCCAAACAACCCTTGAGATGCTGATACTTGCCCGATACGAGCATATGGTGCTAACATACCAACTAAAGCAACATTAACAACCACTCCAACTAGAAGATCTGCAGCGTACAACTCAAATTCTGCCCAGAAGTCTTTGCCTCTCTTTTGAACTTCAGCAAACGTTGCGCAACAAGAATCAATTACAATCTGCATCAAGAAGATCCATAGATGTAATATGAAAATATAAAGCATGAGGTCTAGAAGCATCAAAAGCACATTCGCCAAAAGATTGATTTCATTGGTCAGAATGTAGCATGAATCCACCCTTTACAAATTACAACACCCAAGTTCATCCAGTAATTATTTATTTATTTTTTGATAAATTCATGTTTTGATTAAAAAAAAACAGCATTTATATTACAAGAGTTATACCTATGAGACGTACGGGAAAATTGTAATAATGTATATATTATTTAATTTATTAATTGTAAAAGCGGTAAAGTTATTTAAATAAATTGAACATCTCATCATGTACACAAATGAAGATACAAATAACTTGATAGTTCTACATAAATCAAAATCTTAAGTTAAAAGACAATTGGTTCGTACATACGAATTCTTGATAATTATAATATTCATAATGTATTAAGAAGATTAAAAGAAATCAAAAGGGATGGATAGTGATTGAGTAAAAATGATGTTAATATGACATAATTATCAACAACAAAAAAGAAATAATTACGGTAGGTGTCCATAATTAAGAGGATTAGGAGATTTGTAAAAAAATATATAAATAGATTTAAATTACAAACATAAAGTAACTGTCCTTAGGACCAATGAAATTTTGACATTACTTTGTATCTATTAAAAAAATCCAAAATTCCCTGAAATTAGCATCTCGGGTTTGGAGCTCATTCAAGCTTGGTCACATTGTTATAATATACTCTCTTCGTCTAAATAATCGTCTTCTTTGACCCGGCACACCGTTTAAGAAAAAGTAATTGACTGTATTATAAATATTAGTGTAATGTGTGGTTTCCTTTAATACCCTTGTGCATGCGGCCATAAATAAAGTAGGTAGAAAAAGTCGGGGAAAAGTGGTAAAAGTGTTTTAGAAAGAGGACAATTATTTTGGAACGAACAAAAAAGGAAAGGAAGAAAATTATTTACAGATGGAGGGCGTATATAATAACTAGTGCAGTAGTCAAGGTACAGATACTATTGCACAAACTTTCACTCACTTTATACAACTTATGACTCACTTGGGTACAATATTAGCCCCAGACACTACACACAAGACCTCCTCACAAGACAACATTTAACTGTTGATCTACACCCAAAATCAACAAACTGAGACCAACTAAAGCAATATCTAGAAAATTGGAGTGATCTGATTGTTGATTTGGGTTAGAAGTATTTGGAAAGAGGGGCTTAGAGCGGCGGTGAAAGAAATCTGAAGAGAAAGAAATGGGAGAGAATTTTGAAAAAAATTATGATTTAGAGAAGTCTAGAAGGTGGAGGGATTTCACAAAACGGTTGGTGGTGGTGCTTCAACACTTCCCCCGAGCTACTTTTGTATCAGACAGATTTGTCGAGATTCACCACTGACAATTGGAAATTTCTAGATAGCTACCCATCTTTCTATATTTCTCTCCATCTCTCTACTTTCTCCCTGGTCAACCTAGATTGTTCCAATATTGAATCATCTGGAAATTTTTCCCCCACCTCAAGTACCTAGCAGAAATCTTTTTGAAGGGTCAAGACTTGTTGGACATTGGGGACGGACAAAATCTCACCACCTACAAAGGAAAAATCCCTAGAATATAATATGCAAGAGATCAAGGCAAGGATGGCCTTGTAAGTGGTCAAGATCTCAATTCATATAAATTTGCTAGCCATCTCAAAGACGTGAAGACACGGAAAGAAGTGTGGGAAGCTATTGCCATCTTCTTCTCAAAGAAAAATGGAGCTTGATTTCAACTTCTTCAGAGGGAGTATGAATTCCTTGCAAGGTATGCCATCAATTGGTGACTCTTTCATAGAACTAGAAATTTGTTCTATGAAATAGACTAGTTGGATCCTAGTGCGGAAATTAGTAATGGACCTAATGGTCGAATATGGAGAATAACGCTTTGAAACCTGCGTTTAATGTGTTTATCACTGCAATACAAGGTTGGCAAGTGCAACCATCGTTATTAAATTTTAAAAATTACTAGCTAATTAAGCAGCACTTGGAAAACAAATGGCGAAGTTTCAATATGAGATAAAGAACATGAAGAGGACTCGTTGTTATACAGTAAAGATAAAAATAGTGAAAAGGAATGGCAAAGCCACAAAGATGAGCGAGGAAAGAAGAAGAAGAAGAAGATGACAGGGAATGGGTCCCATACACTAGAAGCTCACGTCTGGGGGAGTGTTGAAGCACCACCACATACCCTTCTGGAATCGCAGCTACCTTCTAGACCTCTCAATCATCCTTCTTTCTCTATCTGCTGATTCTGCTCGCTCATTTCTTTCTTGCACTAGATTTCTGCACCATGACTTTAAGTCCCAATTTTTAGATATATTTTTTGATATTTCTGACCCAAATCAATACTCTCAAATTACTCCTTTTCTACAGAATTTGACAGCTTTACCACCTTCAGTCGGTTGCCACCCTTGAAGATTTGGTTACCTCCCTTGAAGGAAAATTTGGACTGAAAGTGTTTGACCCTTTAGTTTATCAGCATATTGCTTTTTAGTTGGCCTTTAGATATTGGTATTTGGTAAGCAATTGTTGTCATCTTGTGAGGAGCCTAGTGTATAGTGTTTTGTGCTAGTATTGTATCCAAGTGAGAGAAAGTTAGTGCAATAGTATTCCTACACTGAATATTTTACTAGTTGTTGTTATAGTATAGTTGCTATGCATTTAATCTTTTTCTAATTATTTCTTGATTCCAATCCCCATACCAAGGAGCCACACTTACCTATAAATAATAAATAAATAAATAAAAGTCTAGCTGCTATGTATATTGAGCTTATCCATGCTTGTTCAAACAGTTGCCAAATTAGCGAACAAATGTGGCAATAATATTGCAAGAAGTATAATTACTAGTTTACTACAACAAAATTGCAAATATTAATATTACAACAAGTATCCAGAGTACATAATTAGAGCACTAATAAAGTACTTGAGTTCAAGACACCACACACAAAAAAAGTCACAAAGGCCACTAACTTAAGACTGTGTGCCCAGCTTACTTGACTCAGTTCCTCACAACAAACACACCAAGGTTATAACACAACACTCTAGTTTACTTCTTTGAGAGACCCACTTATTCACTCACTTCATCTTGCTTCTGCCATACTATCCAAGAAGCCCAGTATCCTTTTTATAGTTGATTATGATGGTAACGGAACACCTCAAGTTTTCTAGATAACTCCATGTCGGTTGCTTTGGATAAGAATACTGGAGGAGGTGGAAGACTTTCAAGAGGTTCAAAATTGGAACAATCTAGGTTAACCCGGGAAAGACTAGAAAGATGGATAGCTATCTAGAAATCTCCAATAAGTCAGTGGTGACTCTCAACTGCTGAAGCATGTGCAAAGTTATTAGGTTGTGATTGGTATATAAGAATCAGGCCATTATGGAATGCGCGAGTCCATTGCCCATCCCGATTACTGAGTTTGGTTGGCTATATTGGACTATCGATGGAATGGCAATTCATTCCGAGCGGGGTAGGAATATTCAGTTGAATGGTAGTCTTTGGACGGAAATTCCCTTGCCAATAACTACTCCTTCCTATACTAAACCTGTTCACCCCTCTCCTCATAGCTATTTTCATTCCATTCTAGTAATTCTCACGTAGCAAACGTGAAATTACCACATTATGGAACGGTCATTCGACTTGTTGCAATCCAGCACCGTTTTCAAGTACGAACCAAATGTGTGCAATATTGGCTGTTTCCATTCCAATCCCAATCCCAGTTCTGATGGATTGCAATACTGTGAACATTCCCTTTTGGCAATTGTCATAAAAGCAAAGCAAAGTCAAACTTAGAGCAATCATACTGAACATATATTTAGGTATTAGTTATGAAATAAAGAACAATCATTCTAAACAACTTACAAACCTCAGTTCCAATCTTAAAAAGGAATGATGGATCAGCTAACATTCGATTGCGAAGCATAGACCAAGACCTCACTGCAAACCCCAGAGGCCACCCTGACCCCTACAATTAGAAAACGGGAACCACTAATTACCAAAGGAGCTACATGGAGGAAAATGGTTCAGCATTGCATAGAAATCATACCTGCAAGTCTAAATACCTAAGGAGAAGCACTTTACGTATTCCAACACTCTTTGCAGCCTCCAACATATCAGAAGGAAGAGTAGCCCCTCTAGCCTCTGTCTCTTTCATCACATCCTCAAATTTCATCAAAGGCCCAAACTCCTTTTCTTCATAGTCCCCATCTCCTCCACTACCACCATTCCCTCCTCCACCGCCACCGCCACCACCACTGCCTGGAAATTTCCCATTAGAACCATTAC
This sequence comes from Codonopsis lanceolata, assembly GCA_013146195.2. Lineage (NCBI taxonomy): Eukaryota > Viridiplantae > Streptophyta > Magnoliopsida > Asterales > Campanulaceae > Codonopsis > Codonopsis lanceolata. The sequence goes on from CM028378.1 coordinate 166,399,154, forward strand.
CATCAATCAAACCCTCACTAACACCAACACCAACACCAACCCCGCTTTCATCATCAGCTTTCACTACATGATTGGTGCCCACAAACCCCTTATCCTTATGATTTTCTTTTGCTACTGTGATCACTTCTACTCCAGGTTGTGACTCAAACTCAGAATTCAACAAGTTCACAGGCCTAAGGTGAAACTTTTTTAGTCTAAAACAAGAAAATCCTCTACTTCTGACACTATTCAAGGGTTGAAAGTCAAAATTGATAAAATTTTGACCCGTAATGGTTCTTGACACAACTTCTTTTCGCAAACCCACAAAATGTGATACTTTAATTCTTGATGTGCGACCCGCCATTTCAAGAAATTAAATTTAATTGGGAAATTCGACAAATTGAAGTGAAAATTCCGAGAAATAAAATCCTTACCAAGCTAGCTTATGCTGTCTAATTGGGCAAAAAGATTGCCAAAACACTGGAAATAGGAGTTTTTAAAGGGTCTGCGGAGCTAATTGGAGTAAACAATCAGGAAAGGAATGGTCTTTGAGAAGTGGGTCTGTATGGTCCCTAACTTTACGGGAAAATGAGTATGAACATGGGAGAAGAAAAGAACGATAGAAATTTATTTGCTTCAATTGAAATGACTTGAAAGAGAACCGGTAGACAATGAAAAGATGTAACTGGAGGCTGGAGCTCGGAAGAGAATGTGAAAGAGAAAATGTTTCAGTGTCAATTCTCAGTGTGTGTGAGTGTGAGTGTGAGCGTGCGTATTTTCTCTAGAGTGGAAAGTGGCGGCATCTTGTCCTGTTTATAAAACGAAGCTGGTGTCGCACGTGAGAGCAAAGTGTGCGTGCGGAGAAACGTTTTAGGGTTTAAATTTGGCAGGTGGGGTCCATAGGTAATAGGTTCATTAATATAGGGCCAAAATACTTTTTACCCCAAAAGTTTTCACTAAATCTTAGTTTGCCACTCATACAATGGTTTGTCTCATTTTAACACTTAAAGTTGTCATTTGTCTCATTTCTGCGGACGGAAAGCCCGCAGAAATGCGCTGAAGCCGGAAGACTCCACCAAGACTCGTGCCGTCTCGGGCATTAAGTTATATATGGCCGAAACATTGGTACAGCTTGCCCGAATTCGGATCAGGGGCATGCACATCTAAAAAAAAGAAAGAGAGAGAAAACAACAGCATATCAGCATCAAAAAATAAAAAGGGGGGGAAAGGTAAAATTCTTATCTTTTATTTAACCTCCTGTGCATGTCATTAAATTAAACATGTTGCATATATCGCATTTTGCAAATAATCATCATGAAAATTTTGCATTTTTGCATTATATATCAAAAATAAAAGTTATATTGCATTTTTGCATTCAAAAAAAAAGATTTTTGCATCTTTTGCATTCGAAAAATATATATATTTTTTGGCATCCCTGCATAAAAATAAATGTTTTTGCATCTTTTGCATTCATAAAATAAAATATAAAAAAATGTTTTTTTCGAAAAAGAAAAAGGAAAATTCTGTGTGTTTTGCATTCAAAAATAAACACATGTTGCATTCTTGCACATATTGAATAATGCACATGCACCATTTTAGCAAGCCTCTAATAAATTTTCTATGTCACATTTGCATTCCCATAAAAATGATATATGCATGCATTAGCTATTCAGCATCTGCATTTATTTTCCAAATAATTACATTTTAGCATTCGCGAAAATAAAATGTTGCAAATCTTGAAAGAAAAATATTTACATTGCATATTTCTGCAGCATATGCATTCGAAAATATTATTGCATAAAATATCCCTGTTACATTTTGCATGTATTCGAAAATATGCCCGAAAATGTATCCAAAAAGAAAATGCATCATATTTCCAAAAAGTCTATTTCATAGGCATGCATCATATAAAAATATTTTGAAACTCGAACATGCATCATCTAGCCAAATTGCATCAATGATATAAAATATGCATCGCAGAGTCAAATAGTGTCAACTATTCAAAGTATGCATCGCAAAAATAAATCGCATAAATTTCATATTTTGCTATGGATAAATTGTCAAATTGTATTTCTAGCATATAAATTGCATGCATAAGCATCATAAACAGGATCAGGTATGCTCCAAAGAACCAAAACAGCAGAGAAATCTAGCAGATCTGAAGATTCATCCAAGTGGGTTTGAGAAAAGGAAACTTACTGTGGGATTCGGAAGATTAGACACGTGTGTGTTCCGATCGCAAAGGAGGTTGCTCCAATCATCCTTCGAATAATAATATTTGACGTGATTTCGGATCAAGGGAGGAAGTTCCTTCCTCTTTTCGCCCGAATCCAGGTACATCGGCGCCATTCCCTTCCGAGATCTTGAAGAGGAAGCCATCTATTGAGCAAAACACGCAAATTGAGGGAAGAAAATTGAGAAACGGAGAAGAAATGAGAAAGAAATGTACTTGGCAACAATAGCCGCAAGAAAAGGAACGAAGAAGAAGAAATGAAGCTGAACTGCTTCTGCCTTCCTTCCTGCTCGTCACTTATGAAGGAAGAAAAGGGAATTTTCCTTTTTCCCCCTCCAAAGTTCAAAGGTTCAGCACTAAAGTCCTCAAGTTTCCAAAGTTGCAAAATGACACCTAAAGCTTAACGAAAAGTTAGCAAAGTTAGCTTTGTTAACAAAAATTGACGGTCATCTATCCAAAATCAAAAGAAAGTCCACATCCTCAGCAGGTCAACCACAAAATGGTCAGAAAAGCAAGAAAATAGCAGCAATAAAAGGAAAAGAAGCCGCAAAGGTGAGATTCTCAAAAGAAAAAAATGTGCGATGGAAAAAAAATAGAAAAAAAAGGAACAAAAAAAAAGAAGGAAAAAAAAAAGAAATGCAAAGAACAGCAAGAAAAGGAGAAAGATGCAAAACCAAGCAAAAGTGCAAGAAGTGCGGCCGCAAAAGAAAAATTTCCAGTAGAAGTTGGAAAAGCAAACAAAAGAAGAAAATTTGCAGCAAAAATTGGAAAACCAAGCAGCAAAAGAAAATTTCCAGCAGAAGTTGGAAAAGCAAGCAAGCAAAAGAAAATTTCCAGCAGAAGTTGGAAAAGCAAACAAGCAAAAGAAAATTTCCAGCAGAAATTGGAAAAGCAACAGACAAAAGAAAATTTCCAGCAGAAGTTGGAAAAGCAAGCAAAAGAAAATCTCCAGCAAAAGTTGGAAGTGCAGCAAAAGGAGAAAGTCCAGCCGCCAAAGCAGCAGAAGCCGCCGAAGCAGCAGAAACAGCAAAAGCCGCCAAAGCCGCAAAAGCTGCCAAAGCAGCGAAGCCGCCGAAGCAGCATAATCATAGAATCAATAAATGCAGCATAATCAGTAAAATCAGCAAAAGCAAGGCAATGGTAAGAAAAGGTAAAGTATTTTACCCTTTCTTTGCATGAAAAATGTGTTCCACCATCGCATTCAACGAAGGTTATCCACGCCTGAGGATGCGATGTTTTCCTGCTTTATAGGAGTAGCATATGATCATCTCCTCTCGAGGAGTAACCCCGAGATGAATGATCAAAATTTGATTATGTGTTCAGCCTTGCGAGGGGGCGTAGACCCCGGGCCAGTTAAAAGGCTATCGTGCTCCAACGAAGGACCCTGTCCTGAGGAGGCGATCTATCCCACCATCGTGTTCGGCAAAGGGTTCGACCCTTTGAGGATACGATGTTTGATCTGATTGTTGTTCAGCCTTTTCTGCGAAGGGGCGGAGACCCCAGGCGAGTTAAAAGGCTATCGTACTCCGACGAAGGACCCTATCCTGAGGAGACGATCTATCCCACCATTGTGTTCGGCAAAGGGTTCGAGTCGAAAAGGACTTCTGGGCAGAGAGAACGTCCAGGCATAAATGATTCCCCAGAAAGAGAAAGTCCATTCACCTTGCCCCCCATATATATTTGCAGGCGACCACGGGTCATAACGCACTCTTCGCACAACAAATCCACTTTGAAGTTGACTTATTCGCTCGGCCAATCGTCGAAATGTGTACGAGATACCATAAGGGCATGAGCTTATGCTGTAATGAATGAAAAGACAAATTCTTATCTCCTCACTTTCTCAAATGGAAGCGTCTCCTTTATATGGATTTTAGGAAAAGCTAATTCTTTCAATAGAAGCCTTTTTTTGGCTCGGGATGCGCGGACCAACTCTGAGTAATTGAGGATAGTAAGATCGGCTCGTCGCCAACCCCCCTAGAACTTTAAAAAGGACTCACATCAGTAGCAAGCACGAACTCTAACTCAAATTGCGAGGGGCCTTTTCTTTCGTAGGGCGACGTATGCCTAAAAAAAACTTGCAGCTCTTGACTAAGAAGATAGAAATGTTGAGTCAAGTCCCAAAGACAGATATACTTCGCTAACGGAAAAGAAAGACTGTTGAGTAGGCATAACCACTGGAACTATCCAGAAGGAGTCGTTTTCTTTCCAATTGATGCAGTCAGTCATAAGGCCAATTCCAAAATAGTGGAAGAGGTTCAACTAATTGTGAGCTGGTGGGCACCTTTTCAGAGCCAGATTCGGAGTCCGAGTCCGGAAAAGCAGTACCCATTATGGGAAAACCATCTCCTCACAAATCTCCACAGGGCGCATCCTCGCTACTATTATTGGTAGACCTAGCTTCCATTTATTCACAGCCGAACTCTCGTCGCGGAGTCGGGATTCCTTAGTTGGTTGCGGAAATAGACCCTTTGAGGATGCAATGTTTTGATCTTGATATTCTACCCAGCATTGTTTGTTTGCATCGGGATGAACTACGTTTGGTTTGATTCCTTTTATTAAGGGATACGTAGGCAGCCTACTTCGGTAGGTCCGACCATCGGAGCACCTAATTTGCATATCTGCTTAAAAACAACGATAACTTGTTATAACCGACTAAATATGTCTAGGATATGTGAGATTTGGTATGCATTATAAACTGTTGTATTATAACTGCTACCTGTTGCATTACTCCCCATTATAATTTCCATGAAATTAGGGAGTCTATTTCTTATCGACGATGTTCGTTTACTCGGTAAGCTGCGGGTTCCCCGTAAACTCCATCGTTGAGGGGCTCTGTAGACACCCCAATTTCGTACCTCTGGTATGTAACATTGACATGTGATATCAAGACCTGTTAAAACTTAACAAATGTCAAGTTACAGGGTTTAAAAATGCAAAAGACAAAGCAGGATGCGTAAAACAATGAAATGCAGGGGCTAGAGTGTCAAAAATGAGGCTAAGTTTGAAGACCAGGCGCTGCCACCAAGCCTTGTGAGCGCGACGCCCAGTATGCATGGGTTCGACGCCTAACCCCAAATAGTGCTTTACAATTTGAGAATTAGTACAAGCAATCAAGCGCGCGGTACAAGCTGATGAAGCACAAAGAACAAAATTTAAAGACAGTGGTGTCCCTCCTCTCACCTATAAATAGAGGTGTCCGGCTTCACTTTCAGGGGCTGAGAATTTTTCTCACTTAAACGTTGTGCGTTTATTTTACGCCGTATAAAGAGCGATCGTGAGATAGTGGGAGATCTCTCTCCTATAAAGCCTCGAAGCTCTGTCAAATCTCCCCCAAACACAAAACCAACCGGTCAAAGTGAGTCTTAGCCCCCCATCTAGGTTTCCACCCTATTTCCCCGGTCCAAAAATCCCAAAAAGATCAGTTGCTCTGCCCGAATCCAAAGTCCAAATCCGCCAGAAGCAAGCAGTTGCTCTGCTTGATTTCCGCCAGCAGCAATCAAACAACAGCAAAAAAGCAAGCAGTTGCTCCGCCCGTTTGACGATGCCCAGAAGCAACTTTCGGAAGCAGTTATTCTGCCCGAATCGCAGCCAGTAAAAAAGACTCCCTCTCCCGGAAGGACAGAGCGAGCGCACCTAACGCTCTTAAAGGTAAACCTTTAAGGGTTTTTATACTCCCTCCGTCCATAAATTATCGTCCTCCTTTCCTTTTTCGTCCGTCCCAAAATAATTGTCCACTTTGAAACTTACCTTTTTAGAACATCACTTTTATCACTTTACCCTTACTTTTTTCACTCTACTTTAATTATGGGCCACATATACATGGACATTAAAGGAAACTACACATTAAACCAATATAAATAATGGGATAATTGCATAAGAAACCCTGACCTATTTTAGGTATTGAAAATTGAACCATGACAATTGTTTATAGGCTTATTGAAACCTAGCCTATTTTTTATGTTTCAATTAGAACCCTCCATCCATTTAATCAATTAAATGGTAACGGTTTGCTGAGTAGGATGCCAACGTGGCATCCTGCGTGGCCAATTTTATTTCATTATAAACCTTGTACAAATTTTGTAATTTCATAAAAACCCTAACATTTATTTTCACCAAATAAAGCCTTAAAATTTAAAATAAATAGTTATTTATATACCAATTTCATTTTAAGAAAACAAAGTTATTTTTTTTTAGAAAAATATGGCTCAAAATATGATGCAAGTTCCAATGAGTATTTAATATTTAATACACATCCGATCCTAAATAATCATCATGTTTGATTTCGCACACAAATTAAGAAAAACAAATTATTTCTATTATAATATTGGTATAATTTGTATAAAGTATTTATTTAATATGTAATATTTTAATAAAAATTAAAAATTAATATATTTGTTTTAAAATTTATTTGTTACATTTAATATTATGTTTAAAACTATAATTTTAAATTATAAATTTTCTTAAAGAAGTTAAAAACTAATTAAAGTAAAATTTGTTACCCATTTGATATTTTACAAAATTTTAAATTGGCCGGAGGAGAATCAGAGATGAAGATGATGGACACAAGTAATTGAGGATGGCGGTTGATGCTTGAGCATATGGAGACGGCAGCCAGAGCAGAGGGGTACGGCTTTTAGGATGGGGAACGAATCGGAAGAGGTGCGAATGGAATTGGGTTCTTGGGTGTCTGAATGGCTGGGAAGATTAAAGGACCGGCTGGAGTGGGTGAGATGAATGGGGAGATGAAGCACGAACTGGGGGAGATGGGTGGGGGACATGGAGATTCGCCAGGAAAAGATAGAGAAGCTGATGGGTCTAAATAGGGGCGGCGGCTGGGACAGAGTCGACTTGGGAGATGAAGAGGCGGCAGATATGGGAGAAGGGGTGACGCCGGCGGCTATGGTGGGCATGGGAGGTATCGGCACTTGGAGAAGGAGCCGGGTGAAGCTTCACCGGAAAGGAAGAAGGAGTTCGCCGAAGAAGAAGAGATGAAGGGGCGGCTGGGTTTGAACAGATTTGAGGGAGGGAGATGGAGGGATTGCGATGGAGATGAAATCGGGATGGAGAGGGCTAGAATGGTGGTATGAACTGGCTAGAGAGAGAAAGATGGAGCAGAGATAGAAGGACGCCGGCTGCTCTGATGGCTAAAGAAAGGGAGAGAGAAAAGTGGGAGAAATGGGGAGAGAAAGGCACAGCTGTTATACACTTAAGGGTAAAATGGTAAAAAAGCACTTCCCAAAAAGGAAAGTTTCAAACTGGACAATTTTTTTGAGACAGACGAAAAAGGAAAGGAAGACGTTAATTTAGGGACGGTGGGAGTATAATTTAAAAATATCTAAAATATCAAATTGGTAACAAATTTTACTTTAATTAGTTTTTAACTTCTTTAAGAAAATTTATAATTTAAAATTATAGTTTTAAACATAATATTAAATGTTACAAATAAATTTTACAACAAATATATTAATTTTTAATTTTTATTAAAATATAACATATTAAATAAATACTTTATACAAATTATACCAATATTATAAAAGAGATAATTTATTTTTCTTAATTTGTGTGCGAAATCAAACATGATGATTATTTAGGATCGGATGCGTATTAAATATTAAATACTCATTGGAACTTGCATCATATTTTGAGCCCTATTTTCTAAAAAAATAACTTTATTTTCTTAAAATGAAATTGATATATAAATAACTATTTATTTTAAATTTTAAGGCTTTATTTGGTGAAAATAAATTTTATGGTTTTTTATGAAATTACAAAATTTGTACAAGGTTTATAATGAAATAAAATTGGTCACGTAGGATGCCACGTTAGCATCCTACTCAGCAAACCGTTACCATTTAACGGATTAAATGGACGGAGGGTTCTAATTGAAACATAAAAAATAGGTTGGGTTTCAATAAGCCTATAAACAATTGTCATGGTTCAATTTGCAATACCTAAAATAGTTAAGTCAATTACTTTTTCTTAAACTGTGCGTCGTGTCAACCAGGACGATTATTTAGGGACGGAGGGAGTATTAAAAATGCTAATTCATCCGGCCCAATGTAAAAAATATAAGCTATTGTGCTGCCCAGATTTATGTAGAAAATAGCATTAAAAAGAACCATTAATATGACCAAATATTTTTAAATGTATTTGTAATTACTGGAATGAGGCGGCTGCAAGTCTGTAAATAATGTAAATACAGATATATTTGTTTTCTTTTTAATGTTTTATTTATTTGCTAGATAAATATAACAAAAAGCATATTTTAACCAAAAATTGTTTTGAGACCGAAAGGGCAAGTTGGGTACCTAACACCTTCTCACCTTGTAACTTAGCCTCTGAACCCTTTTCTACAAACTCTGGTTTATTTTTTGTTTTTATTTATTTCTCCTTAAAATAAAGATGACGACTTTGTTAAAACATTTTGGATCACAGTGAGGCCCGCAACATCCTTTCTTGCATTTTTTCGTTTTTCCCTAAACAGTGGAGAATGGGTATGAAAGGGTGATGCATTGTGACGACCCGACCCGGATTCCGGAACAGAATCCCAAGGTCGCGACGCTAGGATAAGGCAAGAAGAGGACAAGCACGATGTAAATAATAGTGCTAGTCAAACAATAGAGCTATCAAGCTCTAAACATGGATGTGTAATAGTATAAAAATATGGGTAAACAAAAATCGAAGGTGCGGAAGCGTTAATAGAGTGAAGACCCGAGCTAATAAACTCGAAATCAACACTAAAGAAACCAAGAGAGACTATTGTCTCGAGAGGAGAAAGTACAAAACTCGTGTGCCGCAACATTGCAGACGCGAAACAAACCATCGGCACTCCAGGCCGGCGTTTCAACAACGAACTAACCTAATATAACAATTACCCACGACTAAAGCATACCGAGGTTAACCAACAATGAAACAACTAGAATAAAGAAAAGCCCCAAAGCTGATGCGTGCCCGGGAGACAACTGAATATAAAACTAAGACTCCGAATAACGGCACAACACAATACGTCGGCCCAAAGAAGAACCAAATCAGAACCCAAGTGTTCTACCCGACTGTAAAGTCTAAATAACTTTACAATACAACGAGCTCACAAGAATAGTACTGTACAATAGACAAATCAATTATGCTAGATGAGATAGGAATCCACAAGCTACTACTCGGGAATGTCGGCTGCTACAATCACGAACACACGATCGCACGAACTAATCTCGAGCTATCGATCAGTTGCTATCTGCTACAATCACGATCTACGCGGCCTCAACGTGGCGGACAGGTTACTGCAACTAGAAAACAAAATACGGGATGAGTCATAATGACTCAGTACGCTACTACTGAACAATATAACATAATATGAAACATTGTTATAATAACAGTAACATCGCGTTACAACGACGAAACTCGTGAAGACGTGTCGTATACTTTACAAGAAATCTCTCCTTCTCACTTACTAAACTGTCCAAACGAACTAGGGTGGAATTCCCTGTTCAACACAAACCAAATGAATTAGAAAGTAATTCTCATGAAAGCATTACATGTAAGTATGTATAACTTTTTATATACATGTCAAGTCATTCATGAAACTAGCAAGTATGAGCATGTATATTCACGTATATGTATATCAAGTCATAGAATTATCAAGTATAAGTATGTATACCTACATATATACACACCATGAAATTCAATCATGCGCAATCAAGATAAACATGGTCACTTTCGATCCCATGTCTCAATTAACACTTTGTTGTCACATAAGTGCTTGAAATAAATCACATAACAGGAGGATATGTTATAGAGCCGCCTAACAACGTAGATCCTGAAATGAAAAGCGGTTATCACGATTGTGGGTTGTCGGATGCATGTGAGTGATACATCGACCAAGCACGATAGTATTATTCCAAGCGCCCTAATGGTTACGACAAGGTACTCTTCTCCACTGTGATCAAATAGTGGAGGGTGGGTGCATGATGATGGGCTGGCGACCCATCACTACCACGAATCTCACAATTCGTGACGGCGATGCATCGTTACCATCGAGACAAGACAAGTATGCCAGCTAGACTAATGGAATGACAAGTAGATGTTTACTTGGCACTAAAATCAAATAAAGAACGAGCTCGACAAGAGCGAACTCGTCCATGTCAAGTAGATGTTTACTCAAATAAAATCAAGTAGGAAGCGAGCTCGACAAGAGCGAACTCGTTCAAACAAGCGGCATGTTATTCATGACATGTTCACGATTAATCATATGGATTACAAAAGAGCCCGATTGAGTCTCAAGTATAAGTGTCAAGGCATGCGCTCAATTCTATTCAAGTTCCAAAAGCTAGTAATCTAGTCCAATGGATTTCCAAGTGTTAAAGGATCTCACCACGATCCTAGTAAGGTTCAATCGTTCCTTAAAATCGACCCCGTTGAGTCTTTACTACAATTCCAACCAAATAGGGTATAAATGATATATGCATTTCTAGCCCTTCTATGTTCTTGTTTAAGGCATAGCTAGGTTCTCGTTCCATTTAGGAACCCTGGTTCACGTATCAATAAGTCAAGAACGAGTTGGTAGCCTAAGTTGATTTCAAGTTCACAGTTTCACTTGTTAATGGAATACAATTTAAATACAAGCCAGGAAATCAACACCAACAAAATCACCAAGTAATCAAATGTAATATATGCTTCATGAGTCATATTTCCAAACGCGTACAAGATAAAAATCTCAACAAAGGTAGGAATTATGCATTTAGTCATAATCTAAATCAATCATAGAATTTCATATTCTAGTATACAACCAAGCTAAGTTATTTACTTAACCATTAACCCATCATATATAGACCAAGACTACTATATTAGTCTAGGGTAGTGAATCGACAATGTTATACGCATTACAATATCCCTGAATGGTAATCCATTCTTCAAACCAAATCAATCCTTCTCTACTCGATGTTCATGCACCCAAAGATACTCATTCTAACCGTTGGAATTACAACTTAGTAATAACTCATTTTGGTCAGCCATTTTGTAAAATTGACCAATAACTCATCATAAATCTAAATTTCATGCATCTTACATATTCCGAAACTAGGCTTTTCAAACTATAACTTAACCTTTTAAATCACTCCATTCGGATTTGTATTCATCCAAATATAGTCACTTCAATTTCATGATAACAATCTGATTTACTGCTATTACACATTCTGCTCAGTCAACTTGTAAATTCAACCATTAATTCCTCACAACTCCAAATTTCATGAATTTTATGTATTCAGAAACTAGACTCTTGAAACTATAATTTAGAACTTTAAAGTACTCTATTTGGACTTGTATTCATCAAATCATGGTCCTCTCAACTTCATGACATAAATCTGATTCTCTACTAGGACTTACACTGAGTGTCTGTCTTAGAAAATTCACCAAATATTCCTCATAAATCCAAATATCATAAATATAACATTTCCAGAAACTAGACTCTTTTAACTACAACTTATCATTTTAAACTCCTCAATTCAGACATGTATTCATCGAATTATGGTCACCTAAACCTCATGTTAACAGATTGGATTTCTGGTAACAACTTACTGGAACAGCCACGTTTTGTGACCAATGAAAACTACTTCCTGAACTCCAAAATTTATGAAACTTTACAGAGAGTTACCTAACATGTATAGGTATAGTATACTTCATTTTTAGAAAATTACCATTAGTAGATTAGTACCAGTATTTTTCTGAAATTCGATCAAAACAGAGACTGAATATATATAGTTTGTTCCTTCATGCATGTATCATTTCATGGCATTTGGGTCATAAAAAATCAAAGTAGCATCATGTATTTCGGGTTCCTCAAAGGGTAGCATACTTACAAGCCTTAGAACTTAACAAGAGGGTTAAATACACGTACCTTAAATATGGAAATCAAGAACACAAAACAGGTTACGAAATAGGGGAAAATAGAACAGCCACAAGAGGTCTCAAATCCGGCTCCTAGCTTGAGTTTTCGGGTGAGAAGGAGTTGTTGTAATCAAGCTTAAATCCTCAAGTATTTCCATGGCTTCCAAGGATCTTCAAACTTCAGACATATGAAGGAAGGGGCTGGAAGAAAACGAAATCAAAAGGAATGGTTGGAAGAGAGAAGATAGAGTCTACAAACAACAAGAACACTTACCAAAATCGGGGGAAACAAAGTGTGGCAACAATGGCTGAGCTTCCTAGCAATACCAAGAGCTCCAAGAGCTTCCTTTCTGGACACAAGGGGAGAGAATTACAACAATTGCGTAGGTAGGAATGGGAGCAATTAGAAGGAGCTTCGTTTTCCATGACTTAGCTTGTAAATCGGGTGAATGGAACTATAGAAAATCAACTTCAATCTTCAAGAACTCTCAAGTCTTCCACTGGAGCACTCTCCCTCTCTCTCTCTCTCACGGTTTCTTGGGGATGAAAAGGCTGAAGTGTGGAGTCCCTTCCAGCTTTGGTCTTGGGAATGGTTAAGGAGACAAAGGGTGCAAGGCTCAAGGTTTGGGGAAAAGGGAAAGTTGATTCTTATGGTCTAAAATGATTTGGTGTCCCACTCCAAACCCCACTATGTCCCACTAGAGATGTAGGATGCAACTAAGGCTGTTAGGCCATCTCCAACCATCAACCCCAAATTTGGTTCATTTCAACATCAAACACTATTTCAACTCCAACCATCAACCCCCAAAACTCACCCCCAAATAGAATATTCCTTAGCATATTCTATTTTTATTTCTTTTACTTTATTTATCAACATGAATATTAATTTGCTATTAACCTTTTAAAAAATAATTATTAAGATTACACAATTAATAATTTTAATATATTTAATAGTTATATTTACGTTATTAAAAATATTTAAAAATTAGTAATTTTTTTTAACTAAATTGAAGAAATATAATTTAATAAACATACAAGTACTTGAAAATACCATTAAAAAATATTACAATCAATACAAAATATAACAAAAATCTTACAACAACAACAATTGCAAAAACACTCATAGAAAAAAGTACATAATATTTTACTCTAATTCTCATAATTACTGAATTGTTCTCATAAATGTTCAATTAAGGCATTGCGAAGTTCAATGTGAGCCTCTTTATCCTTGATTTTTTTATATCGAGCAAGAAACTCTTGAAATCGAGTATTATCATCTGCTACCTCTCTTGGAGTCGTCACTTCATCTTGTTCTTCAATTGGTGCACTCATATCACGTTCATCTTCAATTATCATATTATGCATAATAATGCATGCAGTCATTATATCGTGCAAAACATTTTTTTGCCAATAACGTACTGGTCCACTAGTAATGGCAAATCGTGATTTGAGTACTCCAAATGCTCGCTCAACATCTTTTCTACAAGCTTCTTGTTTCATTGTAAATAATTTCTTCTTTGGACCTCGTGGATCCTTGATAGTTTGAATAAGTGTAGCCCATTTTGGGTATATGCCATCAGCTAAATAGTAGCCCATGTTATAACTTTTTCCTTGAACCACATAATGAGCAGGAGGAGCAATACCTTGAGAAAGATTAGCAAAAGGTTGGAAGACTCTAGTACATTGATATCATTGTTCGATCGGGGTAAACCAAAATACGCATGCCATATCCAAAGATCATAATCGCCTACGCCGAGAATAATTGTTGGAGAGCCACTACGACCAAAGATGCATGCAATCTAAACTCAAGCGTTCCGGAAACATCGTTAGAATTAGGAGATCGTGATCGCTCTCCAAATACCTCGATAATAGCTCGACAAAATCTTTTCAAACTTTCGATAGCAGTTGATTCCCCAATTTTTACATACTCATCAAGAGCATCTCGGTGAACCGTATGCCAAAATTCGAAATACAATGTTGCTTTTCGAAAACTTGACAAACCAAGTCGTCCAGTCGCGTCTCTTTTCATATTGAAATAGACATCATGAGTACTGACAGCATTAAGAATACGAAGGAATAAATCCCTTCTCATTCGAAATCTTCTACGAAAATACACCTTAGGAAATATAGGATTTTCTGCAAAGTAATCATTGAATAGATTACGGGCAGCAACTTCTCGGTCATGATTGATTATTAAGTGACCGAGCGAGCCTTTGTTGTTTTCTTCATTGAGATAGTTGAGGATGACTTGATTGTTGTTAGAAATGGCTTGAGCAATCACCTCCCAATCATCATCATCCGAACTTGAATCGATAAATTTGATGAACTTCCAATGTTGTAATTCATTTTTTGATAAAAGATAAGTTGATTGAATTGTTTTCAATCCGCATATAACATGTTTATAATATATGTCATCCGTAGAATCGATTCATCCGTTGAATCGATATCATCCTCATGTCAACCGTTGGATCAGATTTTGTGTAATCCAATCTTATCTACACATTTTTCAACATGGCAGATAATGGGACATGACAATGCACACCAGACAATATCTTAAACTTTCGGTGCAATCACAATTTTTAATTATCAGAGATGATGGAACATGACAATGCACACCCGACAATATCTTCGACTTTTCTGCAATCACATTTTTCAATTATCCGATGTGACATGACACGCATGCATCTCATCCATTGGATCAATCTTATCATAATGCCATCCGTTGGATTAGATTTTGATTAATCCGATATTATCTTCTTCACTTTCGGTGCAATCACAATTTTCAATTATCGAGATGATGGAACATGACAATGCACACCGACAATATCTTCAACTTTCGGCAATCACATTTTTCAAATATCGAGCCGATGTGACATGACACTGCATGCATCTCATCCATTGGATCAATCTTATCATAATGCCATCCGTTGGATTAGATTTTGATTAATCTGATATTATATTCTTGACTTTCGGTGCAATCACAATTTTCAATTATCGAGATGATGGAACATGACAATGCACACCGACAATATCTTCGACAAATTTCGGCAAATCACATTTTTCAAATATCCGAGCCGATGGGACATGACACCGCAGTATCTCATCCATTGGATCAATCTTATCGTAATGTCATCCGTTGGATTAGATTTTGAGTAATCGATATTATCTTCTTATTTCGAACTATATAAATGGGACACAATAGATTGAGCGAAAGCATCTCATTTACGCTTTGTTTTCTTAAGTCTTGAAAAAATGAGTTCAACTTTCCGATCAGTATCATTTTCAATTGAAGAAGATATACAGTTATGTCATGTTTATCTTGACGTCTCTCAAAATCCAATCATAGGAATCAATCAATCGAAAGAAAAGTTTTGGGATAGAATTGAGAAAGAATTTCGCAAGGATCCAAAGTTTGTGAACCCATGTCGCTCGAGTAAATCTTTACAAAAAGAATGAATCTAATCACTAGTGCAAGTATCCAAATTAAAGGGTTGCGACGATCGAACACTTGCATCCAAGTGGAGCTTCTCAAGCGATATTGTAAGTAGATGTCACTTTTGTTATAGATATCTAACATTATATAATTTAATGTTTATTTATTTATTTTTTCCAGCTAGATCGTGCCAAAATATTGTTAACAGAAGATGGCAAATACTGAAAAGGCTTCAAATATGATCACGTGTGGAACATTCTCAAAGATATTGAGAAATTTGGCAATGATAACATTGCAACGACAACAACGAAATCTACCAATATTAGTTCATCTCACAAGTGATGTAGAATTCTCTTAATTTGCATCTCCGCCCGTGTCTTCATTTAATATTAATATCACCAATGACGATAGCGCTGATACTTCAACCAAACGGCCTATTGGGATAAAGCAAGCAAAAGGGAAAAGGAAAAAAGAGGAAGATGTGTCAAAAATAATTCATCAGAACAAAGAACTTGTTGAGCAATTGAAGGTTGGTAATGAAATTCGTAAACAAAGGGAAGAAAATAAAATACTATTCAAAGATTTGAATTCTATACCCGATCCGATCATGCGTGAATTTTTTCGCGGTGAACAATTAAAAATTATGCAAAGAAGAAGTCAAGGTCAGAGTTTTCAATCATTTCCACGTCAAGGAGAAGGATCTCAATTCAATAGATCTGAGGATGAAGGGCATGGATCTCAATATGAAGGGCATGGATCTCAAAATGAAAGGCAGGGATCTCAACAGCCTTCATACGCTTTCGATCAATTTAATTTTGGTGTACCAACAAGTCATCTCCCAGAATATTAGCTATTGTCTAGTTTATAATATTATTAATGTTTAGTATTGTTATTTTAAGTTTTTGGTGGTCATATTTTTAAATTGTATGTCTTTTAAAGTTATTTGTCAGTTTTTTTTTAAAATCATGTCTTTTTTTAAGTTATGTATTTTTTTTGAAGTTATGTATCAGTGTTTTTCAAGTTGTATGTCATTTTATTTGTGGTGTGTTAATGTATGCACTTTTAAATTTATAAATGTTCTAATAATTTTAAATTTTAATATGTATGTATTTTTTAGTTTAAATGTGAAATTGGTGTTCTATAATTAGTATAATAATAATAATAATTTATTTATTTATTTGTAAACGAAATCTACAAATAATAGAAAAAAATGTTATAAATTATTGAATTAAAAATGTTCAATAATTTAAAATACTTAATAATAGAAAAAAATTTATAAAATTATTGAATTAAAAATGTTATCTAATTTATATTATCTAGTATTAGGTATTTATTAATTTTTAATACATTTAAATAAAAAAATATAATTTTATAAATAATTTTAACAATTATATAATTATTAAAAATTAATTTAATGGCATAGGACCCACCAACCCCAAATTTGGGGTAGATTTCTGATGGTACCCCAAATTTGGGGTAGCACTGTAGCAACTTCCAAATTTGGTTTGGGTTTGGGGGCACGGTTGGAGTGGCAAAGTTGAGACCAAACCCCCAAATTAAGGATTTGGGGGCACGGTTGGAGTTGGCCTTAGGATAGCTTAGGGACCAAATTTGGGGGGGCTTTTATTAAGTGTAGGTGGGTATTTGGCTAAAAATAAAGTCGAAAACACAATGAGTGGTCAACTAAAGTAGACCATAATTTAGGTCAACTTTAAAAATGTGCCTGTACTGAAATATAGGCCCAAAAATTACACGATAGGTATGGTTGGAAAGCTCTCGGAGTCTAGTTTCTAACGCACCAAACGGATCTGAATTCCGAGTTTCCTTCACAAAGTTGTGGCCAAAATATTACAGACCTATCATGGCCTACGGGAATACGAGTTAAACCAAAAATCGAACACGAGAGCGTGCAAACGTATATCTGATTAATCTAAAATAATTCTAAGTTAATCCCCAAGGTCCCCAGTCATACCGAGCTAAACTTAGGGTCGAAAATAATATCAACGGAGTAAAACGACAATAAATACAACTGGTACGACAACACTGCATAATTGTGGTCCATCATGCCTATAATTATACCAAGTCAAATACATAAGGATTCGGGATCTTACTGTAAGGGCAAAATAGGCATGACCTATTTTGGTCTTGTTTTCACCTTTCTTGGTCATAAAGTTTTGGTGGATTTTTGGTAACAAAATCTTTAGTTGCATTTTTGGAAACATAATTTTCCTAAAGATTTTTTGTTTTCTTGATCCTAAAGTCTAGGAGTCATTTTTGGTAACAAAATATTTAATTAGATTTTGGTTTTCTTTGACCTAAATCTTAGGAGTTGTTTTTGGTAACTAAATCTTTGTATAAATCCTAGTCTAACCATGATTCTTGAGTTCTTTGATATTTGGTAATCAAATCTCATTAAATTGGTAAGTTGTTGATTTTTTCCTTAATAACTAATCATTTTCCTGTAGTAGATAATTGCTTGCGTGGTGTGTAGGAGATCGCATCTATAAATAAAGGTGAGTTCTATGTAGAGCTCCAGAGAATAAAAAGATACCGTCCTTCAAGTTTGGAGTTTCAAGTAATTATTTTCCTTAATAACTACATTTTCATTTAGTAGTCTTTTCGAATCGGCAGTTAGCCATCCTGAAGTTGTCAAGGATTAGTTGCTTTATGTAGCTCCGAGAGAGAAAACATCGGGCCCAAGTTTGATTTCGAACAGTTTGGAGTAAGTTGTTTTCTGAAGGCAACATGGCTGGAAGGAGTTTTTGTCTTCATGTTTTGTTTAAAGGAGGCTGTTTTTGTTTCTTCCCACATTTTGTTTAACTTGTTTATGTGGGGTTTTTGTTCTCAAAGATTCATTGTCTTGTGAGAATATTTTGTGTGTGATTTCACAAATATTTTTGTGTAAAACAATTATTCTTTTAATGAAATCTTTGTGGCCTTGAGGCTAGGTCTACAAATATTAATCTTGTAGATTGTTTTGGTAACCTTTTGTGATTAATTTCGTGCTTTAGTATTAAGTCTTCCGCTGTTTTTGATTTCTCTGTCTATTGTGACTTCCATTGTAGCTGTTTCACAAGCTACATTGGAAACTACATTAGGCAGTTTGGAGAATCCTAGCTACTCGTGTTCTTTCACTTACATCCTCTCCTCCTTAAAAGCATTCGTCCTCGAATTCAACATGTCTCGGTCAAGGCGTGGATGTCAAGGTTTTATAACTTCCTACTAAATGATGAAGCAGATAATTATCAGGCTACAAGGTCATATTCATGTGCAGTATTTCACCAAAACCCATAAATTTTCATTCTAAGGTTTCCGGGCTTAATCATAATACTATGGCTAATATTACGAGCATTTAACATATCAAGTTATTTGTTCAAGCAAGCAATACAAGTTCAGCAATCTCAGTATTACACTTATAAGAACTGCATAAATCAAAATTTATATTCATAGAAAAATTTTCATATACAAAATGCACATATTTGCACAAGTATAACAATACACCATTCACTTGTTCCATTTCGTTTTAGTAACTGGTTCAGTCAATTCGTACCTACTTAATACCATTCTAGTTCTCCGACGAAAACCTCTTGATAATCAAGTCAGGGGCCCTCTGAAGTGACTTCAAAAGTTTTCGTCGTATAGGATGATTGGGAAAAGTTTGATATACTAAATTGGTTGAAAGTAAACTCTCAAAGATTTCCAATTCTCTCCAAGGTAGCTCGTGACATATTGGCGGTTCCGGTGTCTACGGTTGCTTCAGAGTCTGCATTTAGCATTGGTGGACGTGTCCTCGATGCATTTAGGAGTTCTTTATCTCCTAAAGTAGTTCAAGCTCTTATTTGCACTCAAGATTGGCTTCGTTTGCACTCAACGACTATATGCTTGGAAGAGGATTTGAGCGAAGTTGAATTGTTTGACAAAGGTATTTAACATTTTGTGCTTTTAGTTTTTCGTCTTTACTCTATAGTTTAGACAATATTATTCATTATCTATTATTGCTTATATCTTTAATTTTCATAGAGTTAACAAAGATGGGGATAGATTCAACAATCATTGACGTGTGAGACACGTTAGTATATTACCATAATCTCTATGTGTAAGTTTACATTTCATATTTTTTATGTCAATTAATCTTATTTTATTATGGAGTATTTTTTTTAATTAATTTGTAATAGTCTTCTTTTATTTTGCAGACTACTTGGAGTCTTGGACTAGTTGCTTGAAGGAATCAAGGAGCACGATTGGATATTTTAGACTTTAGTGAAGATATTATTTTCAAACTAGTTTTTTTATTTTGCGAAGTTCAACTAATTGCATTCAGCATTGTAGTGCTGGGTTTTTTTTTTTCTGTTGTTGTGCACTACTGTTGTTGTTGCCATTGTGTGACTTGCATCTTTTTTTTTCCCGTTGTTGTTGTTGTGTCTGTTTTTTTTCCGGCATATTTAGTTACTTGCGGGTTGACTACTGTTGCTTAATTGTGTATTTGTGTTGATTCTGTTGAAGACTTGAAGTATCGATTGGTTTAAGTATTATTATTGTTATTTCTTAAGTCATCATCACTCATCAGTTTTTTTTTTTAAATCTGTCTACAGAGTACAAACCACAGCTGCAAACTTGCAATTTCTTGGTATTTGTATTGGTAATGTGATTTAAGAGTAGACTTAAGTTATAAGTGGTTGACATTTGACTAGTTGGTTTAATGTAATAAAAAGATTAAAAATAATAATAATTAGGCATCTGAAAATCGAGTACCCGATTGGGTTTTTCGGGTACCAGTGCAAAACCCGATAACCGACTCGTTTTTTTAAAAAATCGGGTACGGGTAACCCGCTAAATGAAATACACGACCCGATCGGGTTTTAACCGATCGGATCGGTTCATGACCCGAAAACCCGAACCCGTTTGCCCACCCCTATTCTCAGCGAGCAAGATAGGGCCTTGCCCGATTCACATACTGGGAAGTCCGCAAGTCAGTAGAGGCTAAGCCCACAAAATAGCGGCTAACTACTTCGGATTCCTATAGTGACCGAGCAACACTATTAGTCGTATATCTCTATACCCAGTTGATATACTAGCAACGGCTTCGACATACAAACGTCAGGCAGGGCCAAGCCTAGTTAGCTAGTCGCCGCTCAGAGTTGGGCCATACCCGCTAAAAAGTCTTCAAGATGCTCGCTCTAGGGCGATAGAGGTCATGCCTGCTCAAAGCCTTGGCCAGAACCAAGCACTCAGTCCGAGTAAGAACGCTTTCTCGGACACTCAAACTTAAAGTAATACGTCAGCTAAACTTAGCCTATTATTTTTAAGTCAATATTTGCACTATCTACTATGGTCGATCAAATTGTGTTCGCCCTACACTTGTGTTCACAAATATGCATATTACTGAGTACTAATCAGATGCAGAAAAATACAAGTGAAAACAACAATGATCAAGCAAAAATATATTTTCCATTTCAAAGTGGGAAGTATGTATTACATTTAGGAATCAAAAAATAGTGGTGCGCAGGCCAGACAGAAATGCATCCCTAATCTAAGCTTGGTCTGGGGGGAGGAAGACGCTTAGTGCTAGCCCGATATTGCATTTCATATTGAACGTTCACTCAGCCTTTTTCCTGGCACCTCATCCTCGCCGGTCTTAACGCTGCTAACATATGTTCGCTCTCCTTCAACATTTGATCTTCAGACTCTAAGGTTTGGATAAGCGGCACGCTCACGCCCAAGTGGAGTGATCCGTGGCTCGCGCTGGCTAGCCTCTGGCCACGCTCTGGCAAGTGGTTTTCCGCCTCCTCCTTGGTGTAAGGAACCAAGTCATGAAACTAGCAGGTAGTGTCGGCATACGGGTCGAGCACAGCCCATTCCGCCATCGTTTGCATGCCCACCCCGCCATGGCCGGCAAGCATCCTCAGGATATGATTAGTGTCGTGCGAGATATAGGGCACGATGGCCTCATCCACGGCATCCTCAAAAGCCGGAGAGCTCTTGAAATCATGTACCGCCGTCTCCCTCGCCTCGGGCAACCTCTTCATCGGGTGGTCACTGTTTTGGCATCCTTGACCGCCTGCATTTTAAGAGCATCCCGCTCAACCTGCAGCTGCTCCCTTTGTTTGGTCACCGCCTCCATCGCGGTCTGCTCTTTTTTCAGCTACCCCACCACCTCTATTTTGTCAGCTGCCAGCGCGCTGTTCTGGGTGACCAGAGAAAGTTGCGCTCCACCAACTTGGCCTCCTTCAGCTTAGCAGCCTCTTCTTTTTCCTTCAGCTATTTGGACATAGAGGAAACTTGATTGAGTTTCTGATTCAAGAGACCGTCGTCCGGTGGCATTATCACTCGCTTTCAATGAAATGTCTCTCTCCTGTAGCAGTTTCATACAAACGTGTTAAGTGCAGTAGACAATCTGCAAGTAGAATATAAGAAGGATTAACACTGATTCTGACAAAATTAAATTAAAAGGCTACATGTTTTCTTACCTCGCTCATGCAGAGACCAACGTTTCCGACCAGGACGTGGCCGACAGTTTCCCGATCTTGGGCTAGGCCATCATGCATAGCCCGCTCAATAATTCCCTTCCCACCAACCCTCCAGGGCTCCCGTGGGCAGATAGATTGATGTCCCCCCCCCCAGCATTGGGGTATCTCCAGAAATTTCATTCACGAGCGCCCGGGCAGCGCTGGTGGTAGAAGGTATCTCAAAACCCGGCTGCCTTTAAGTAGCGGCCCCGTCGTGAGTTGGGGGAGTGGCAAAGACGGGCTCAAAGCCCGAGTCAAGTTGGCGCACAGTTCGAGCCAGAGGAGGAGGGGAATTTTTTTTTCCTTTTTCCCGCTACCTTGGCGTCCTTGGCAGCAGGGACTTCAGCGGCCTTATCAACGGCAGTCACAACTGGCTCATTTTGTTCGCGGGCAGGGGCTTTGGGGACGACCACCTTTTTAACCGGGCTCAAAACTTTGCCCGGAGCCGGGGCCTTCTTGGCCGGATGACAGAAGAGGACCTTGGGCAAGGCCACAGGCTCGTTAGCCTTTAAGTTGACGGCCCGCTGGTTGGCATGTTTCTTCCTGTTCTTGAACAAGGTCAAGCTCTTCATTCCTGAAATAAAACAAGATACGATCAACACAGTTGTCGAAAATAAAGTTTGATGAGGACAGAGAAATTGGAAATGTTAGCAGTTGGCGAGCAACCATTCTTATCCTCGTGAATTGGCCGGTAGTTCGCACCAGGATCCAGCCGCTGACATTCCACGCATTCGCACTTAAAAATTTTCCCGTGGCAGTCACCCCAGTATGGATGGGTTCTCTCGGGCTCATGGTTTAAGAGGGGCTCCACCTCAGGCACTTCTGCTCGAATCACAGTGGCCAAACACAGACTTTGGGGTTGTTGATTCTTATGATAGATTTATATCTGTTCAGTTCATTACATTAGTTTTATACTTCTGGCTAATCCGGCCGCAGATCAATTAGCGTGGCAACTGTATAGAACTTTGCCTAGTATAGTTTTTATAGGACTTTACGCTTCGCGAAGACCTCTCCACAAGCTTTATCTGAAGACCTGCTCAAAGTCTACACCGGCAGGCACTGTGTCCACCTAGTCTTGCATGACGTGTCCTATCCAAAGAATGACTCATTGGATTAATTCAAACTTATCCCGATCATTATTTGAATTAATCTAAGACATTCCCGACACATCAAGCCGAAAGCAACTTTCCGAAAAGGTGAAGACTTTCGTCCCCGAACAATGAAAGGTGAAAGTGCATCGCCTCCTATTGTCGCAACAACTCTCGATCCGACACCTAAATCGCCCACTTTTGAAGATCTCGTAAATCATTCTCTCGCTTCTAGATATCTGTGAAGACGAAATTCTCGATCGACACCCCATGCATTTAATGCATTCATAAAGAGTTTGAAGTATTCGCCTCTCCAACGGATCTTTTGAAGTGCACCCGCTATAAATACGCCATCAAGACGGAGATGGAGACCCAAGCATGCAATCGATCGAACACTTAAAGGATTGCTCTGAAACTCCATAACTCCAAGTTTTACAGCTCAATGCAATCAAGAGATCCTCAACAGATCTAGAAGTCCTCGTCAACAACAAGAAACTATTCATCAACACTTATTGTTTAAACTTCTTGTTGTTTACATTCATTAATTATACTTCTGCACGAATTAAATATCTTGTATTTACAGATATTTAATTCCCTAGACCCCAAACACAAGTCAATATTTTGTACACGATCCATTAGGGATATTCTTTGTAATTGATCTAGTGGAAAATATAGTGCACTATTTAAATCCAAGGTTGACTGCCTTGGTGGTGGACGTAGCACTCTTTATAGTGTGAATCATCCCAAAATACTTGTGTTATTCTTTACTGTTCATTTGTTAATTGAACTGTTTATTACTTTGATTATCTTTATCCATTTACAGCAGAACTTAAGTAACTTGTCAAAGGGTCTACCGGTAGTCCTTATCGGCAGACCTGGAACAACTACCTTGAAGGTCTTCTGCTACTTTTATCTTTTCAATAGATTGCAAGTATCCTTCAAAGAATTTACTTAAAAAGTTTTAAGTGTTTAATAAGCTATTCAACCCCTCATTCTAGCTTATTATTGTGCCCATTGGGACCCACAGGGGTTACATACAAGCTCTTTCTAATCGAGCAGGAATCTCTGGCCGACTCGTTTTTCTTTTTCCTCAATAACCCCAATGGCAGCCTTCAGCGTCGACAAGCGAGCAATCTCGCCCGAGCTAAAGTCTTGCTTGGAGACATTGGGAATTTTTATTTCACCGTGGGTTGTGGGTGCAAACGGCCATCCAACCTGAGACTTAAAGAAGAAGACCCTCCTATCCCAAGCCTCTACTATTCCGGGGACATCAGTCAAGAGCCTCAAAACATTGGAGTTAGACCTAACTTCAATCCGCCTGCCTGTGCTCGGGGCAAAAATGAATAGCTTCCGAAGCAGGAACATGTCCGGCTCAAAACCCAGCTGACGGCAAGCTACGGTAAAGGTCGTGATCGCCCGAACAGTGTTCAGCATCAAATCACAAGGCACAGCCTTGGTCTCAAGCAGGAAGACCACCATGAAAGACTCCAACGGAAGGCGTATCTCGACCCGGAAGAAATCGGCAAACAAAAGGAGCTCACTCCCTTGCTCGCCGGACAACTCCATGCCGATGGGCACGTCTATCTTGCTCGCCCTGTAGTAAGCGGAATTGATACCAAGGGACGTGAGCCAGGTAGTCACCGTATCCGTCGTATCCAACGAAGCCCAGTGAGCGGCATACCGACTCTTATCGACATTTACATACCAGTTGGGCTCATCATCATCTTTGTCTGCAGCCTCTTCAAGTGTGACCTCCACTTGAGAGCGGCCATTTTTCTTCATGCGGCGGGCAAGGGGCATGTCATCTACTTCATCTGATTCGGAGGCACCTCTAGCTGCCTCTCCTTACTCGGGCCACACCTCCCTGACCATGCCTTAGGCCTTGTCAGCCTGCTGCTTGGGGCCTTGCCTATCAGCGTATCCTCATCCCTCAATGCTCTCCTCACCAGAGGGGTCGTGTCCGCTAGAGGAGTCGATAAGGTCAACTATTGGGGTAGCCACGCACCTAGGAATGGCCTCTCCAACCGCGGACTCCTCCCCCTCTTCCTGCACGTAATCTATAGAGGAATCTTATCACCGCTAGTGGATCGCTTTTGCCCGTCAGAATGAAAGCTTCCCATCATTATCTCGAAACAATGCACATATCTAAAAAAGAAATCGAGAAATAAAGTCAAAATTCCCGCCTGTAACAAGAAAGCAAAGAGGGAATTCCTAAGTCTAGTCCACCCAAGCGGCCAAGCCCTAGCGAAGCTAGACTTGGTCTTTTCCTCGATCTCTATCTAAGGACCGATTCTAATCTTAAGAATCCTACCTAGAAATGCATGAAGATTAGGGAGAAGAGCCCAGAAAATTTTATCAAACCCAGAAAAGGGGTAAGAAACTTATTGTCAAGAACGGTGTGAAGTGATTCTTCTGCACAGATGCTATAAAAATAGGAGTGATGGAAGACTTGGAACGCCGGAAGCAAATGAACGGTTGGAGTCAGAGCACAAGATCACCAGAATCTGGAAATCACTTGAAGAAGCGGTAACGTGGAAGCAAGAACTCCCGAAATTCTCTCTCTAAAAACTCGAAATGATAAAGGGGGTAGGAGTAGGCCCTTTCAGAGTGTATTTGGGTTTTGGGGGAGGGGGGAAAGCGAATACCGAAACGGCCCTTGGAAGGACGGCTGACGTCAGCCTTAGCACACGTGCATTGAATGCACCGCTTCGGAAACCACGCCCCATCAAGTCACGGCCGCTTTTGACACCATACGCCATGCCTATGCCTCTCGCCCTTCTATTGACGACAAACTTCCCAAAGACGCCCAAATTTCACCTGAGGTTCTTAGAATCTCTACAAAACCAAATCTTCCAAACCCTTCGCAACTTTCTCAAAAGTTCACAAGTTCGGCATGACGCTTCCTCGCCGAGCATGAATACTGCCGACAAGGAGCTAGGGGCCATCATGTTCTACTTAAACCCAACGAGCACACATCACGCCGCATTACACGGCTCAACTATCGTGGGACCCACCGACTTAGCGGGCAAAGCCGAGGATATCGAGCCAGAACACTATAGCTCCAAATTCAAACTCGGGTCAAGCACGGACCTTGCCTACCCGACCATGGGCCATGCCCGGGATCTGCACTTGTCCTCAATAGGCATGTATTATATGTCCGAGCAGCCCTCGCTCACCCTGACAATCACCAAGACTTTAAACCTCGCTTCCAAGACAAGTCAGGTTTCCTTAACCAAGTAGGGAACTTACCATATCTACTCCTTACATTCACGTGGTCAACCGCCTATCACGCCTAAAATCAGTGGATTCTCTCCCAATCCGCAAGATAATCGGGAGGCAAGGAATCCTGTGACGATTCA
>CM028378.1:166425730-166479010 GCA_013146195.2 Codonopsis lanceolata
GGTTCAACGCATCCGTAACAATCATAAGTATAGGCTTAGCAACCTTTTCAGAGAGATAGACGGAAGACCTTTTGTTGCGTCGCTTGTTCTCATATTCAGTATACTTGTTGAAAAACGAGGTGTAGTCATTTGTTTGTCCTTTGTCACCAACATAGGACATCTACATGCGGAAGAATTGACTTGCTCTGTGTCATGGACGTTGTCGGTCCCGACGAATGGCGTTGCAGTTGGGGTTGTTATTGACTTTCTCGACACACTCTTTCAGTTCATTGAACCGCGATGGTTTCGAAGTTGAGGTGAGTGACAGCCATGAGTGGCGGCTGGAGATTCAGTTGTTGTGTAGTGAACATCATGGGCCCGCTTTTGGAATAGCGAGGCCCTTGTCAATCATATGGTTGGATCGGTAGGCGTCCATGGAAAGAGATTCCCTCAGAGAGGTTCCCTTGGGGTATCAACTCCTCATTGCTTCCAGGCATGGTTAGCCTCGGCAATTGATGACTCTAGTGCACCACCAAAATATACACCAATAATGGTGGAGATGGTCTTAGCGATGATAAAAGATGGGTCGGCCTCGAATCCGTTCACGCGAGCATTTTGATTTTGAGTTCCATTAGTTGGTAGAACTCTTGACCCGAGGGAGGTATCTTTGTTGTTAAAGCGAAGGAGTGGGAAGAAGCCCCGAGCGTTCATACTTCGCGAGCCTTCGGCCTCGGATGGGTCGAGCGACTATGATGTCGTGACGGCTATCTCGTGGAAGTGTGGTGGATGATGTCTTTTCGGGAGTCCAACTCCTTCCCTATTTGTGCAGCTAGGATTTTAGGGATTTTACACGAAGAATACAATCGAAGTGGGGCTTTACCTCACATGATAGACAACAACAATTTCAAGTTTTCTAAAGTTAATCGAACTTTTGAAAATAAAAACTTGAAACCCTTGGAATGTTTAGGTTAACAAACCGGAGAGAGCAACATTAAGCAGATGATTTCTAAAAGAATAAGTACTAGTATATAGAAGTAATTTCGTTGAAAGTTTCTAGGTTTTGAAGAACAACAATGGCGACTCTTGTCGGATCTGTGGCGACCTTTGAATTCCATAACAAGTAGCTTAAAAGATGAAATACTAAACAATAATTAAAATAGCAAGTCGGAGAGTAATGAAGAGCATACCATTGTTGCTAATGAGAAGAAGAAACAAGAATAATTTTGAAATTGAGAGAACAAGTGCTGAGGGGCTTGAGATGAGAGAAGAGAGAAATATTTGAATGAGGTTTTTCGTAAAGTTTTGGAAAGAGCGGTTCAAGGTCTATTTAAAGACCAATTTTTGCGCATAAATCAGGAACTTAAGATATTGTCAAAAGTAGAACATTTTTCTCTTGACCCCTTTTTGTTTAAAAACCTTTTTCACTAAAATAGACTAAGTAGAGATCTTGACCTTTAAGTCTTCCGCTAGGGGTAAATGGCGTCTTCAGGTAAGTATAAAACTAAGTCTCAGGTAAAAGAAAAAACTATAAGATATTTGAGATTAAGCGAGTAGGATCAATCATACCAAGATTTCTCCTTAAATAAGCAAACTGGTGGCATCCGGTGGCTTTATGAGTATGTCGACCAATTGATGTTCGGTTGGAATGTATTCGGCCCGATGTTACCTTTCTCACATGATCTTTGAGGAAGTGATAAGAGATATCAATGTGCTTTGTCTTGAGTGCATCATTTGGATTCTTAGGCCCAGAAATTCTTTGGCTGCATATGCATCGAGAGTATCCAACTAGATCGAGAGATTAGATGTTGCATTTGGAATACCGGATACCTAGATTTGTAGTCGTTGAAACATATCGATGATACGTTTCGCGGCAAGCAAATGTGATTCTTTTGGATGCACGAAATCTAGTACAAACACAAGCAGAAACATAATATCGGGTCTCTTTGCGGTAAAGGTAAAAGAAGTGAACCTATGATTCCTCGGTACTTGATCATGTTCTCTTGCTTTCCTTCTTATCTTTATCAAGATGGTAGTCGGTAGACATTGGAGTCTCAAATCCTTTTCTTTGAATCAAGACCAAATTTCTTGATGAGTTCCTTTGCATATTTGGTTTGGTGATGAAGATTCCATCGAGAGTCTGTTGAATCTGCGGCAGGTCTAGAAAGTAGGTAAGTTCTCCCATCATCGAACTTGCTCATGACTTCGAACTCTTTGATCGGCTACTTGCGAGGCTTTGGTTGGTTGATCCAAGATGATGTCGTCCACATAGATTTGTACCGAGAAGAGAATGACCTTTGTGCTTGAGGATGAACATAATTATATCTATTCTTTCTCTCACGAATCCTTGTTCAATCAAGAATTTGGATAGAGTTTCATACCAAGCTCACGGGAGCTTGCTTTAGGCCATAAAGTGCTTTCTTGAGTCGGTATACATGATCATGTTTGTCTTGAATGTCAAAGCCTGGAGGTTGTTCAACGTATACCGTTTCTTGAAGATCACCATTCAGAAAGGCACTCTTCACATCCATTTGATAAACTTTGAAGTCCATGAACGAAGCATAGGCTAGAAAGAGTCGATTGCTTCTAATCTAGCAACGAGAGCAAATGTTTCATCGAAGTCAATTCCTTCTTCCGAGTCGATAGCCTTAAGCAACCAATCTAGTTTTGTTTTACGGTGGCGTTCATCTTCATCTCTTTTGTTTACGTAAACCCATTTGAGTGCAGATAACTAGATGGTGGGTCGGTCTTTGAACCAAGCTCCACACTTTGCATCTTTCAAAGCTGGTTCGGATCTTCTTGCATAGCTTCAATCCGATAATGATCTTCGATAGATTCATCAATCTTCTTTGACTCGATTTGAATCTGAATGCAAATGCAAACATAGTCTCATATCGAATTCTATTTCTCGTACGAACTCCTGAGTTGAGATCACCAATGATTTGAGAAAAAGGATGATCTCTTGTTTCAATAATAGTTAGAGGAAGATCACTTATAGTGGGTTCTTCCCTTAAGAATTGCAGGTAGGTTGAAGATGATTCACCAAAATCGAGTTCGAGAAAGAGATAGGATCTTGAAACCTTCATTTTAGATGGACAAGGGTGAGTGATCTCGAGGTGTTTGAGGTAAAACCCGAAGAGATGGGTTACGGGTCAAGAAGAGTTGGAGGTGGAACCGGCCGGGGTTGAAATCGGTGTAGGGTTGAAACTTGAGAGCTGGAAGGGTATGCGGAATCGAAGTTTCTGAGAATTAAAGTAGATGTTGTATGTTGTATTTGTACTGTCTCATCATTATCATAATCATTAGCAACATTTGGAGCCTTTCTAGGCTCTAACAAGTCATATTCATCAAAAGTAGCATGCAGTTCTAAATTTTTAAAGAAGTTTTTTGAAAAATCGAAAAATGCTGAAATGCTTTTGAATGTTTGGAATACAGAGAAAAATTCCTTCGTCGATTTCGCATCAAATTTTCCTCTATATTCTTTTCCATTATAAAAGAATAAAACATTCTGATAGAAGATTTTAAAAAATCCTATGTTTGAGGCTCTTCCTCTCCATATTTCATATGGAGTTTTGTTATGAAACTTGTTTACGGGGATGCGTGCAGGTCAAACATGCGAGTTGACGGCTTACTTGAGAAATACTTTGGAAGTTTTGCTTCTGCCAGCATAGTTCTTGCTGCTTCAATCAATGTTCTGTTCTTCCATTCAGTTACACCATTTTGTTTAGGAGTTCCGGCAACAAAGAAGTTGTGGCTGATCCCGTGGTCATCACAGTATCTTTCTACACCGTTGTTCTTGAATTCGGTGCCATTGTCTGATCTTATGTCACTAATATCTTCAAGCTTTTGGGTTTGAAGTCTTTTGAAAAGAGCGGTGACTAGATCATATGTCTCATCTTTTAAAGTCATTGTTTCGATCCAGGTGAACCTAGAGTAGTCGTCAACTACTACAAATGTGTACTTGTCTCCTGAAATACTGACTATAGTGATTGGTCCAAAGAGATCCATATGCGAGAAGTTGAAGAAGGTCGCTAGTTGACATAATGAGACTTTCTTTTGAAGGAAGACTTGGAATGTTTCTCCTAATTGGCAAGCTTTACAACTTCTGTCATGGTCGACAGACACCGTATGTAGACCTTTGACAAGCCCATCTTTGGAGAGCTTGGAGAGGTGCTTGAAGTTGAGGTGACTGAGACGCTTGTGCCATAGCCAATTGTTATCACGAACGTTGTTAGCAACTAGGCAAAGGCTGGAGAATCTTTGATGAGGCACTGGTTGGAGTTGAATTGGCAGATAAGTCCTTTGTCGCAGAATTGGGATATGCTCAAAAGATTATGTTTTAAGCCGTTCACTAGAGAAACTTTGTTGATGGAGAGACTTCCTCTAGTTATTGAGCCATACCCAATTGTTTTCCCTCTTGCATTGTTTAGAAAATAAGCGTGGGACCTTTGGCTTGGTATATCTAAGAGTAGACTTTTTCTGTCATGTGTCTTGAGCAACCACCGGTACCGGATGTCCTTATCTTCGAATCTATAGCCATGAAGCATACGAAAAGATTTAAAGAAACAAGGTCCCTTTATTTTCTTTTGGTTCTGGGATTAGCAACCTTTTGGAACCCATACCTGCCTGACCTTGATAGAACTAGGTCTCTCAAATTTTGGAGTGAACCTTAGTAGGCATTCTGGGGCCAGATGGCCTAAGCAATTTCAAGAATGACATAAATGGAAGTTCCATAGAGATCTGTCAGTGGCCTTAGCTGAAGAGTGATTGTGATTATCTTTTTCTTTAACAGTCGTCCTTGGTTCAGCTTGCTTGTTGACGGTAGACTTAATTGGTTTCTTTTGGGTCCTCCTAAGTACATAACCAGCAGACTTAGCCTTGGCTGGTTTGTTGATAATCCTTTTAGGAGGATTTGGTAGAATACCTTTAAGTTTACTTTCAACAGGTTCAGAGGTCTTGCATGTTTCATAGACAAACTTGATAGTCACCGGTAGAGATTTAGTTGGTCTACCACCAGCAGACTTTGCCTTGGCAGAGTTGTTGTTGGCAGACTTTAGTTTCTCTACCGTTACTTTCTCAGGTTTCTCATTTGAAGCAAGTAATCTTGGCTTTCCCTTTCGAGCCTTGGGGTAAACATAAGGAACACTTGAGTAACCAAGACCTTGTTTCCACTTGTTTACGAGCGTGCGTTTAGAGAAGGAGGTATCATAAGCGTCTCGGAGGATTCACCCTTCTCGTGACGTGACGGATGTGTCATCTTGGGCTCATCAAAATATCCTATGCGGTTATCTTTACATGACTTTTGGCTTGAAAGGATTTCTTCAAAGGTATCCTTGGAGCTATTCCAAGAGTCAATTGTCTTTTGCAAGGCAATTTTCTCCAGGTCAAGTCTTTTGATGTGCTCAGTGAGACATTCTATTTTGTCACAAAGGAATTTGTTTTCTCCTTTAAGCTTGATACTTTCTTGTTGACAGCTATTGAGAGTTTGAATCTCAGCTGCCATCAGAGATTTCTCAGCAGTAAGCTTCTCATAGTTCTAGGCGAGTTTTACATAGGCTACTCTAAAGGAATTGAACTCTTCAAGCATATCTTGATTATCCTTGAGAAGTTCTTCCTTGCTGAAGTTCTCACAGTTGATCTCACTTTTGTCCAAGGGACTAGGTGAGACTTCGACTTCATGTTCAGAGTCATAGGTGGGACCTGAATCATGAGCTATTAAGCATATGTTAGCTTGCTCACAATCATCCTCTTCCTTGTCTGAATCAGTCTCAAACCATGTAGCAACATGTTTATCTTCTATGTCTTCAGACAGCATACCCTTTTGCTTTTGAAATTTTTTATCAGTAGGCCTTCGGTATGCTTCAAATTTTGGCTTTGGACATTTGGAGGCGAAGTGACCAAGTTTTCTACAATTGTAACACACAAGCTCTTCTTTAGATGAGCTTTCACCAGTCTTTCTAAAAGGCTGCTGGTGTGTGTCCTTCCTTCCATATTTTGCAAACTTTTGAAAACGTTTTACAAACATAGCAAATTGTTCGTCTGAAAGAAAATCGTTTTCATTGGAGGAAGTGGAAGATTTGTTTTCAATAGTGATTTCTTCTTGAACCATGGTTGGCAAGGACACAGTTCTGAACTGTTTGTCCTGCTCTAGAGCTTGATTTACTTCGAGCTCATAAACTTTCAAACTTGCGTAAAGACTACGGAGAGTCATTTCGTTTAAGTTTTTTGATTCTTTCATGGCAGAGGTCTTAACATGCCACAAGCTACCTAGAGAGCCTAGAAATCTCATGTTCATTTCCTTTTTGTCATAGGTTTTACCAAGAGAAAAGCAGTTATTAATTACCTCACTAAAGCGATCATATGCTTGTCTCAAGGTTTTCTTTGGATCCTTTTTGAAGGAGTCAAACTGCTAGATGAATGTGTATTTTCTGTTATCTCTTGTGTCTTGGTCTCCTTCCAAGTATTCCACAAGATCGAGCTTCCCACATCTCTTTTGCAGTAGTACATCGGATCACTTGCTGGTAGGTGTTTGTGTCTAAAGAGCTAGTTATGATGTTGATTGCTTTGCTATCTAGCTCTACTAGTTTTCTGTCGTCTTCTGTCCATTCTGATTCTTCTTTGGGTACTTCGGCAGAATTCCCAGCGATGGAGGCTAGAAGGTTGGCCTTCATTGGTACATGTTGTCCTGCTAGTACACACTTCCATAACCTGTTGTCAATGGAGTTCATAAAACGCACTACCTTATCCTTCCAAACATCGAAATGGCCTTCGTCCAATATTGGGACATGGTTCGCCTTTGATGTAGGCAGCATGTAGTGTGTTTGTGCCATTGGATCGAATCTCTCAAGAGTTTAATCTCGGAAAAACTAGTTTTCAAAGAGTTAAGCTCTGATACCAATTGTGAGTCCCAAAGGGCACAATAATAAGGTAGAAGGGGGGGGGGGTTGAATAGCTTATTATACACTTAAAAACTTTTTAAGTAAGTTCTTTTGACAAGCACTTACAATCTATTGGGAAGATTGAAGTTGCGGAAGTCTTGCAAAGAAATTGGTTCAAGTCTGCCGATTAAGGACTACCGGTAGACTTGAATGATTACTTAAGTCTGCTGTTTAAGGATATAGATAAAGGAAATAATAAACAGTTCAAAAGTAAACAAACAGTAAAAGAAGAACACAAGTATTTTGGGATGGTTCACACTATAAAGAGTGTTACGTCCACCACCAAGGCAGTCAACCTTGGATTTAAAAGTGCACTATGTTTTCCACTAGTTCTATTACAAGGAATATACTCAATGGATCGTGTACAAAAATATTGACTTGTGTTTGGGGGTTTAGGAATTAAATATGTGGGTAAACAAGATATTTAATTCGTGCAGAAGAATAGCTTTAAAAGAAAAGAACAAGAAGTTAAAAGATAGGTGTTGATGCAGGTCTTGTTGTTGTTGTCGAGGACTTCTTGATCTGTTTAAGATCTCTTGAATGCACTAAGAATAAAGAGTTTGAGTTGTAGTAGTTTTTCAGAGCATTTCCTTCGATGTATCTCTTCAGTCTTTTATGGCGGCATTTATAGCTAGCGCATTCTTGAGATCCGTTGGAGAAGACGAAGTGTAACAACTCTATTAGGTTGAATGCATTAAATGCATGGAGTTGTCTTTGAAGATTTCGTCTTCATAGATATAGAGCAAGGGATGGGTGCAGAGATGTTTGCAGAGACTGGTAGTAGGGCAATCTGGATGTCAGATCTGCAAGAGTTGGTACAGACAGTAGGTGACAGTCTGTTCACCCGCTCTTCTACTGTTCATACTGCGAAAGTCTTCCTGCTTTTCGGAAAGCTGCTTTCGGCGTGTCTAAGATGTCAAGGAATGTCTCAATTTAAATTCAAACTTTAAGGATAAATTTAATTGATCCATTCAGATTTGTTTGACTGGACACGTCATGCTTGACCATGTGCAGACAAGGTCTGCCGCTTGTTACTATAGCAGGTCTTCCGGTGAAGCACAACTGAGGTCTTCCGCTGAACCTGCAAAGTCCTATAAAATAAACTATTCTTGGCAAAGTTCTATACACAGTTGCCACGCTAATTGATGCGCAGCTCAATTAGCCACTAATGTATAAACCTATTGTAATGTGTGAGCAGATATAAATCTAAATACAAATGAGCATTAACAAGAGCAATTATTAATTGATTGACTCTCTCATCATTAAACACTTGGTTGAAAAACTATCTTTGTACACGATCCATTAGAGATCTATTCTTCACACCTAGTTGTTGGTGCCCCGGATCGCGCCCGCGCCCTGCACTCCCTTGGATAGGGGAACGCGACGTGCGGAGCGAACACCACGCTTTCCATTCCACCCTCCCTTGTTTAGGGGAAGACAAAATTAAAAATGCGGAAAGGGTCCTGTCAAAAAGCGCGTTGAATACGCCTCAGTCACTTCAGTGATTTTTGGTCCATTATGGGAGCTTTGGGTTTTCTGTATCGGGTTATCCTTTTTTTAGGGGATAACAGGATGCTGGAATACATCACCCTTTCATTCACATCTTCCCTTGTTTAGGGGAAAATGAAAAGTGCAAGAAAGGATGTTGCAGGCCCCACTATGGATTTTATAAAAATTGCCTCAAGGCCTATTTCGAATCGCTATGAATGCTTTGGGTTTTCTATATCAAGTTATCCCTTGT
Organism: Codonopsis lanceolata; assembly: GCA_013146195.2. Taxonomy (NCBI): domain Eukaryota; kingdom Viridiplantae; phylum Streptophyta; class Magnoliopsida; order Asterales; family Campanulaceae; genus Codonopsis; species Codonopsis lanceolata. The sequence goes on from CM028378.1 coordinate 166,434,386, forward strand.
TTAGGGGATACCAGGATGCAGGAATACATCACCCTTCCATTCACATCTTCCCTTTTTTAGGGGAAAATGGAAAGTGCAAGAAAGGATGTTGTGATGCCTCACTGTGATCTAAAATGTTTTGACAGAGTCGTCATCTTTATTTTAAGGAGAAAATAAAGAAAAAACCAAAAATAAAACCGGAGATTGCAAAAAACAGGTTCGGAGGCTAATTTACGAGTTGGGAAGGTGCTAGGCACCCAATTTGCCCTTTCGGTCTCAAAAACAATTTTTGGGTAAAGTATGCTTTTTGTTATATTTTTCTAACAAGCAAATAAAGCATTAAACAAATATATCCATATTTACATTATTTACATACTTGCCACCGTTTCCTTCCTGTAATTACAAATACATTTAAAATAATTTGGCCATAATAATGAATCTTTTTAATTCTATTTTCTAAATAAATCCGGGCAGCATATTAGCTTATATTTTTACATTGGGTCTCATGAAAAATAGTTTTTTTTATAAAATAAACTCTTGAAGGCTCACCTTTAAGAGCGTTGGTGTGCTCGCCTCGTCCTGAGGAGAGGGAGTCTTTTTATCGTTGCGGCTCGGGCGGGGATGGCTCGAGGGTTGCTTGGGCACCGTCAAGCAGAGGCGTTTTGTTTGTTTTCTTTGTGTTATGCTTTCTGGCGGAAATCAGGCAGAACACTTGCTTGTTTCTGTCGGATTTGGCCTTTTTACTCAGGCAGAGTAAATGCTCTTTTCGAGATTTTTGGACCGGGGGACTAGGGTGGAAACGTAGCTGGGGGGCTAAGGCTCACTTTGACCAGTTGGTTTTGTGTTTGGAGGAGTTTTGGCAAAGCTTCGAGACTTTATAGGAGGGGGCACTCACCATCTAACGATTGCTCTATATTTCTTCGGCGTAACAAAACGCTGAAAGTGAGATGAATTCTCTCTCTTCTGATCACTGAAAGTGAACCTAGGGCCTCTTATTTATAGGCTGAGAGAGGGACATCGCTTGGATTTCTGAATTTCATTCTGTGTTTCATCAGCTTGTACCACATGCTTGAGAATTTTTGCAATGCGTTAAGTTCAGGAGCACTGTAGCAGAGCCTGGCACCGGACCATAGCTCCTTGGGCGCCGCGCCAGGATGCCTTATTGGCCGCGCCTGTGCTCCTTTCTCAGCTTCTTTTTTACACTTTTGGCCCCTGCATTTTACTGTTTTGCGCATCTTGCTTTGTCTTTTGTACATTTAAACCCTGTAACTTGACATTTGTTAAGTTTTAACAGCTCTTAATATCGCATGTCAATGTTACGTACCAGGGGTATGAAATTGGGGTGTCTACAGAGCCCCTCAACGATGGAGTCTACGGTGCCGTTTGGTAGCCATGATTAAGGTCAGATAGGATTAATAAGCCAAGTTACCTGATGTTTGGTACGCAATAAGTGGTCGGGACTAATAGCACGAGTTATCCGGATAAAGTCATTATCCCCTCACTATTAATACCAACAGGGAGGGTGGTATTATTAGCGCCCTCACTAAAAAAAATTGGGATTAACATTTATAATCTCAAAACTACCCCTGATATACAAGTGAGGATTAATAGCAAGGGCACTAATAGTACTGGGATTAATAATACTGCTTATCCTTGTCTGACTACCAAACAAGCCCTACGGGTAACATGTAGCTTACTGAGTAGACAAACATCGTTGATAAGAAATAGGCTCTCCAATTTCGTGCAATTATAAATAGGGAGAAATGCAACAGGTAGCAGTTATAATGCAATAGTTTATAATGCAAACCAAATCTCACATATCCTAGACATATTTAGTCGGTTATAGTAGGTTATCGTAGTTTTTAAGCAAATATGCAAATTATGTGCTCTAATGGTCGGACCTACCGAAGTAGGGTTGCCTACGTATCCCTTAATAAAGGGAATCAGACCAAACGTAGCTCGACCAAAAGCTGAAACAAGCATGCTGCGATGGTCGTGCTTACCGAAATGGGCTGCCTACGTATCCTTATCAAAAGCATCAGACCAAACGTAGTTCCCCTTCATGCAAACAAACAACAGCCACCGGGTGGGATAGATGGTGCGTTTCGCCCAGCATAGACAAAACTGGTGGGACCTTTTCAAAACGTGTTTTCCCCAGCATAGGGAAAGCGATGCTCCTTTTCAAAACGCGCTTTCCCCAACACAGGAAAAGCGATGCTGTTTTTATTTTAAATGAGCTTTCCCCAGCATAGGGAAAGCGATGGAACCTTATTTAAAACGCGCTTTCCCCAGCATAGGGAAAGCGATGGAACCCTTTTTAAAACATGCTTTTCCCCAGCATAGGGAAAGCGATACCACTTTTCAAAACGCGTTTTCCCCAGCTGTGGGTCGCCCGACGTACGCCCGCGCCCTGCGCGCCCTTGGATAGGGGTGGGCGTATGTACGGATGCGGGACACCACTGCTCCCATTCCATCCTCCCTTGTTTAGGGGAAAACGAAATTAAAAGTTCGAGAGGAGTGCTGTCTAAAATAGCACGTTGGAATGCGCCTTGGTTGACTTTAGTGGATTTTTGATCCAATATGGGAACTTTGGGTTTCCCGCATCAAAATATCCCTTGTTTAGGGGATACCAGGATATGGGAATACATCACTCTTTCATTCCCATTTTCCCTTTTTTAGGGGGAAACAGAAAAGTGCAAAAAAGGATGTTATGACGCCCCCACTATGGATTTTATGAAAATTGCTTTATGGCCTATTTCGGATCACTATGTGTGCTTTGGGTTTCCTGCATCAAGTTATCCCTTGTTTAGGGTATACCAGGATATAGGAATGTTTCACCCTTCCATTCTCATTCTCCCTTTTTTAGGGAAAAACAGAAAAGTGCAAGAAAGGAGTGTTGCAACCCCCCACTGGATCCAAAATGTTTTATAGAGTCACCATCTTTATTTTAAGGCAAAAATAAAGCAAAACAAAAAAAAAACAGAGATTATAAAACGGGTTCGGAGGCTAAGTTACGAGTTGGGAAGGTGCTAGGCACCCAACTCGCCCTTTCGGTCTCAAAAGAGATTTTTGGCTAAAGTATGTTTTTTGTTATATTTATTTAGCAAATAAACAAAGCATTAAAAGACAGGAAAATAAAAGCAAATACATCCGGCTACATTATTTACTTGACTTGCATTGCCCTCCTTACAATAATTACAAATATATTTAAAAATATTTGGCCATTATAACGGCTCTTTTACATAGTATTCTCTAACTAAATCCGGGCAGCACAACAGCTTATATTTTCTACATTGGGCCGGATTTAAAGAACAACTTTTATAAAAATAATGCCCTTAAAGGTTATTACCTTTTAGAGCGAGTATGCTCGCTATATCCTTCTCGGAGAGGAGACTTTTTATCGGGGCAGTCAGCCGCTTCTTTGTGATTTGGGCGAGTGGCGACGCCTTATTTTGGTTTTGGCTCGCTCACTCGGGCGTAATAACGGCTTAGTTTTGGTGGTTTTAGCCTATTTAATTGGGCGGAATAACGGCTTACTTTTGGTATTTCAAACCTATTTACTCGGAGCGAGTAACGACTTACTTTATGGTTTTTGGGCCGGGGAAATAGGGTGGATACCTAACCAAAGGGCTAGGGATCACTTTTAACCGGTGGTTTTTTGATTTGGCGGAGTTTTGGCAGGGTTTCAAGGCTTTATAGGCTAACCACTCCCTATCTCACTTCACTCACTACTTTCTCAGCGTTAGGACGACGCAGAGAAATTTTATTGGCGTTTCTTTTCGATCTCTTCCGGGCTTCTGAAGTGAGTCCCAACGCCTCTTTTTATAGCTAGAGGAGGGGACACATCGGGGATTAAAAATCCTCTTTGTGCGCTTGATTCATTTGTACACCAGGCTTCCGTTCTTGCACAATGCGTTAACTAGGAGAGGTACTATAGCTAGTTGGCGCGGATCCAGGTTCTTGGCGCGCGCCGATGGTCCTTTGGCCCGCCGTTACTATTCAACTTTCGAATTGGCACTTTTATCCCTCAGATTTACTATTTCTCGCGATCCTCGCTTGCCTCGCATTTTTAACTCCTGTAACTTGACAATTGTTAAGTTTAAACAGTTCTTGATATCACATGCCAGAGCCACATATCAGGGGTACGCAATTGGGGTCTCTACACCAGCATAGGGAAAGCGATGGAACCTTTTGAAAACGCACTTTCCCTAGTATAGGGAAAGCGATAGAACCCTTTTAAATCGCGCTTTCCCCAGCATAGGGAAAGCGATGGAACCTTTTTCAAACGTGCTTTCCCCAGCATAGGGAAAGCGATGGAACCCTTTTTAAAACGCGTTTTTCCCTAGCATAGGGAAAGCGATACCACTTTTCAAAACGCGCTTTCCCCAACATAGGGAAAGCGATGGAACCTTTTGAAAACGCGCTTTCCCCAGCATAGGGAAAGCAATGGAACCCTTTTAAAACGCGTTTTCCCGAGCATAGGGAAAGCGATGTTGCTTTTTAAAACGCGCTTTCCCCAGCGTAGGGAAAGCGATGCTGCTTTTTTTTAATGAGCTTTCCCAAGCATAGGGAAAGGGATGCCACTTTTTTTTTTAAATGCGCTTTCCCATGCATAGGGAAAGCGATGGAACCTTTTTTAAAACGTACTTTCCCCAGCATAGGGAAAGCGATAGAACCCTTTTTAAAACGCACTTTCCCCAGTATAGGGAAAGCGATACCAGTTTTCAAAACGCACTTTCCCCAGCATAGGGAAAACAATGGAACCTTTTGAAAACGCACTTTCCCCTTCATAGGGAAAGCGATGGTGCTTTTCAAAATGGGCTTTCCCCAGTATAGGGAAAGCGATGGAGCTTTTCAAAACGGGCTTTCCCCAGTATAAGGAGTGATACTGCTTTTTTAAGACGCACTTTTCCCTAGCATAGGGAAAGCGATAGAACCCAAAACGCAGCGTTTTCCCGGCATAGGAAGCGATGCTTTTTTTTGAAAAAAAAGAGCTTTCCCCAGCATAGGGAAAGCGATGCTGCTTTTTAAAATGGGCTTTCCCCAACATAGGGAAAGCGATGGTGTTTTTCAAAACGGGCTTTCCCCAGTATAGGGAAAACGATGATGCTTTTCAAAATGGGCTTTCCCCAGTATAGGGAAAGCGATGCTGCTTTTTTAAAATGGGCTTTCCCCAGCATATGGAAAACGATGCTGCTTTTTTAAAATGGGCTTTCCCCAGCATAAGGAAAGCGATGCTGCTTTTTTAAGATTGGCTTTCCCTAGCATAGGGAAAGCGATACTGCTTTTTAAAACGGGCTTTCCCCAGCATAGCGAAATCGATGCTGTTTTTTTAAGATGGGCTTTCCCCAGCATAGGGAAAGCGATGCTGCTTTATAAAAAAAATGTGCTTATCCCAGCATAGGAGAAGCGATGCCGATTTTTTTAAAAATGTGCTTGCCCCAGCATATGGAAAGCGGTGATTATGAAGCATTGTGGAAGAATGATATCGATGATCGGCTTGTGTAGCTTTTGATGATGCTGCTGAGGATCTTTGGGAGGTGGTCCTTGTCGAGATGCTGGCAGAACATTTATACTTCTCCAAGGGCCGATGCGGCAGAAGACTTGATAATATGCAGTAATATGTGCAGGAAAATGCTTCGAGACCAACTAGGGTGGTGCGGAATGATGTTGTGTTTTTTTTATATGCAATTAGAGCTATTTTATATGCATACACTCGTTGATAGCACTTGTACACGATTGACTCTTTTTGAAGCAAAATCATCTTTTATGAACACACTGTACTCATTGGCTAGTGAGCTGAGGTTGTTGCTTTGGCTACAATCATAAGAGGTATGATGCCTATATTTTGGTTTTGGTATCTGATGGGGTTTTTAAGTGAAGAATTTTAATGGGGGTCCCACGCTTCTTTTCTTTTGACTTGGTAACAAATTATTATGGTTTTTGGCAAAGCAAGTAAGGAGAGTTTCAAAAAATCGGGCCCATATGGGGGGATAACATGGCAGTCAAGCAGCAAGATATGATAGAACTTAGGGACACTGGCATGATGAAGCAGATAGTCTAATCTTGTAAGTGGAGTTTCGAACCTTTGGTATTTTGGATAGAAATTGGTGGACAATTAGTCTAGCATTAACATGAAGGTAAGGGCAAAGTGTACCCGAAATTATATATCCGGCTCACAAAAATTATGAGGGATCCTCCTAAGAAACAGAGTTTTCCCGGTTGATATTTGTTTCCAAAATGCCTCTTTCCAATAATGACCAATAATTTATGACCTAGGGAATATGGGATAGGAGACTGCATGGACAAGACTCATGAGTTTGGTGGGAAAAGCCCCAGGGTGGTTCAATCAACAAATTTTTCAAGATGGGATAGAAAGCCCCTAGTATAATCAACTGATACATTTTTATGAATGGAGAATAACCCCAGAAACAAATGGAGGGAAAGCCCCTTAGGTGGACTTTTCTCTTCTTCTTCTTTTTCTTTTTTTTTTTTTTTTGAAGAGAGAAATCAAAGGCACATGATACGAGGATGACTCTAATGAACAAGAAAGAGAGTCAAGATTCAGAGTTCACTTTATCACCGAGTATCACCAAGTTGGTGGGTTATGGACCCTTCTTGGTAATTATCTTTTGATGTTTTTGTGTCTTTTAGCAGGGAGTTCTGTCTTCGACTCATATCACATTATAATCGATTAAAGCAAAGTTGTTGATTGCGACTGGTTCAAGGCGTTCTGTTTAAACCTTTGGAGATGGATTGGTTTTGAGGTTAGAAGGTCTCTTCAGAAAAAAAGATCAATAATTTGATCGTTGGTTGGCTTTTCAGGTTGTGGGTTCTAAATGGATAATTGGCTTTTGGTCTTGAATATGGTAGGCTTTTTGGCTTAACACTTTGGGTATGGCTTGAGCTTTTGGTATAGCTTTGGCTTTGACTATGGCTTGGGCTTTGGGCATGGTGGGCCCCTACTTTTTTTTTTCGATTCATGTCTAAAAAATAGAGGTATGTGTTGATCTTTCCCAAGATGCCCCAAACTAGTTTGGGTAAGGGGAAGATGGACTTGCCCCAGAGATATTTTTTTTCTTTTCTTCTCTTTTTTTTTCCTTTTTTTTCTTTTTGGAGCATCATCAAAGTAGTTGAGAATGTCATATCTTTTTTTTCGCTTTGGGACAAAGGGATAATCATTCTTGGTGGATATAAAAAGGTGATATAGCCCCTGGTTTTTGGGAAACTGGATCATAGGGATAGTTTGGCTGGGGATGTCGGAAGGTTTTATTTTTAATAGGGATTTTGGCATAAGGTGGACTAAAAAGTTTCAAGTTTTCTGAGGAATTTTGGTGTATGGTGGAAAGCCCCAGTATGCTTACTAATAGCTCGACCGCAATGGGTTGAAGGTGATTCCGGTCAAGACGACTTGCCTGCTTTAGATTTCATGTGTTCTTAATAGTTTGTGGGTCCATATCTTCCAGGATGACTCATTATCTACTCGTAATAAGTGTTTTTAAGGGAGTCAACTTATCATCCTTAGAAGAAAACTTTTCCAAGGATACTCGGAAATAGGTGACCTTTAAGAGAAAAGATATATAGACAATCTATGAAAACTGATGCTAAGTTGAAAAAGAGTTGTTTCCTGGAGATTTTATTTGGCAAAAGGAAATTGAAAGGTAAAAAGGGTTTTGGAGGCGTATACACAAGGGTATTCTCGGGCTTGATGAGTCTTAAAGGCTTTTCCTTGTCCTTCCCTGAGTGGCCAAAAACCTCTTGTACTGAATTTTGCCCTATCTGATTTTTTTTTTCAATGTTGTTCCTTGGCGATGCTTGATCAGTAACAATCATGAGTGCGGCTTCTCAATGATTTTATTATCGATAAAGTCTTGGATATCATTCTTGTGTGAGAAGCATTTGTCGGTGATATGACCACTGGATTGGTGGTATTCACAATACTTGTTGCGGCTCCATTTGGCAGGTAATGGATTTGGAGGTTTGTAGTTTTCAAGGGGCTTAAGGACTTCTTGTGCTGTTAACCCTTATAGTATCTGTGACATTAGGGCATACAATTTATCGAAGTGCCTTCTGTTTCCTTCGTAAGGTCTTATGCAGCTTCTGTTGGTATTACTACTTCCTTCAATATAATTGGCAGATTCATTTGTCCCATATGACCATGGCACATTATTGTACTTACTAGTTGGGATTCTTTCAATGATGTTGACTTCTTCTGTAGATTCTTCCTCTGATTCAGAGTGGCAGAATGAACTTGGAGGTGTACCAATTTCTAGGGATCCTTTGTGTATATCTTCATCAATACGGACTCCTATCTCCACTATTTCTTTAAAATTGCTATAGGGGAGATACCGCATGTGTTCTAGGTAAATGGGCTGGAGGTTTTTGATAAACATTATGGATGGTTCAGCGGATCAAGTCTGTCGAGTGTCTGGGCTAATTTTCTTTTCCATCTTGCTGCAAACTCAGCACATGTTTCTTTTTCTTTTGGGTGCACGATTCAAGATCTCTTTTATTTTCGGGGGTAGTATTATCTTTGTACCTTTCTAGGAACCCCTCGGCTATTTGGTCCTAAGTACCCATGGTGCTATTGTCTGACAACATTAGCCATTGCTTGGCAGCCCATATTAAGGTGAGGTGAAAATTGGAAGCCATGTCTTCAAAACTAGCCCCTCTTGATTGCATACTAGTAGAATAAGATTTTAGGTGGGAGATAGAGCATCCAGTCCCATCGAATTTTTCTATGTCGGGCATTTTGAAATTTGAGGGTAGTATGGCTGAGGGTTTTAGCGTTAATGCCTGCGTAGAAAATTCTTTCTTCAAGACCTTGTGCATCATACTCTTTAGATTCTCCATGTCAGCCTCCATTTTGGTGGGAAGGGGAGTCGGTTTTTGGTATATGTTGGCAGGATTAGGAAAGGTTGGGTTAATTTATGGCTGTGGTATCTAGTAAGGATTTTGGGCGGAATAAGGATTTTGTATAGGATAAGGATTTTGGGCAGGATAAGGATTTTGGGCAGGATAAGGATTATTGGCGGTTTCGGTTTGGCTGCCAGGATCATTAGGAGGTAGATAGGTTGTAACTTGGCCTGGTTGATTATAGCTCCTCGGGTCCATATGTGGGCTATTTTGGAGCAGATTGGTGATGGGAAAAGGAAGGTCATTTGGATTCTGGGGGATATTGGTGTTTGGGAAAGGATATGGAGGGTAGGATGAAAAAGGGTTAATATTTGGATAGTAGGGAATTAGGTGGAGGATTTGGATTTGGGGAAATGACAGTATTTGGTGGGTTGGTGTTTGGCTGAGGGTTTGGGTTTGGAGGAACATGGGAGGTTGATGCTTCTTGGGGGACTGCTAGGGAAGAGATTCCTCACCACTGGATTTTAAATTTTGCACAAGATTAGCCATCTGGCTCATTATACGATCAGCATGTGCACCCAAATTTTGGTCTAGCCACTGTTACATAGCTAGAGTTGGAGTGTACCCTGGAGCCCCTGTATTTGTACCCATAGCGGACTGCTCACTTTCTGCTGCCATACTGCTCGGATCTATACCCTCTGAACTAATACTACCCTTTTTTGATCTGAACCTGATACTTTCAGATCTGATCTATGTGCCTGTATCTCATACTAACCGGCCAGTACTATTTTTGCCTTTCCAAATTCGGGTCAGGTTTCTGAGGAAAATGAGGTTTTAAGGTATCAGAAGGGGTCGACTAAAGGCTTTCTAGGCTAGGAGTACAGCGTGCCTTTATTAGTATCTTTTATTATTATTCATTTTCCTACAATTGGCCGGACACGCACATGCTTTGTTTTGAGAGTCTCAGGACTATTCCTGGAACAGTGGATTCTTTCTCCATAGTATAGGACCTTCGTATTCCACCTGCCTTTCGACTCCCCAAGATCGGACGGATCCCAGGCGAAAGACATATACTCTTTCCGGGATCCACCATTCAAAATGGTCTAAGTCGAGCATCAGAAAATAATCAATCAGCCCTTGTGTATTTATTCATATCCTTTGCACACAATTTTTTTTTTTGTCAATTTTTTTTTTCGATTTTGCTTCCTCTTTTTTTTTTTTTACACAGGGGCTGACCAATGATTCAGAAATGCAAAAACCATTCAGTCTATGAAGTGTCCTGAGAATCTATATGCAGTTTAATGTTGGCTTATATAGGGGGTAAGCTGGTCATGGTGTAGGGTAGCAGTTCAGAATATTTCTACGTGCGTGCGGCATCTAAAAAGCAGTAAAATCCATTCTTTTTCTTTTTATACAAATATATAATAGAAAATAAAACATATATGGCCTGTTTTGCTGTTATTTGTAGATTTTCTCGGCTTTTTAGTTTGAGCGCGAGCAAGCAGCCAATCACATCGGGAAATAGAAAGAAAAGTGAGGAATCTATCTATTCCTATTAATTACATATTTATCCTAGTCCCCAAAATAAAATGACAGAATGAAATAAAATGTACACATATTTTGCGTAATAAAAATAAAGCAAACCGAATAAAAATATAAAGCAGAAATAAAGTGATAAATAAAAATAAAAGCCCCAGCCCTTTTGTTATGCTGCCCGGAAATTTATTGTATTATATTTTTTTTGACTTCTTTTTTTTTTGAATATATATATTTTAAATATACCTGCAATGGTAACTGGAACGAAACTGCTGTAAGATGGAGGATCATATCCACAAATATATACACAGATATATAGGAACGCAATATTCAAAATGTTAAAGAAATATAACAAGCATACTTTAGCCAGAAACAAAAGCAAAAAAAGTTTTGTTCCTGAGTCTAGCCCTCTATTTTTATTTAAAATAAAAACGATCTCCCCAGCAGAGTCGCCACTATGGGTGCCCCGGATCGCGCCCGTGCCCCGTGTTCCCTTGGATAGGGGAACGTGACGTGCGGAGCAGACACCACGCTTTAAAAATGCGAAAAGGGTGTTGTCAAAAATCGCGTTGAATACGCCTTGGTCACTTCAGTGATTTTTAGTCCATTATGGGAGCTTTGGGTTTTCTGTATCGGGTTATCCCTTTTTTTTAGGGGATAACAGGATGCACGAATACATCACCCTTTCATTCACATCTTCCTTTGTTTAGGGGAAAATGGAAAGTGCAAGAAAGGATGGTGCATGCCCCACTATGGATTTTATAAAAATTGTCTTAAGGCCTATTTCGGATCGCTATGAATGCTTTGGGTTTTCTGTATCAAGTTATCTCTAGTTTAGGGGATACCAGGATGCAGGAATACATCACCCTTCCATTCACATCTTCCCTTGTTTAGGGGAAAATGGAAAGTGCAAGAAAGGATATTGCGATGCCTCACTGTGATTCAAATTGTTTTGACAGAGTCACCATCTTTATTTTAAGGAGAAAATAAAGAAAAAACCAAAAATAAAACCAAAGATTGTAAAAAACAGGTTTGGAGGCTAAGTTACAAGTTGGGAAGGTGTTAGGCACCCAACTTGCCCTTTCGGTCTCAAAAACAATTTTTGGCCAAAGTATGCTTTTTGTTATATTTTTCTAACAAGCAAATAAAGCATTAAACAAATATATCCATATTTACATTATTTACAGACTTACCGTCATTTCCTTCCAGTAATTACAAATACATTAAAAATAATTTGACCATAATAATAGCTCTTTTTAATGCTATTTTCAAAATCAATCTGGGCAGCATAACAACTTATATTTTTACATTGGGCCGGATGAAAAATATTTTTTTTATAAAATAAACTCTTAAAGGCTCACCTTTAAGAGCGTTGGTGTGCTCGCTCTGTCCTTAAGGGAAAGTGAATCTTTTTGCTGCTGCTGCGGCTCTGGCAGGGTGACTGCTTTCCGAGGGTTGCTTCTGGGCATCGTCAAACGAGCGGAGCAACTGCTTGCGTTTGTGCTGTTGTGTGCTTGCTGCTGGCAGAAATCGGGTAGAACAATTGCTTGTTTCTGGCGGATTTGGCCTTTTTACTCGGGTAGAACAACTGCTCTTTTCGAAATTTTTGGACGGGGGGAATAGGGCGGAAAACTAGATGGGGGGCTAAGGCTCACTTTGACTAGTTGATTTTGTGTTTGGAGGAGTTTTGGCAGAGCTTCGAGGCTTTATAGAAGGGGCACTCACTATCTCACGATCGCTCTATATTTCTTCGGCGTAACAACAATGTTAAAAGTGAGATGAATTCTCTCTCTTCTGATCACTGAAAGTGAACCCAGGGCCTCTTATTTATTGGCTGAGATAGGGACATTGTTGGGATTTCTGAATTTTATTATGTGCTTCACCAGCTTGTACCGCGTGCTTGAGAATTTGTGCAATGCGTTAAGTTTGGGAGCACTGTACCCGAGCCTGGTGCCGGACCATAGCTCCTTGGGCGCCGCGCCAGGATGCCTTATTGGCTGCGCCTGTGCTCTTTTCTCAGCTTCTTTTTGCCACTTTTGGCCCCTGCATTTTACTATTTTGCGGATCCTGCTTTGTCTTTTGCACTTTTAAATCCTGTTACTTGACATTCGTTAAGTTCTAACAGGTCTTAATATCGCATGTCAATGTTACGTACCAGGGGTACGAAATTGGGGTGTCTACACTAGTGGATAAACAAGTGCACCTTTCAAAATCCAAAACTAACCACTTTAGTAGTGAACGTAGTACTATTCACAGTACGAACCACTTCTAAATTTTGTGTATTGCTTGAACTGTTTCTGCTAATCTTATAACTGCTACTGTTGCATTTAAAACTGCTGCTGGGCTTGTTCAAAAACAGCAGCTTTCAATCTGTTCTGTCCTCCAAGTTTTCCGTTGCCTTAACTATTTGAAAAGTTGTTGAAAGGACTTTTAAAAAACACAACTAGGCTATTCAACCCTCCCCCCTTCTAGCCTAGACTAAGCCTGTTTTGGGACCAAAAAAGGCTTAAAGTATAGTGTTACAAGTGAGTCATTAGAAGTAATGTCTCACTTTGAAGAGTTTTATCCCACATTGACTAGAAGTAATGTTAGTTGTAATTTTTTTTAATATAATTCTTCTACTATTGACAATAGAAGAAATTATATATACTAATACTAATACCCCTTATGATATTGATTAGTATTATTAGTTAATGACTAGAAAACCAAAAGTTTTTAAGTTTCCACATGAATGCTTTATAATGAAGATTTATAAAAAGTAGAGGTGGCAAATGGGCGAAAATGGGCGGGTCCAAATGGGTGATGGGATCAAATGGGCGAGCAAGTAAGTGCCCATTTAATAGCATGGGTATATATGGGCGGACACTAATTGGGAATGGGCGTCCATTTACTCATTAACATGCACTTATCAACTATATACAAAAATTACAAATAAATAATTTCCTTTTACAAAAAATTATCAAAAATTACAATTAACCATACACATATAATTACAACCACAATAATTGGAAAAGACCAATATTTTTTGTAACATTTTAACCTCTGTCACCATTTCCAATTCAACCAAATTTCTAAAAGAACTCAAAAACTTTACATAACGTGTTAGTGTTGGCAGAACCACTAGTAATATTTTCACTTTTTTCGTATGTTAATTGAAATAAAATACTCCCTTAGTTCCTTAATTTTTACGTCAAATCGATTGTTTTTAAATGGAAATCTGATATATATTTTTTTAATAACCAAAAAATATGTAATTGACCGTATATAAAAAGTAATATAATATCGAAAAAAAATAAAAAAAATGGGTCAATTTTTTATTCTTAAAAAATAATGGTTACTCCCACCATTGCTGACTATTTCTTTGGTTCTGAAAACCAAATTAGAAGAACAAGTAGCAGCCATCTCTCTCTCTAGTTTCTCTCTCTACCCCCACACTCTCTCTATCTTAATGAATGGTTATTGATAGAAATGTAGATATAGAGAGAGAAACAACTTTGGATTATCAGGTATACATTAAAAAAAAATTGATCGTGAGAGTGAGAGGTGAAAATGTGGGCAGCCATTTGTGCCCATATTATGCCCATAAAACTTAATGGTCTAAGTGAACATATCCATTTGTGTTCAGATTTAAATTTAAGTTGCACATGTTCATATTGTAGTGGGTGGTTTGGGCAGGCATATGGGCGTGGGCAGAATTTTCCACCACTAAGGTGGCACAACCATAGTGCTCATCACCAACTTTAAATATATATATATATATACCAAAAAAAATGTGTTAGTAGCCAAAAAAACATAATTAATCACATATAGTCCTTCGTACATATTCAAAAAGTTGTCAATAACATAAGATGTTTCTTAGAGTTCATAGTTAATAATTTCATGTTTTTTTTTAATCAATTTGCAAAAGATTAACAATATAATCGATTTATTGAAATTATGAAATTAAATCAAAATTTTGCATATACCAGAACGTTATACATAAAGTGCAACACGTTTAACTTCTTCACACGTACTATACTGTTCAACTGAAAAGTTCAACTACTTTCAATATGTTTGATTTGGGCAAGATAAATGGGAAGAGTGGGGATAACCACACTCAAAAATCTTATTTCTACACCCCACTTGAAATAATTACAGAAATGTCATTAAGTGAAATGACCTAATACACCCTTTTAGGAATTACACCCCATAAAATTAATCTCTACACTCCATTCAAATTACTATAATACCCTTACAGTAAAAGACAAAGAATACTCCCTACATCCCATAGAGTTATATTTACACCTCAACCTAAAAAACATATACATGCAGTAGGAGCATTACGGCCTTCATTCTTCATTCTACTTCCAAAAAAAATTTCAAAACTCTCTCAAAACCAACCCTAAACATAATCACATTTTGAAAAAAAAAACATTACAAGGAGCTTAAAGAAGTCATGAGGTCGGACAATGTAAGTATTCCTTTCACTTAGTTTTTTGCAAAAAAAAAAAATTCGAGCTGGGTATTACGATTGTTTGGCTCTAGTGTAATGAACACCCTTATAGCTATTTGTCCAGCACTAGCCGAACATCTCAAAGGGTGTTCACCACACTCTGACCGAACACTCACATTGTTGTTCATCTCAGCCTGGTCGAATATTCCCACTTCTATTCATGTCATCCTGGTCGAACGAAGCCACATCCACACACTGGCCGACAGTGCATAATCAGGAAATTTTAACTTGTTTTTTTGCTTATTTTTCAGGAAGTAAACATGTTTTCCTACTGATTACAGTGTCGTTGGTCCTGTAAATGATGCGATCATTCCTCTTCAACAACAAATTGTTATAGATTACAACAATGTGTTTATAAATCACTCATATTTTTTCATCTCAAGATGATTTGTTTGATTGGGTGCATGCGACCGAAAGGGAGAATGGGCTTGTGATAGTAATTACTAGGTTTGATAGTGGTACGGAAAATAGAGGACCTTGGTTGACTTTGGATTGTGAAATTGGTGGGCAACCTCGTCAAATAAAGGGTGATGATTTGAATAAAGTAACAAAGAGCAAGAGAGAATGTGGATAGAAGAAATATGGTTGTCCATTTCATTTAAAGGGCATACAATTATGTGAGGGAGTATGGGAACTTCAGGTTGAATGTGGGTTGCATAGCCATGTCGAGGCCCCTCACATGCATGGCCACTCATTTGTTGGTCGATTATCAGATCAGGAAAAAGCTTATGTTCTTGACATGTGACATGCCAATTTGAGGCCCAATGACATTTTGCAAGGTTTACACGAGAAGTTTCAAAGTAATAAGTCTTCAATATAGACTATTTACAACACTCGTATGAAGAATTAAATTATCGAGCGTGATGGTCGATCGCAAATGTAGCAGCTTGTGGCAAAATTGATGGAGCATGGATATTACTACCATCATAGGAGATGTGAGAAAACTAACATTGTTCTAGATTAGTTCTTTGCTCATCCAATGAGCGTTGAGCTATTGCGTTCTTTTCCCAATGTTCTCTTCATTGATTGCACTTACAAGACTAATAGATATAAGCTACCCTTGTTGGTGTCACGTCGACAAATATGACATTTTTGGTTGTAGCTGCATATATGGGGTCGGAGGTGCAAGATAACTACATTTGGGCGCTTGGTATCTTCAAAGCTTTGATGAATCAATCATCCTTACCAATTGTGATTGTAAGTGACAGAGATCTTGCGTTAATGAATACAATCGAGGTAAACTTTTCCTACCTCACAACACTTCCTTTGTCGATGGCATATCAACAAAAACATCCTTGCGAATTATAAGAAATACTTTCGCACAAAAGTGCAATGAGATCAATTTAGCATCTGCTGGAATTTTTTGGTGGATGCAAAAAATGACACAACATATGAGGAATACCTGAAGAGATTTCAACAGGATTTTAGTGATTATCCTGTTGCGGTTGAGTACATCATGAAATAATGGATACGGTCGTACAAGGAAAGATTTGTGTTGGTTTGGACGAATAATGTAATGCACTTTCGACAACAACACAACAAGTAGGTATTTAAATTTTGTCAACATTTCATTGTTTTCTATAAATTTTGTCATGAAATACAAATATTAATTGTATCTTATTTCAAGGTGGAGAGTCAACATGCAACTTTGAAAAGACAGCTGAAATCAAGTCAAGGTGACTTTGAGACATGTTAGAGATAGTTCCACACCCTCATTGAGACATCTCACATTGCAATGAATGTGTCATTCACAAAGAGCCTTACAGTGGTTCTTCCGAAATACAAATTGGTTATATTTCAACACCTACGAGGTTTGGTGTCTATTCATGCATTGAGTATGTTGTATAATGAGATGACCAATATACCTGAAGATGGTTATATAGACATGTTGTCGTGTGGTTGTGTACTTCGAAAGACATGCGGGCTGCCTTGTCATCATGAGATTTCTAAGTATAAGAGAAATGACATACCAATTCCCTTGATCAAGTTGATTCATTTTTGAGAAAATTAGATATGTTACCTACTCCTAAGAATGCTGAAGTTTCAGTGAAATTGGATATGGACAATCGATTCAATAACACGTATGATACGATTCGTGAACATTATGAGAACACTTTTGAGTTAAAAAAAGTTGTTAATCATTAAAAGAATGATGGAGGTGAAAGAGGCGAGAACAAACTCCTTAATTGTTCCACAGGATGAGGCTCGCACTCATGGTCGTCTAAATCCTGCGAAGGTCAAAAATTCAAAATCAACCAAGCGTGATCCGAGTTTGTTTGAACATGTGGAGTCGATGATAGATAGTTGCTCCACTGGTGATCAATGATTGCTATACGAGGTTGGTCCATCGCAACAACCTCCCACGTTTACTACAGTTCCATAGCCTAAGGAAAAGATGTCGGTATTAAACATTTTTACTTTCAAGTTAATCTGAATATAATATTATGAATTTAATCTGTTTTAACATTCAATAGGTTGTGCGACCACGTACCAAAGTCGAGAAAGCTAGTGGTAATTACGTTCAGCAATTCTCGAAGAAAATTTGGCCTTTCATATTGGGCACAACGAATATCATTAGGGGACGATTATTGTGGTTTTCGTGCCATAGCAGGGTTTATCTATAGAAGTGAGGAGTTATGGAGCAGGGTTCGAGCAGACTTGTCGATGGAGTTGATGTCAAACTAGAATTCTACTCACGTGTCTTAATTAAACGTAATCATGTTACTAAAGTGAACGCGAGTCTCTAACACAACGACATTATTGCTCCCAAAGCATATTGGTTTGATGCAAATGATATGAGTCATTTGGTAGCATCGTATTACAACATTGCTTTCATGGTATTAGATAAAAAAACATTGCTTCACTTACTTACCATTGAGGACCGCACCCCCAAATGATCCACATATTATTTGTATCGGTAGAGTAAACGGTGATCACTTTATTCATGTTTGATCACTTTCGATTGCTTTGCTTCACTTATTTACCATTGATTGGCATGTTATTTGGTTGAAATTATTTATTGACATCATCTCAATTTATTTGTAGGTTTTTTTACGTGATGGTTACCCATTAGCAGCTATGCCGTAGTGGGTCTGGGACCAAAATTGCTCATCGTCTGCTAATGCGTGGAAATTATTTGATATTAGTCAACAAATTTTATATAGTGAATCTGTAGGCACAACTAGAGTTGTTGGTAGTTCTGACAGTATACATTTGGAGTAGTTCTGATTGTAATATATTAAAAATATGTATTTGAACGTGTCATTTTGGTTAATTATCTCTTTTTAATGATGCTTCAGTTATGTTGCTTTAAATTATGTATGATATTGAGGTTCTTCTAATGCTTCTTTTATGTTGCTATAAAATGTCATATGCTATATAAAGTATGTAATAAGATAATAACATTAAAAAAAGATCACGAATTCATGAAAGGTTTGCTAAAAATTTCATAACCACAAAAAATACTAAAAACTGTTTTACAAGTAATAACATTAAAAAAAAACATAAACCAACAATGAAGATCAATGTTGCCTCCAGTGCCGTACGAACTCTATGAACTCTATCAAGCAATGAGCCCAGATCCTCATACGTATGGTATAGATCGGTCACTAGATCTCCAGTGTCGTACTATGGGATCAATCATAGTCCTCACAACTTCCAACGTCCTGTCATCTGAGTCGGCTACAACGACGTCAGTCGTAGTGGTGTTGACGTATCTGGATCGTCTACCACGAGGCTGGATGACTACATGTGAATGCCAGGTACCAGTCTAAATAACCAGGATCATAATCCCAAGCACAAAGGGTACGCCTACCGAGACCTTCATCGAATAGGAACTAGTTATCTGCTTCGAGTATACTTAGACGCTTGTCCTAGCTATCTATATAAATATATACAAGGGTGGCAGTTCCCCATGCATAAGTATCTAGATTTTCAAGATCCTCAAGCCACTCTAAGTATGTTATAGGTACACGGGTCCTACTCTAATCAACAAATATCATGCAACGTAAGACCAATAACAAGTACGCCCTCACAGCATAACCCACCCTAAACTCATCCTCATACGTGACATCATCATTAAACCTCACGTGTAGCCACTCCAATGTCACCGAAGCCCCTTCTTATTTCCTATGCCCTCAAAAACCACTTCAAGTGGCATTCCCAACATCTGACTCACATATGCGTCATTGACATCCATATCACAAGATAATGGATCACCCACAATCGGAAGACCGATCAGACAAAACACATCGTCTAAAGTAATGATCATCTCCCCGAAAAACATATGGAAAGTGATAGTCTTTGGATGTCATCGTTCCACGAAAGCAGAAACTAACACCTTATTCACATCAGCATAGCATACCTGCTTTAGTCGACTAAGCGTATTGCCCCTGACTATATCCCGAAATGCCTTCAAAACTTCCCTATTAGGAATGACCCAATTAATCAATTTATGTGTGTGATTGTTGCATGTTAGAATTCCTAGGTCTTCTTTACCAACCCAAATAAATACAGCTACATGTGACTCATACGAAGTCAGCAACGATGTATCACGCAGACCATCGGGAAACCAATGCTCAATCTTAGGCTCAAATAAATGCTCTTGTTCCTGATACCCTGCCCCTAATCCTGATCCAGGTGAAAAGGCTCCTGATCCTAGTGAAAAGGGTCTTGATGTTGCTGAAAAGGCTCCTGTTCCGACCCCTGTCCCTGTCCCTGCCGCTGCCCTTGCCCCTGCTCGTGACCCTGCAACATCTCATGCGGTTGTTAGACTTGTACTTCTGGTTCTTTTTGACATTCTAGTTCCATTTCTTTTCAAGCGATGCCGTCGGCCTTTTCCTTGGCCTCCTATCATAAAAATTTATGATTTCTTTTCTGTAAACATCACATAAATTAATCATACTTAGGTTCTAGTTCCAAAAAAATCACGCAAGTATGTGATGAACAAATTAAGAGATGTTTGGCCAGTGTGTGATGAACAGATTCAGAGATGTTCAGCCAGCATGACATGAACACCTTCCTTTGTGTTCGGCCAGCATGACATGAACACATTCTTTTGTGTTTGGCCATCATGACATGAACACCTTTTCTAGTGTTCGGACACCATAAGATGAACACTAGCGGGAGTGTTCGATCAACATGGCATGAACAGAATAGCAATGTGTGTAGCTAGTGTGTGCTGAACACCCTGAGAGCTGTTCGGCCAGTGCTAGACGAACACCACTAAAGGTGTTCATCAAACCAGGTCCAAACCGTGGACTGTATATAGAGGTGCACAAATGGTTCAAGGTCCACGATTCGAACCGTGAATGAACTGAACGGAAACCGTCTTCAAGTGGACCGAAATCGGAGGATCACCGGTTCAGTAAAGATTCGTGTATTTAGGATTTGGGTGAATTGGCGGTTCGAGCTGTGAACCGGTGATTTTTTAGTGTTTTTTTAAGAAAAAATATTTTATTTGGTTTTTTTTTTAGGAAACAGGGACGATACCCTGAAGATTTTTATTAATAAGAAAAAAATATACAAACTTGAGGGGGACAACCAGCCTTGCCCTTATTTGGTTTTTTCTTTTGTTCCAAACCTATAAATACTTCCACTATTTCTTCAATTTTTTCCTACTTCTAATCTCTCTAATTCTCTCAAAACTCTTCATCTCTGTTTTTTTACAAAATACTTTTGTTATTTTATAAAGTAGAAAATGTTTAAAATAATTACTTTTGGTCACTTTTAAAAATTCAAAAAATATTTTACACAAAGTTTACAAAGGTTTAAAGAAAGTTTCAAAAAAATTAACAAAAGAAATCATAAAATGTAAAAAAAAAAAAAAGTTAAAATTTTGGAACCGATGAACCATGAACCAGATTTAAGGTTCACGGTTCAGAACCGAACCGGGAAGGTTCACGGTTCAAATCTGGTTCCCCATATACCCCTCCAAGAACCAGTGGTTCTGAAACCGTGAACCGAAACCGGAATTGTTAGCTATATAGAGATTTCAATTTTTTTCTATTTTTTAACAAATACAACCCAAAATTATGAATGAAATAATCCTACATTGTTATTAATACTTAAATTTAACATATAACTAGTATTCAAATGTAGAGGAGAATGGAAATTCATACCTAGACTTGAAGACATTGGAGTTGGTTGTTGTTGATTTCAAAATAGAGAGAGAGAGAGAGAGAGAGAGAGAGAGAGATTATGTTTTTGTTGTTGATTCCAAAATTATGAACCATGTCTATTTTGTTGTTGTTGAGGCTTGATACAAGACGCAGAAGAGGGAGTGTATGCCACCGTTGAATTTTCCCGTAGGATGAAGAAGGCGGTTTGCGTTGTATGTCGGGTTTGGGAGTGTATGCCGAGTTTGGGAAGGAAGGGTGGCGGCTTGGTAAATTGGTTGGTTAGAACCGGTAGGTTAGTAATTAATGGGGTTGGGGGGTTTATTAATTGTGTTGAATAGAAAATGGTAAATTGGGTAGTTAGGTGGGGTGTTGAGAGAAATGTGAGAAATTAGTAGGGTGTAGAGATAAATAGGTGTAAAAATAGGGATTTGGGGTGTAGTATATCCCCATCCAAATGGGAATTGGGTTAATTATTCGTGAATACATATAAATATGTGTACTTACTATACATGTATTTACTAACTATGATCTATGCTATAATATATTCTGCATTCATCTCTAAATAATGATGTTTTAAAAATTGGCAGACAAATTAAGTAAGCTTATAACATGTTAGTCTACTGTTATTTAAGTGCAATTACTATTGACAAGTTGCATTATTAATTTTCTCTTTCCTCTCAATACACTTTTCAATTAACAGATCTGTAATCCAATATCAATCAAAGATAATAGAGAGAGAGAGATTGAGGTCAAAGGACTATTAAATTTTATTAATGCTAACCTTAAACACGTTCTAGTGTTACATTTATATAGGGATACACTACCAAACCCTAAACTGCTTAAACAAGGAAACCTGAAAAACAATTTAGTTGCACGGATGCAGTCGCACTGCTCCATGCGATGCGACCGCTTTGCCATTGAGTGTGGTCATATTTCCCTCTTGAATGTGAACACATTCAATACCGAGACCACCTCTAAATTTCACCCTTCGTGATGCGATCGATCTACCCAAGGATACGAGCAATTCCCTATGCGGTCGCACTGTACAACAACAATGTGTTCGAATGCACTGCCAAACGCCTAACAATCCATACCCAGGACTTGGCCTGTTGCCAGGGCAATCGAGCCATTTTGTTCCCTACAGTAATTAATAAGGGAAAGTTTTGGCAAAATGTGGATATTTCTTGAAATCCTATAAAGTTATTTATTTTGAGACAATTTTTTCCCCGAGCTCGTCCATCAAGGCCCTCGTCGCCGGGACAATCGAAGGCGTATGGAAGCTTGGCTACAACCACGACTTGAGATCATCCCCGGGGGACACAGGGACAGATGAGGCACCACCCTTTTTCATACTAACACGACGGGACTGCACAAACCGCTCAGGGGGAGAATTGTATGTCTTTCTTTTCTTGCTTGATGCCTTGGTGTTCTTGGCATCGGCGACTGTTGATTACATTTTGATTTACATCTATTCATACATTACATCTGTTTTATACTATAGTGGCTAATTGGGCTGCGTATCGATTAGCGTGGCAACTATGTATAAAACATTGCTAAGATAGTTTACAAGGTTTCATGGTTCAGCGGAAGACTTTAGCCTTCCTTCAGTGGAAGACTTTAGCCTTCCTTCAGTGGAAGACTTCAGTATTACTCCAGCAGTAGACTTTGTCTATAGGCGCTCAAATATATGACGTGTCCAGCCTATCAATATTTAGTGAATTAATTCAAATATTATTTTTATTATCTTGAATTTGAATTCAAACTTCCCCAAGCTTCTCAGATACGCTTAGACAGCTTTCCGAAAAGACTGGAAGACTTTTCCGCCCCGAAACGGATGACAAGCAGATGGAACGACGCTTGCAGTGCGATATTCGATTTTTCGGCTACCAACTCCTGCAAAACAACTCTGCACCACTCCATGCTCAGTATCAGTGAGGACGAAGTCTACAAAACGGCTCCATGGATTTAATGCACTCAACCTAATAGAGTTGTTACTCTTCGTCTTCTCCAACGGATCTCTGAAATGCTCCTGCTATAAATACTTCCATTAAAGACTGAAGAACAACAACTGTCCGTCCTGAAATGCTCTGAAACTCTACAAATCTAAGTCTTTATACTCAGCGCTTTCAAGAGATCATCAACTGATCAAGAAGTCCTCGACAACAATTAGAAGAGATACTTCAACACTTATTTTAAGCTTCTTCTTGTTGTCATCTGTAAACTATTCTTCTGCACGAATTGAATATCTTGTTTATCTAGATATTCAATTCCCAAACCCCTAAACACAAGTCAAATATTTGTACACGGTCCATTAGATATATTCTTTGTAATAGAAATACTGAAAAATATAGTGCACATTTTAAATCCAAGGTTGACTGCCTTGGTGGTGGACGTAGCACTCTTTAAAGTATGAACCATCTCAAACACTTGTGTTCTTTCTTTACTATTTCTTATTTCCATTACTTATCGTCAATTCAACAGACTTGAGTTTCTCAGTCAGGACTACCGATAATCCTTTATCAGTAGACTTAAACTATTTTCCTTGCAAGACTTCCGCTACTTCAATCTCTTTAATAGATTGCAAGTGCTTGTTTTAGGAACAAACATAAGAAACTTTTAAGTGTCTAATAAGCTATTCAACCCCCCCCCCTTCTAGCTTATTATTGTGCCCTTTGGGACCAACAGTGATCCTGCAGTCAAAAGAGCAGAAGTCACCCAGACAGGAGGAGGAAAAGTAGTTGGATTCTTTACTGTAGAAGAGCCCTTCTTGGCGGGCACAACAAAAGGAACCAGAGGTAGGTCCTGTGGGTGGTTGAGCGGCTAGCTCAGATATCCGATGGGTCTCATACTCTTGTCTTTTACGGAGGCGCTTGAGGGACATCATATCTGCAGAAAGGACAAGTGATCAGAATAACAATTCAAATAAAAGAAAATAAGATGCAGGAAAATACTCTAAGGAAACCATCGGGCCGAAACCATTAAGCTCAAAAGGGGGACTACAGTCTCTCCCATGTTTCTTGCATTGGAGGCAATCCTCCCTGAATATCTGGTTGTGGTAGTCACACCAGAAAGGATGGGTATCCTCGAGCAAAATGGTAATTAGGGGCGCCACCCCGGGCACTTCGGCGTGCAGTACACCGGCCAGGCGTAGGTACCTTGGGTTGTACATCATCTCTTTCCAGTCGAGCAGAGACCAATGGCCAACCAACTTTTCGTCCTCTTCAACGACACCCAACACAACTTTGATCACGGACAACCGTTTGGTCTCAACTGAGCTGCAGTCGAAGCGGGAAACTTTGGGAATCTTTACTCCACTCCTGCTTCTCGAGATTATGGGCAACCCTACCCAGGAGTCAGTCAAAACTGTTTTATCTTTTCCCAGGCCTCGACCTTGCCCAGAACATTGTTGAATGCCTACAGAAAGTTTGAATTTGATCGCAGCCTGATCTGGCCACAATTGCTCTTGCTGAAGATGAACAACTTTCGAAGAATGAATTCATCTGGATCGAACCGAAGAAGCCGACATGCCACAGTATATGTCATTATTGTCTGGACATTATTGAACATCAGGTCGCTAGGCATGGCTTGGGTCTCGTCCAAAAACGCGTAACAAAAAATGGGTCCAATGGCACACAGAGCCCAGCTTGAAAAAAGTGTGAAAAGAACAAAATCTTATCATCGTGTTCACAAGAAAACTCAGGCTCAGTCTCCAACTTGATCCCCTCAACCCAGTAATCATCGAGATTCACCCCTAGAAAGGTGAACCAACTAGCCACTTTAGTCGAGGTATCCAGAGAGGCCCATTATGCAGCATACACTTCTAGCAGGCACAGGGGGCAGGAGACGCAACCACTTTCCTTGGCTGCTCAGAGTTTTTCTTCCTCATAACTAAAGGAGCACTAAAGTTGGCCTCCCTAGAGCTAGAAGCCCTATCCTAGTATACTAGCTTCTTGCTCAAGAATATGGTGCATTGCCTATTCCACCGCCTATCCAACGACAAGATCCCCGTCCTCGGCCACTTACTCAGGGTCGTGCCCACTTATGGTCGTAGCTTCGCTTGCCTCAGTAGAACCGGTGATCACCATGTCACACAATCTCATCAGGGAAGACATTCCTATTGAGAGATCGAGGAATGAAAGGCATCAGAACCTGCTCACCAGGCAAGCGTAATTCGTAAGGGGACATAAAACCGTAAGTCTAGGTAAACCAGCAAAGGGGTCGTCCCCGTCTTAAAAACAAGATGATCGTTCCCATTTCCTCAAATCTCTGCCTATGGCTTAAACTAGGCTTATACTCCTACCTAGAAGCGCAAATAAAAATGGGAAAATTGCAAAAAATCCAAAAAAAAAAAAAAACAAGAAAAGATCGAACCGAACACTTACTAGAGATTGAGAGGTTTGGGCTTGTCTTCAACATTGCTTGAAATGGAGTAGGACTCCATGACTGAAGAATGGAAGGAGAAATCTGGAAGCAAGGTTGCCAAAATCAGAAAGCAAAATCATTGGAATCTTGAGCAGTCAGAGAGCTTGAAAACTTAAAAGTTAGTAAAAGTGGAAAAGGGGAAAGAAACTCGCCTTTTATAGGCTAGGGCACAAACCCACATTCTCAGTTAACGGACACCAAAACGAAAATAAACTGGCTGGCATCACGTTTGTATTTATTGGTCGCCTCGAAAATCACGCCCCATTATGGTTTTCACTGCAATGATCGCTCACACGCGTCTATTCGCCTATTCGCCCCTCCCAGTTCTCAGTGGCATCTTTTTTAATTGTTCTTCAGCTATTTAATGAGTCATGCCCTCCAATCCGTCCACAACATACTTCATGTATGCACAAGTGTTGAAGCTCGGGTATAATGGAATACATCATCAACTTAGAAATAATGCTCCTCGCTCCGAGCATAAATAAACGCCAGACAAGTAGCAAGGGGCCACAAATGTGCCCGACCTAAATTTGGTCAAGGAGACCACATGTGAGTAACACGTGTCGATCATGAGCTCAGTGCCAAGGGTCTCATATAAGCAGCGAGCACAATAGGAAGAATGTCCGAGCAAGGACCTCTATTTATCCTCGTCAAAGCCTGACCCGACCTAGGCCATGCCTCTACGACCAAGGGGCCATGCCCGAGAGTTATAAACGTCATTGAAGACACATCACTAGCCGAGAAGTGCCATGCTTGCCCGAGCAAGCAAGTCGGCCAGCGAATAGCAAAGCCATGCGCTTCAAGACAGCTCAATGATTCCTAAAACGAAAGGAGTTCTTTCCCTATATGTTCCGGTAATTACGTGGCTGTAGACACCCCAATTTCGTATCCCTGGTATGTAATATGACATGAGATATCAAGACTTGTTAAAAACCTAACAAATGGCAAGTTACAGGGTTAAAAATGCAAAAGAAAAAGCAGGATGCATAAACAGTTGAAATGGGGGGCTAAGTGCCCCTCGCATGCCCAGCTCAAGCGCAATGTAGCAGTTTTCCTAAGGTGAATCTCTCAAGCATGTGATACAAGCTGATGAAGCACATAATGAGAAATCTTAACCGCGAAGGAAGCCTCACTCTCACCTATAAATAGAGGTGCCCGGCTTCAGGAATTCACACACCATAGACACCGTTCACATAGTTAGTGCACACAATTACGCAGTGAGTTCTCTGAGAGCGCTGAGAGAATTTCTTCCTCTTGCCTCGAAGCTCTGCCAAATCTCCCCCAAACACAAAACCAGCCGGTCAAAGTGAAACCTAGTTGCCCTGCTAGGATTCCACCCTATTCCTCTGGTCCAAAAATCCCAAAAAGAGCAGTTGTTTTGCCCGAATCCAGACGCCAAATCAGCAAAAAAAAAAGCAGTTGCTCTGCTCGATTTCCGCCGTCATCAAGCAAACAACAGCAAAAAAACAAGCAGTTGCTCCGCCCGGTTCCCGAGGCCAGAAAGTAACTTTCGGAAGTAGCCACTCTACCTGAATCCTCGCAACAGTAAAGCAGCAAAAAAAGACTCTCTTTCCCCTGAAGCTGAGCGCACCATAAGTCCGGCTGGTTAGTTGGCACGGATAAAACCCCACGCTTCAAGTGGTAGGTCGTTTAAGATTTTTCTATATATAAGTGCTATTTAGACTAGCAAAATGTAGTCAAAATAAGCAGTTGTGCTGCCCGAAGTTCTATAGAAAATAACATTAAAAAGAGCCATTATTATGGCAAAATATTTATAAATGTATTTGTAACTCTCGAAAGGAGGTTGTAGCAAGTATTATAATAATATATGTACAAATATATACGTTTTAAATGATTTATTTTATCTGCTAAATAAATATAAAAAAAAAACATATGTTAGCCAAAAATTATTTTGAGACCGAAAGGGCGAGTTGGGTGTCTAACACCTTCCCATAAGCCTCCGAACTAGGGGTGGCAATTTGAGGCACGACGATTACGAAAATAGGGTTTAGGCTTA
Source organism: Codonopsis lanceolata (assembly GCA_013146195.2). NCBI lineage: Eukaryota > Viridiplantae > Streptophyta > Magnoliopsida > Asterales > Campanulaceae > Codonopsis > Codonopsis lanceolata. Next base: position 166,461,807 of record CM028378.1, read on the forward strand.
TCGGGTTCGGGCCGTTATTTAAAAAATGAGTTGTTATCTGCCGGCTTGATAAGCACGGTAAGGCACGATAAGACACGATAACTAAAATATATATGTTTTAAAATATATTTTAAAAATTTACTAGGGATTATTCACTTCTTTCGAACTATTTTCATGATTATTCATAGTTTTATCATTTGAAAATTTATGATTTTTAAACTACTTGACTATTTATATTGATAAATTTTCAAAATATGTATTAAAAAATCAAAATTATATATTTTATAATGTTTATTGGGCTTAACGGGCCTGACTAAATAAATCGTGTTTTTTTGCTTATCGTGCTTATCGTGCCTATCGTGCTTTTCGTGTTTTTATCGTCGTGTTCGTTTTAATATTAGGCACGATAGCTTATCGCAGCCGTGTTCGTGTTCGTGCTTATCGTGTCGTTATTATCGCCTGCCGATAAACTCAAAGACGATCGATTTGCCACCCCTACTCGAACCCTTTCCAAATCTGGTTACACTTGGTTTTTATTTATTTCTCCTCAAAATAAAGATGATGACTCGGTTTTAACATTTTAAGTCCACAATGAGGCCGGACGTATTCCATGCGCCTTAAAGCGTTTTGATTTTTGTTTTCCTTTAAAAGGGAAAATAAAATGTGAAAACCGGGGCACTCATAGTGGTGACTCTGTTGGGGATGTTGTTTTTATTTTAAAGAAAAATAAAAACGGAGGGCTAGACTCATTTTCAAAAAAAAAAGAAAGAAGAATACAAGTTTTCTTTTGTTTTAGCTAAATATGCTTATTATATTTATTTAACATTTTAAATATTGCATTATATATGTGTGCAATTAACTGTGAAATTTGCAGCAATTTCGTTTCGGGAACCGTTGCGAATATAATAAAAAAAAAAAAAGCAAAAAAGAAAAAAAAAGGAATAAAATAGAACTTCGGGACAAGATAAGTAAAAAAGCAAGGGGCTTATTTTTGCTTTATTTTGCTTTGTTTTATTATATTTTATCTCCGTTTTATTTATTTATTCCATGCAAAAATATGTAAATATTGTTTTATTTTGTCATTTTATTTTGGGGATTAGGACCAAAATGTAATTAATAGGAATAGATAGATTCCCCACTTTTCTTTCTATTTCTTGATCCGAATGGCCATTATGCTTGCTCGCACCGTCCTTTCAAGGACTCAAACTAAATAAGCCGATAAAATCCACAAAGAAAACAAAGACATGCCATATATCTGCTTTATTTACTACTTTATATCTGAAAAAGAAAAAAACTTTCCTGTTTTTTAGATATCGCACACACGCGAATTTGGTAACCTTCATCTCCTTTTTTTCCTTAGAAACCTGGCCCGAATTTGGAAAGATAGAGATAATACCGGTTGTTTGATACGGGATACAAGCACAGGGATCACATCATAAATATCGAGGTCGGATAAAAAAGGTCAGAATTAGTTCAGAAGGTACAGACTTACATGATGGCCGCCAAAAACAAATAGGCTGTGGCAGAAATCAGCAATGGACGAGATATTCCGAAATCAGAAATAAAAGCTCCTGGGTATACCCCATCCCCGAATTCCAAGATTGTTTAAAAGGGGAAGTGGACGCCCATATGGAAAGAGTAACGAGCCAAATGATTGGTGGTCTTTTGGAAAAATTCGCAGAAACTTTCGTTACTATGTCTCATGAAATCAAAAGCCTAAGACCTTCTTTCGATAGTTCCCTCTTTCCAGAAATAAACCTCTCCGACCCAACCGAAAATATCCTTTTCCAAGCTCCCAAAACCCAACCAAACACCAGCCTTCAGCCAAATATCAACCCATTTCCCAAAACGATATTATCCCAAATACTTATAGCCTCAATCCATCACCTACCCCAGATACCGATCCTGAAATTATTCACCTAAATGCCTGCTCCCATAACCAAAAGAGCTACCTCCCCCTCGACCCTTCAAATACATATTCTAGCAAATGGCCCATGGGACCCTAACTGGAATGATTTGTGCGCATGAAAATGAGCCTCCCTCAAATAGAAGCACGTACAATCAATTCCTAGCACAATACTTCCCAAACCAACAAGAAAAGACCCAACCCAGCTACTCAACCAAATCCCAGCCAAATATTCAATCCAAACCAAAGGGAAAGAAGGAACAAATCCAGAGGATGTTACGATGATTTACCTACTTCAAGATCCAGGATTTTCCAAACACTATGGGCTCTTGGAAAGCTTAAGCCAATCATGAATTATATACCACCAAACCCATTACCCAGCTCATGGAACCATGCCCAGTATTGCGAATACCATCGCTGCAGTGGTCACTCCACCGACAGGTGCTACTCACTCAAAAAGGCCATACATACCTCATCGACAATGAAATAATCATGGTGGCAGATATAGGAAAAGAACCCTCGGTGCCCGATCAAGCAAAGAAAGTTTAAAAGATAAAAAAAAATGTATCTTCGTCCAGAATAAAAATGTTGTAAATTTCCTTTTCAATAAAAAAGCTTAGCCACAGGGGACAGTTTCTTGGGAATTATTAACGGAGGCACTAGTTCTGAAATCCTCCCAGCTGAATTCGAGTCTATTGCTGATAACCCCCTGCAGAATTGGTATACTACGACCGACCCGCTCCTAACAACCGCAGACCTGGTGGATCGTTTTGGATATGCTATCCCTCCTATTTCCTTTAGCCTTACGGACTGGTCATCTATCGGCCCGCTCCCTGAAATTGAGGCCCTCAAACCTCAGGACCTCAATAATGTAACCAACCCTGTACAGTCTGCTTTTAATAATGAAAATTCTTAATGTCTTTGCGTATTCCTTAGTTGCACCTGCGTTAAAAGACGAATTAATTAGCATTAATAATGAGTCATTTAACGAAATGGACCCAAATGATAAAAATTACCTACTTGAGCTCGCCAAGTCAGTCATGCACCAAGAAAAACACCGATCAGCAGCATCAGATGAATACTTGTCTACTATCAATCTGGGGCTGAACAATGAAACCAAAGAGGTCAGAATCGGCAGTTACCTGCAAGGGTCCGAAAGGGCAGCACTGATCAATCTCCTCAGAGAGTTTGTAGATGTCTTCGAATGGTCCTACGAAAACATGCCTGGGTTGGATCCAGCCATTGTAGAGCACCAAATTCCCACATACCCTGATGCTAGACCAATAAAGCAGAAACTCCGTCGAATCAAGCCAGAATGGTCACTACAAGTAAAAGAAAAAATCATGAAACAATTGCACGTCAAGTTCATCCGGGTAGTCGAGTACCCAATCTGGCTGTCAAATATAGTGATTGTTCTAAAACCTAATGGAAAGGTTCGGATATGTGTGGACTTTCGCAACCTCAACAAGGCATCACCCAAAGATGACTTCCCTCTGCCCAACATCGATATTGTGGTAGACGCTGTGGCATCTCATAAAATAAGATCCTTTGTAGACGGCTTGCTGGGCTACAATCAAATCAAAATGACAACAGAAGACCAGGAAAAAACATCATTCATCACCCCCTGGGGAACTTATTGCTATACTGTCATGCCATGCAGACTGAAAAATGTTGGGGCTACATATCAAATAGCCGCCACCACCCTTTTCCACGACATGATACACAAAGAAGTCGAGGTATACGTGGACGATATGATTGTGCATTCCACAGATAAAGATGGTGCCTATGTCCAAGACCTTCAAAAAAAATCGAAAGGTTAAGAAAGCACCAAATGAAGCTCAACCCGACCAAATGCACATTCGCGGTTACCAAGGCCAGGTCCTTGGATTCATGGTGACCGAGAAAGGGATCGGAATAGAGCCCGCCAAAGTCAAAGCCATCATAGACATGCCACAGCCAAAAAATCCAATAGAAGTCAAAGGCTTCCTGGGTCGATTGCAATACATCATCCGCTTCATCAGACAACTGACATCTATGTGCGAGCCCCTATTCAAGCTCCTAAAGAAAGACACTGACCGAGTCTGGGACGAGAAATGACAGCTAGCCTTCAAAAAAATCAAAAAATACCTTGCCAGCCCACCAGTTCTTGCTCCTCCTCATACACATAAACCCCTCCTATACTTAAACGTCACAGATACAGCAGTAGGGGCTATGCTCGCCCAAGAAAAAGAAAACTCCTATATCGAAAATGTCATCTACTTCATAAGTAGGAAGTTACATGGAAGAGAGCTAAACTACTCGGCTTTGGAAAAAAAGCTGCACTAGTCTAGTCTGGGCAACACAAAGGCTCAAAACGTACTTGCAAGCCCGGTCCATCAAACGCATCTCCAGAATGGACCCTATGAAATACATCTTCGGCAAGCCATCACTCTCCATCCGGTTGGCTAAATGGTCATTCCTACTCAATGAATATGATATCACATACGTCACACTCAAATCCATCAAACGCAGTGTGATCGCAGACCATTTAGCTGATCTGCCGCTAGAAACAGAATATGCATCTGAGCCCAGTTTCCCAGACGAAGGTGTCTTAGAAATTACCGATCCTGACACCACGTGGCAAATGTTCTTTGATGAGGCAACCAACAAAAGGGGTTTCGGCATAGGAACCCTGTTCATTGATCCAGCTGACTCGCATACTCCTTTAGCCATATAGTTCGAATGCTCAAACAACACTGCTGAATATGAAGCATGCATTGCTGGTCTAGAAGAAGCTCTCCGAAAAAGGGCCAAAGACTTGGAAGTCTTCGGCGATTCTGCCTTAATCATAAATCATGTCGAAGGGAAATGGAAAACCTAGGATCCCCGGCTACAACTATACCATACTCGACTGACAGCCCCGGCAAAAGAATTTGATACTATCTCGTTTCATTGTCTGCCACGAGATAGAAATCAATTCGCCGATGCTTTACCCACTCTAGCCTCGTTGGTCAAAATTACTGCAGAAACCAACGTCTATCCATTTATAGTCGGAAAAAGGACAACTCCGGCTTATTGCTTCACAATCGATGCCACTACGTAAGAGGATAATGAGCCCTGGTACCTTGATATTCTAAATCTTCTTCAGAAAGGGGTCTATCCACCCAACTTGGACAGAAAAGGGAAAATTTCCCTGCGAAGGTGGGCATCGCAATTTGTGGTCAACAAAGGTAGTTTCTACAAAAGACACTACCAAGGGATAAATCTGCTATGCATCGATCAGGCTAAAGCCGAACGGGTCATGGACCAACTGCATGGTGGCTCTTGTGGACCACACATTAACGGGCACATGCTTTCAAAGAAAATCATCTGACAAGGGTACTATTATAGTACGCTAGAAACCGATTGTATTCGGTGGGTGTATCACTGTCACAAATGTCAACGCTTCGCAAATCTACATCACGTTCCCCCGCATATACTGTACAACTCCACAACCCTTGGCCCTTCTCAACATGGGGAATTGACATCATCGGTCAAGTCCACCCAAAAGGATCCAATGGCCACGAATATGTTCTCGTAGCCGTTGACTACTTTACCAAGTGGGTAGAAGCCTCTTCCTACCAATATTGAATGCTAGAAAGGTATCTGAATTTATCAGAACCAACATCATATACAGATACAAAGTACCTTTCGAGATCATTTCTGATAATGGCACACATTTCGAAGGGGAAGTGAATCGTTTGCTCGATGAATTCAAAATCCAAAGGCACAAGTAATCCCCATACCGACCTCAAGCAAACGGTGTTGTTGAAGCAGCCAATAAAACGTTATAAAATATCATCAGGAAAATGGATGATACAGAAGAGATCGGCCGAGAAATTGCCGCTTAGCCCTCTGGCTATCGTATTCCTCAGACACCCACCGGGCTACCCCTTATTCTCTAGCCTATGGCATGGAGGCCGTGCTTCCCATTGAAATAGAAATCCCATCATTAAGGGTCATGATGGAATTAGATGTAATTGAGATCGACTAGGTCAAACAACGCTACGAAGATTTAGCACCGTTAGATGAACGACGACTGCTAGTCCTAGAACATACTCGAGCACATCAAAAGCGAATAGCTAGGGCATTCAACAAAAAAGACAAAGGTCGCGATATCCAACTCGGAGATCTGGTACTTCGCGAGAAACCCCCTAGTTATGTCGACACTAGAGGAAAATGGAAATCTCCTTGGATGAGACCCTACATCGTCAAACAGATCTGGTTCGGAGGTGCAGTACTCCTAACCAATCAAGATGGTGAAGACCTCGTTCAGCCCTTCAACCTCGACAAGCTCAAGAAATACTATGCATAAGTCAAAAATGTTTGGCAACTGTATCCCTCTCCAGCTCGCTAGATCGAAAACCCGAAAGGGCAATCTAGGCAAAAGTTAGAGCATATAAAAAAACACAAAAAATAAATAAATAAGGGCTTGCTAGATTTAAAACCCGAAAGAGCAGTCTAGACAAAAGTTAGAGCAACAAAAAAGAGAAAACCAGGAGAAAGAGAGAAGGAAGGCAATCTCGACATTCAATCCCCAAGCAATCTGATCTCCAGCAGGCAAAATTCTTCAGCAGGCACAGAAAAGAAGATCTGATATCACAAGAAAGACAGCTCATCTTGGTCTTGACTGACCAAAAGAAAAACCACAACAGAGCTCATAATAAAACATCAAAAATGTAAAAATTCCATAAGGTGCAGCTCAGGAATAGGTCTAAGATATTTTGATTATCATTTATTCATGTACAGGTACCTATATACATGCTGCCTATACCCCTATCCCCCAAAACATCCTTTCTTTTTGAGCAGCTCTGAAATGATCCATCAACGCCTACGACGTCCTAGCCGAGACCAGATACTGTTGCGAGGAGCAGAGGAGGCCCCGGCCTTACCAGTATGAGAACCTTCAGAGGTATCCTCCTCCTCATTATCAGCTTCCCCATTGTCTTGTGTGGCAACGCGGCTTGGTCCAGCGCTGTCATCCATTTGAACGTTACTTCACCTGCCAGCCTGATCTAGGCTAGTTTCATTAGCCCGCAGGGGGTTGCTCTGTCGACTTGCATTACGCAGCCTCGGAGGCACATTATTGGGTCCCACCTCGTCAGGATTACGAGCTGTCTGAGCTCCCAGGCCATGCACTCGCCGAAAATCCTCCTTTATAACTTGAGGAACCACCAGCCCTGAGCTTTCCAGATCCTCGCTGATTTCCATCAATCAAGCATCTATACCGCTGGTCACTCGCCTAGCAAGGATCCTCCTCAGGACATGCCTTGTCACCCGGGAATGCCCTTCAGCAGCAGCCAATATCCATGCCAAATATTCGTGGGACAACAGCATGTTCTCAGCAAAAGTATAAGATGAGGCCCGCAAGGGATAATCGAGCTCCCACATGTCTCAGATGAGGCCGCCCACGTCTCTCTCCATCTGCAGGACCTCTATCAATGGACGGTTCATGTCCAGAATAACATGCTCCTTACCAAACTGATGAAGGACTCAGTATGCCAAATAGAATGAAGTCTGCTGAATACCAGGCAAAATTACATTAGTGTAAGCTCTAGTAAACAGAAAAAAGTGGCGGATCCACCAGTGGCTTACAACCCAGACTATCTCCATGGAGCCGATGCGCAGGAAATACTCTATCCAGTCGCGCTCAGTCGTCGTGTCATTACGATAATGGCCGCGAGAACCATATCGTGCGGGCACATACATTCCTCCCACAAGCTCGAGGCCCATCACTTAGTGAAAATGTTCCTCCAGCCACATATGAATTAAAATGGGGATGCCAGAAGGAAAGAAATCCTCGCCGGTAGAAAATGCATCCAAGCCAAGCAAAGTCTCAGCCAAGATGATTAGGACAATATTAGGGTTGGCCCACACATCGATATATCAGGGTTGGCCCACCATGAGGTATCTCCCCATTACACATAAGAAAAAGGGCAGCCAGCCGATGCCAAGAATATACTTCCTTCTCCCGGTATTCAATATAAGCAGCTGAGAGAACAGTTAAATCAAAGCTAACTCCATTATAAAAATCCGGAGTTGTAAGACGGGTCGAGCCAAACAATTCCTTGATAGCCATAAAAGGACGTCTCTACACTGAGGGCACAACAATGGGCCCGACAGTCGGCATTCCCACCATAGTGCAAAACTCTTCGAAGGTGGGACACATTTCATTCAGGGAAAAATTGAAAAGATGACTTTGGGGCGACCAGAATCTAGATGTTGCCCTCAGCATGTCCCAGTTGATGCGCAGGCCCTGCCATGAAAGAAGACAGTGAAAGCCATAAATATTATCGAACCATTCTCGCTCATCCTCTCGTAATGAAAGGATCCAGTAATTCATAGAGGTCTCATATATTTCGATCTCCAAAGCTGTATGGCTAGGCTCAGCCATTTCTGAGAGAAGGGCAAAATTTTATATCTGATCTAGCAAAAAGGAGAGCAAAACAAAGAGAAAGCTTAGGCTGCTATCTGTTGAGAGAAAGAAAGTAGAGGAGGAAGAGACGGTGTGAAATGAACGTTGCCCCGAGTCCCCTTTTATACAAAAAAATTGAGAAATGGCCGAATGAGTATAGTGCATGAATAGTGGCCAAAACAGGAAAGCACAGGAGAAGGCTTGGCGCCACCCATAGCCACTCTGGGAGCTGTGCCCTCTTCTTTTATGGGCGGCGCCCATAGGTCCTCCCATTGTCCCCCGAAACTGTCTGGTATCCCAGTTTCTAACTCCACGTACTTCGTTGATTGCCCTGCTCGTTCACAAGAAAGAAAAGAAAAGATTGAGGCTATGCACTAGCCCTCACTAGCCGAAGAATAAATCAGATACAGGAAAAGGTGGTTGCCTCTCTTTCCCCACAAAGCACCGAATAACCCCATTTTAAATCCAAATGTGTATTCCTCCAAACCTCCATTCTTAAACTGCGGTGTGCCTTTGCTTTAGATAATGGTTTAGATTTCTTTATTTTTAAGCATTCCTACAATAATTAAGTCTTTATATCATGCATCATAGAATAAACAAACTGCATTACATTTATAAAATATATACAGAGTCTAGTACAGAGAAAAAAACAGAAGATCCAAAAAAGACTAATAAATGCAGGCACAAGAGCTAATGGCCACGAGAAGATCTGCTCCTTCCAAAGCCTCCACCCATGACTCGAGGACCAGTATTGCCAATCATATTTTCTCGTCCTCTCGCTTGAGCACGACTTGACCCGCCGGCCTTATCTTCATCCTCATCCCGGAGCGTAGTTCGACTTACAACATCATTACCTCGGCAAGTAAACTTGTCTAACAGCCGTTAGTATAGCTTGGTGATACTGAAAAAGACCCTCACCGCCTTCCGATACGAAGAAGCATAAACCTGGAAAAGAAGGTTTCAAAAGAGAAATATATATAGCCTAAAAAAAGGGTACATCAGAAATAAAAAAAAAAAAAAAGTAGAAAAATATACCGCGCGGGTCTGCTCCGGGATCTGAAAGCGCTCCGGAACCTCAGCATCGGGTAAAACTTCTTCCAAAATTCTTCCATCACGGTGATACTGGAAGGTGGAGAAGTCCTCAGCAGGGACAAAACAATATGGCTGAGCATCAGGAACCAGACAAGAAGGCTTTGGCCTATCAGAAACATCTGATGCACACCTAGCTGCTGTAGGGGCAGGATGGAGCACTGTCCTTAGAAATCCTCGTATGCCATTATGGAATAATTATCACGAGGGACAATGTATCTCGACAGGTACTGATACCTGTTCGGCAGGAAATATGGGACAATCACCTAGGCTGGAGGTGCAGGTGGTGTCACTGGAGGCACCGGATAGAGAAAATGCTGGCGATTAACCCGCTCGCCCATATATAAAGATTCGACCATAATCGACACCATCAAAATCCAGCAGCGGCTCATTTCCAGAGAAATCAAATATGGTCCGGCCAAACCCCTCCAGGGAGATAAGTGCACAGTGCCCGAGCTCGAGCTCGAAATCCTCTCCCACATTATCACCTCATTCAAAAAGTTACCATCCTGATCCTCCTCTACTCGGTTGACATTCACAAACTCAGCCAGAAAAGTTGGATCGTGAATGCGACTCCTCAGTGGGCCAGGTGAAAAAGTAAAAACAGAATAGGCCCAGACTTGCAAAAAAAAAAACAAAAAAAAAAAAGAAGAAAAAGAAGTCAGACCTGCGAAAAAAAAGAGAGAGAAAAGAAAAGAAATAAATGTTGGCAAATACCAAAAGTAGGGAAAGAAGAGACATACCTCCCAAGTAGGAGCAAAGCCGTTAAGGACTGGAGAATCATTGCCGCTGGCCCGATCCATAAAAGCATGCAGCTCAGCCAAGCCTGCTTGTCCCCAGTCATAATCAATGACATGATACAAGTCCCAGAGGCATCCCAGGACACAAACTCTCAGAGTGGTGGATGAGTTGGCAAATAAGGACATCCCCAAAAAGAAGAACAGAAATGTCATGGCAACACGAGCTACAGTTTCATCATCCCCACTATCAACTTGCCCGTCATGCTTTTCTAACCAGCTCTTTACACTGCCAATCCAGATCTCATCGGTAGTCATATAATTTGGTTCAAAACCCAGAAGATCTTCGATCACGTCATGCTGATGCCTGAGAGTGTAATCCGGCTCCAACGGTCTACCAATGCCCGTAGAGATGCCTGTTATTGCGGTGAAATCACAAGGAGTCAGGGTAGCTTCGCCCCAGCTGAAATGAAAGGTGTAGGTGGTGTCCCACCAATAATCCCACAAAACCTAAAAAATAGGCATGCAACTGCGGAAAGAGCGAAATGCTCGCAAAAACACCTAAATCCGAATGCGTTTCTACCAGAGCGTGCCTGCGGTAAGAGCGTGAAAAGAAAAAGAAAAGAATTATAAAAAAAAAAGATAGCGACCACCTTATCACATCCAGAATTAGAAAAAGGGAAAGCTCACAGCCCGGTAAGAGTCCTACGCTCCTGAAAAGAAAAAGAAAAGCAACATCTTCGATAAAAAAAAAAAGGAGAGGGGAAACAACATCTCAGAATTAGAAAAAGGGAAAGGTAAAACTCTTATCCTTTTTATTTATTCATGCCATAAAACTATATATATATATATATATATATATATATATATATATATATATATACATGAATTCCTTTCATCTAAATTCCTTGATGAGTCCTCCTTCTAAACTTTCGAGCTGCTCTAGTCGATACTGCATTTTCCGCGTTGGAGAGGAAAGAATTCGCCCACCTTTGGTTTTTTATAATAGTGAAAAGTCTTTCTAGGCCTTGATCCCGTCGATATTCCTCCCACCACGGAGTCCCTAGTACTATATCTCTATGAAATGGGAAAGTCATATCTATTGTTTTTGAGAATGTTTTGGCTTGCTACCGCTGTAGGTTCTAGTCTTATTTCGACATAGTTCTTGAGATTCCTTTTACCAATCGTACTCTTTTGTTCCATTCTTTCTTGTTGTAATAGACTCTCAACTCTTCTAGTCGGCCGTCTTCCTTAGCTAAAAATACCCGCATATATTATATATATATATATATATATATATATATATATATATATATATATATATATATATATATATATATATACTATATCGCATTTGCATGCATGCACTTCAAAAAAAAAAAAGAAGAAGAAGAAAAAATAATAAAAATATTACCATGCCCCATTTGTATATTCATTCTTGCATACAATAAATAATATATGTTCCATCTATGTCACATTTTTTGCATTTAGGAAATATATATTTTCGTTGCATTTAGGAAATTGCTTTGATTATACACGATTCTTACTCTCACATCGGAGTGGTTTCACGAGGCCGTGTCTTGTACTACCACTATGGTTTTGTTTTTGTCTTCTGAACATGTTTCTAGCAAAGATCCAATCAATATACTAAGCCTAGATATCCTCACAAGAATTCAGACGACCCAAGACTTATTTTTGTCACATCACCAACCAATTCAAAAGTGGTATAAAAACAAAAAAAAAACAAATAAGATTTGCTACGATAAGTTTAAGTAGGATTGTTTTATATGTGCGAGTGTGTGTATACACATTTTGGGTTCTTTTAATGTAAAAGAAATCTAGGAACGTCAAACTATAATAAACATTGAGATTGTCTAAAATATATTTGAACAAAAAATAAATAATGTCAATTATTCAGTGCAATAACTAACTAAGATGTTTAAATTGTCTAAAAAATTGTAACTACACTTAACAAAAGGGGTGTAATGAGGTGACAAAAAGATGAGGGATAGACATTGAGATTAAACCAAACGATAAGGGGGCAAGGTGTATGTACCCGTTAAGGCTCCATCAACGGCATCTTACTTTTTAAATTGATGGGGAAATTTGGACCAGGTGGTCTTACTTTATTTGGAATCCAATACTTTTGAAATTTGAAAAAGAAAAGGAAAATCATAATCATATTCTTAAATAAATATCTTGTTTTGATTTTTCAGATTCAAATTGATTATTCTATAGATGAAAATTTGACATGTATTTTTTAATTTTTGTTTTAACTATAAAACATATAATTCGTAGTCCTTTTTCTATTATCATTTAACGTGTTTTATAGTGTCAAAATAAATAAAAAATACACATCAAATTGTCAGTTGATTTTTGATTTCGTTATGGACGACAAAATGAATGCATAAGGTTGTTATTTTTAAGGTTAGATGTATATATGCCAATCTTTTGAAATAGATTTCAGAATGCAAGTTGATTTGTTATGAATTATGATATATGTATATATGACATTCAGATGGAAGAACATTTCATTTCAAACCGCAGATGGAACAATTCTCTGTTTTTATTTTCATGTTTTATTTTCGTGAAAGATCTGATAATTTACTAGACATTTCTAGCAAATATATATATATATATATATATATGTATATATATATATATATATATATATATATATATATATATAGGCCACAAGAGATCTTCAATAACAATTAACAATTCCCTTCATACATATATAAATACATACATCTATATATCTATTAAAAGGAAAAAGTTTCCTTTTTGGGCAGTTTCCCGCCAAAGCCAAAAGCCAAAAATAGACATACACTAATATGTATCTTTTACCCATCTGATGATACAGTAACTGTTTGAATTACCTTTTTCACCCATAAACAAACAAAACAAGCCCTCTGAAAAAAATTTACTGTTTGTTCCATCATGTCAATCAAATCATTCTCTCATTTATATTATCTTCTATACCAATTGTTCTCACTCTCAACATTACCGAAATTTAATTTTCAAATTAGCTATGTTCCACTATTCACTAACAAAACAGGCGTTGAAAACTTGCAGGACTATACCAACTTTTTCTCATTCTCCACAAATGGGACTGATCCACGGTTTTCTACACTTGCACCGGTTTTCTACCCACAGAAATGACTTGGTATAGAATAAAAAAAATAGAACGAAAATTATTAACATGACAAGTGGCACCTCTAAGTACAGATGCCAGATTTGCATTCATAAGAAACCATTATAAATACAACTCATTGTTCCACCCTTGCAACCCAATTGTTGTTGAAAGTTGGAATTCTTGGCAAGTTTCAAATGGCTCCATTTGTCAGCTTGGTTCGGCAATTAAATCCTACAAAAATAGAGTGGGTTGTAAAAGTTAGACTTGTGCTCAGTTATAATGTGCCAGCATTTGGGGACTCATCAGTTATTCAAAGTTTGGAATGCATATTTCATGACAATGAGGTAACAATACAGATTTGTTGTAGCTTGGTTTAACGTTTCCCAGAATATATATTACATTTTTCATCACTATTGCACACTAACTTTTTATATATACACAGAATCTGCATTACATTTTCCATTACAATTGCTTATTTACTTTTTATATATACACACAATCTCTACTACATTTTTCATTCAATTGCTTACTTTTTTTTATATACACAGGGATCAAAAATTCATGCAACAATAAAGCAACAGCATATAAGAAAGTTCAAAACTATTTTCCAAGAACATCATGTCTATGCTATCAAGGATTTTATTGTGGCAGATAATTTAATGAAGTTTAAAACAACTTATTCAAAATATAAGATTATTTTTATGGGGAAAACAATGGTGACTGAAGTTTTTGACGAAAAATTTCCATGGAACATATACGAGCTAAAGCAATTTGAATGTTTTCAACTCCGGAGGAAGTAGGCGAGTCCCAACCCGATTGGTATGTACACTAATATTTTTCTTCAAGTTATTAAGTTAGCATTAAAAAAAATTCATTCATTTGGTTGTCTTTATGAAGATGTAATAGGGAAGTTGATTGCCCGCAATTCCCCACAACACAAGGAAATAGCTGGACGGCAAGCCAAGATGATGGATATCATTTTGGAAGACCATGAGTACATTCCATTACTACAATCTGCATTGTCTTCATTACTTTTTAATAAACTGTCCATAGTTGTCTGTGTTTAATATGCCTACTAATTGCAGAGGAAAAACTTTACCGTGTACATTATGGGGGGAATATGTTGACTACACTATGAACTACTTAGCTGCAACAGTCGAAGAACCTGTTATTGTCCTACTGCAGTTATGCCGTGTTCGAAAATTTAGGGATGTGGTTAAGGTCTCAAACACATTCTATGTCAGCAGGGTACTTATTAATAGTGACATCAGAGACGTAGCAGATTTTCGTACCAGGTAATAAAATACAGACAGTATAATTTATGTACATACATAACAGGTAAGTATTGAGAATATTTTATGAATTTAGTATAGTAAAAATCAAATAATAAAGCTGTATTTTTTGCATGTTAGTTTGACATCTGTTAAGAAAGAAGCAGGAGAAATAAACAATTTAGCAGTGCATGCACCCGCACCAATGACACGAGCGAGACCCGCATCTACGGCACCAACAACAAAGTCTGAAACCAGTATAGAAGAATTTGAAAGATCACTTGATTTGATTAGAACAATAGAACAACTCAATGAAATCAATGAGGTAATTTTAATAAGTGTAATAAAAGAATGTATAACTAAATTGTGTATATAAATTTTTATGTGAACTAATTACAACACTTATAAATTTGAACTAGGCTGGCAACTTTTGGGTCATGGGCAGAATTGACTTCTTAGATTCTGGAAAGAATTGGTGTTACACTTCGTGTCACAAATGTCTCAAAAAAATTACAACTGTTGCGGGCCAATTTTATTGTGACAAATGTGAAATTTTTGATTCAAGTTGCAAGATAAGGTACGATATATGCATTTTAATCCTTTTGATTTTGATAACTTTATATTATGTCTTTCATTCGGTAATAATTTATTTACTTTACAAGGTACAAAATTCAAGTTCGGGTGGTTGATAATACTGGGAATGCATCTTTCCTAATTTGGGACAAGGAATCAAAGGATCTCATTGGTAAATCAGCTGCAGAATTAAAAAGTAGTGCTCAAGAACAGATGATGTTATAAAAAATAGTACATTATATATAAGAAAATGAGTACAAATATTATTACGTAATGAATGGCCAAATATTTAAAACTTTTGCACACAAAATTATGTTTGTTTCAGGAAATTCCAAGGGAAATATCAAATTTAGTGGACAAGAATGTTCTTTTCAAAATTCAGATTAGACCGTATCATACTGGGCCAATTCGAGAAGTTTATCAGGTTTTAAAAGTGGTCATGGACAATTCAATTATAGATAAATATTTTGGAGGGAATAAAAATAGTCACGAGGCTGAATATTTTCCAAAATTGGATGAGGGAGATATCCGAGATATACACGAGGTATACTATAATAACTTTAAATGTAAATGTTATTATTATAACAATATATTAACATTGGTTTAGTTCATACAGCCAAATTCATCGAAGGGTGATGTTGCAACACCTATAAAGAACACAAAGAAAACAGCTGTTGCCAATGATATTAAAGATTCAAAATTAAAGAGGGCCCTTTTTGAAGAATTCTGCTCAAGTGCGGTGACAATGAGAAGAAGATGAAGGTTGAAGTGAAGATTGAAAAAGAATGAAGATTGAAGTTGAAATGAAGGTTAACAAGACATTTAACACCAAAATATGCGGTGGTGTTTTCTACAATTCTTTTCTGCCAAAAAATCGGAATTATTGTCTTGTGTTTTTGTATTTGAACCAACGTACCATCTTTTGTTTTCTAGACTAGACTAGACTATGGTTGTTTCATTAGGTCTCTAGACTATGGTTGTAGGATCTTTTGGTGTCTAGACTAGACTATGATAATTTCTTTATGTCTCTAGACTATGGTTGACAAGGTCAATCTTGCTATTGTAATATTTAACTTATTTATGCAATTTCGGTTTAAAATTTGAATTGTTTTCTACATCTTTTTGACTGCATTGTTTAAAATAATGTACATTTTGTAACTGTCAACAATTATGAGGTCTGAAATAAAATGTAAATTAACCTTAAACAATGTATTGCACAATAAAAACTAATCTTTAGACATATTATACTAGAGTTAAAACAATTGACTAAATGAGACACAGTTTCTAACCTAAATATAACTTATTGAGATGAAAAAAAAACCCTATGATGACTTTACAGATTCATTGGACAAACAAAGTGTATGTCGGAGTTTTCCAAGTACAATAGTAAAGTCAATCCGAAGAAAACAATAATTTAACTGGAATTGATAAAAAAAAAATAGCAAAATAGATATAAAGTAAATGATTATATTTTTTATAAAAAGTTGCTCAATTTCTTCAATTCTGCTTTAAAAAAAAAATAAAAGGCATGCAGTTATTCGGAAAGAGCATAATATTTTAAGTGTGTGCTGAAAAAAAAATACCAAAGCAGATATAAAGTTAATTATGACTTTTCAGATTCAATGGAAAAAGAAAGTGTATGTCAGTTTTTACATGTACAGATTACAAGTCTATTCAGAAAGAATAAAATAATTTATCACGTGCGTGTAAAAAAGACCAAACAGAGATAAACTTAATGATTTTTATTCTGATTCGATTAGTACAAAGAAAGTGTATGTCATTTTTTCCAAGTACATATTTCAAGTCTATTCAGAAAGAAAACAATAATTTAATTGGGAGGGATAAAAAAAAGAGCAAAACAGATATAAAGTCAATGATTACATTTTTTTATAAAAAGTTGGACAATGGCTTCGGTTCATCATTTTTGTTATATTAAATTAAGACTGTACAGATTTATTGGATGGATAAAATCTATGTCATTTTGGTCAATCCAGAATTTCAAGTCTATTCGGGAAAGAATGCGTATTTTCTTGTGCCTTTGGAAAAAGACCAAAAGCAGATATAAAGTTAATGATGACTT